>OY740775.1:83591262-84030277 GCA_963513935.1 Aphrophora alni | reverse complement strand
GTAGATGTGGGGAGCGGCAGTCGTTGAATTATACGCTATCAAACACAAAATGTCACAAAATCGAACTGTTATGTCGCAAGTCAGTGTGAATGACATAGCCCTATAAGACCTTACGTTACAGCCCAATTCGCTGGTTAGACTATTACCAATAAAGTAATTTAAATTCAAAATTAAAATTATTTTGGTGGAGAATAACTACTTCAAACTCTAATAAAAAATTTTAATTTTATTTGGTATTTCGCGTTTTTCTTAAATTGAGAAGTTTATTATTGATTATTATGATCTATTTTTGCTTTGACATTTCGTACAAACTCATATTTTTCTCAGTTAAAACCCTTAAAAAAAGACACACATGTCATAAATACAGATATAAAGGAAAATGTAAATTCAGATCTTGATGGATTTACACCGGTAATAAAGAAACTTGTTTTTAAATCTTGAATTGTCGGTTCTTGTAAGTACAACAAGAAATGTAAGGTAATAAATTTAGTCAAGAAGTTTGAATCTTTTGTGTTTACACATTCGGTTGAGAATTTGTTAAAAACAAATCTTCCTTCAGCCGTACATAACTTATACTTTCTTGTTTATCTTTTATGAGGAAGTAATTGTAATAGGTAAATCTGTGTTATGATTAGATAATCTGAAGCAGTAAAACATGTGAAACATGATACAACAAAATATCTATAACTCCAAAATATCTATAAATTTTATTTTACCGATAGAGAAAAACATAAATTTTACAATCATACTACTGATATTATGGTGACAATTTTAAATTCCTAAACCAGTGTTGCTTTTTTAGGTAAACCTTTAAAACATCACGTGTGTCCTTTAAAAAATCTAAGAAATATCAAAAGTAGATACTGTTTTAATGTGGGCCTCGCAGCATATTACACCTCTCTTCCATCCTTATTTAAGATATGACATCATATTACAGAGGATATTCCACTTCAATTGATGTTGGTTTTAAGAACCCGAATAAAACTGTGCCTATCTAGCCATTCACGTCATGTAAAATGTTTTGTAGGGAGTGTAATATTTTACAGTGTTTTTATTTATTGACCACTGAATAAAGACTTTCATTGGTCGAAAATCCTTTAGACAGGAAATTTGGTGGGAAGTTTTAGACAGGTTTTGGGATTACTTCACTGCGGAAAAGGGTCGGACACTCCAGCTCATAGCAGGGTTCCACTGGGTGGGATAAAAACTGGGGCAAAACGGGTTTCTGTAAAAATCTTAAAAACTAAACAATATATCAAAAAAAGTTTAATATAAAAGTTGTAGTTTATTACATTTCACATCAAAATGGGAATCGGTAGTTTTTTTTTGTCAGACTCACTAGGACAAAAATATGAGCGCTCAAATTTGAGATTTATTTTGCAATTCAACGTATAAGCCATTTTTACGATATAAAAAAACCTGTTATTTTTAGTTTACGCTGATTTTTGTATAGTAAAAAGCACTAAATATGGGTGTAAAAGTGTTTATTCATGTAGTATCAAGTATGTGGATATACATTTCTGCATCTATATATTTATGAATACATATACAAGCCCACTATATTTACAAAAACGTGCATTTAAACTTTTTCACATTTACATGCATATACCGACTAATCCATGTGTGTAGATGTGCATTTTTAGATTTAGACGAGTATAATATATATGTATACAAATATTTCTACACATATTTGCACATATATCTGTGCGTATATACATGTATACGGCTAAAAAAACTTCTTTTAAAAAATGCAAGTTTTTATAGTTGTAGTGTGTGTGTATATGTGTGCAAAAATGTATATCCAAATACTTAGTACTACATGTACAAACACTTACATATCCATATTTAGCGATTTTCACTATACAAAATTCGGTCTAATCTAAAACAAAATGCAAGTTTTTTTTCTATCGTAAAATTAGCTGATACGAAAAATTGCAAAAAGTGCTCATAATTCGTCCTAGTACGTCTGAAAAAAAAATAAATACTAAGAACCAATTTGATGAAAAATTTAGTCAGCTACAACTTTTGTATGAAATTTATTTTGATGCCTTGTTTAGTTTTTGAGATATTTTTAAAAAAACTGTTTTGCTCCACCTAATAACCCACCCAGGGGTGGGGGGGAAGCGGCGAGCTTGAATATAAGTTTCCACCCCCCCCCCCCCATTGAAGCACCCCAAATGTAACTTTCCACTATATTTCGTGTCTGAAGGATTTATGTTCAGATTGTCACATATTTGCTTTGATTCAGTGGTCTATTATTAATCCATTCAGTCATTAGAATTTTCATAACTTTCAGGTGAAAAAGGCAATTTAAGCATAAATCAAAAAGGATTTTTCTAGTACAAAGTTCAACCATGGATTTGCAGAGGGGATTGTTCATTAAATTGTGTAAAACGTTTTAGAAGGGCTTACCCAATATTTTAATTATGATTGTTTTTATTTTGCAGCTGATTAGATAACGACTCATTTGTTTAATTATTATTTTATTTTTATAAATGTTTACGAAAACTGAAAATATTTTAATAATTTTCCCCTGTCTGTGTAACTATTTGTTGTAATTTAATAATTATGTACTTAAATATCGACGAAACATAATTATAATTTTTATGTTGACTGTGAAATATGTTGGTTGTAAGTAGTTGTAAGATGTTAAAATTAAATTTAGTTATTCACTTATATATTTTTTCTTAACGATAGAAAATTAGACAATTCGCAATAGAAAATGCCATGAAAATTCACTTATGTGATAGTTGCTAATTGTTTTTCAATCTATTAAATTCTTTGGGAAATTGAGCATTAAAATTCCTACCTTTTCCAACTCCTCTTCAATTTAACTACTGATTTTCGGTACTCTCGGTTGATTACGCATATACTAATTATCTAAACTTGATGGATAATTTTTAAATACGTGTTATAGACATTCTGGTATGGCATAAAATTAATATAATTGAAAGTAGTACTACATTGTAAGGATCTCCTAAATTGAATTAAATTATATAATAACTCATACCTATGCTTGATCAAACTTTATTGTTGTTTATAATTATAACATTTCTTGACTTTCGAAATTAACCCCTTAATCAGTTAACGACTTCCTTAGAGTTCATTTTCACTTTTGGGGTGACAACTACAAAACTGACATACTTTTGTGACGAACAGTTACGATTGGTTTATCTTGTTTTGGGGGGGGGGATAGGGGTAATTATTTGGACCGTTTACTGTTTATTCATTCGGTAAATAATTTATAAAGTTAAAGGAAAATTTGAGACATTATTATTTAAAATAAATATCAAATAATTGGGATAAAGTCCAAAGATCTTAACAATAAAACTAATATTTTGTTCACACTGTTAGAATTCATTAAGAAATGTATTAATATGTTTCTTGTGTTTAAAAGCAAAAAACCTTTCGGTGATCATCGGTTTAAAATATAGACTCGTGAAAAAAGCTACAGATCTTTTGGGATTGCCTTGTGAAGCACGTATTCCACTACAAGGAAGCCCCCGAAGCATTACTGAAATGAAACTCGAACTAAGAAGAATTAACTTTAGGGGGAGGTCACTAAACAATTAATATTTCTTTTAAAGTTAATGGTTAATCATGTACTGTAATTGTATCTAAAAAAGAAGGAATATTCATCGACTGTTCCAAAACTACACGAAAAAAGTATAGATCCAGCTAGGTATTCCCGTGATTGCCGCGAAAATACTACATTGCAATGAACCCCCCCCCCCCCCCCCAGAGGGCAAAATATAAAGAAACTTATTATTAGTAAAGTTCTTATTAATAAATAATAACTATACGGGAAGGAAACTTCATTTTAAGAAGGGTTAATAATGTAATTGTTTCCAAAGAAGAAGAAATATTTTACGACAGTTAAAAAATATATTTTTAAAAAACCAACACATACAAAATTACTTCATAATAATTTGTTTTTGCCATTCTGAATATTGTTATATTAATTCAAATATATAAGACTTACCGTCGTCAATATTCTGTTTGCGTCGTTCGAACGACGGCCGTTTCGGCTATTCAGCCATTATCAAGTTTATAAGTGTTTATTGTGTATAAGTGTTTGTAATTGACGAAGAGAAACCAGATTACTTTACAACTTGATAATGGCTGAATAGCCGAAACGGCCGTCGTTTGAACGACGCAAACAGAATATTGACGACGAAAAGTCCTTCATTTTAAAATGGTTTTCCAACTATCGGTGCAAACAAAAAAAAAAGAAAAATATCCTTCCTTGTTTTATAAAGGACACTTCTAGCAATGTCCAACAAATAATTATAGTAATACAAACTATTGTAATGTCCAAATAATAATTATTACATTACCATATCAGTTCAGGTATTTGTGGTATTCACTTATGTTAATTAACAGTTACTAAAGACATTTAACATTACTGTATAAACAAACTTATCATTACCTACTAATAGATTTCAGACGGCATTGCTGTACGTTGATAAAAAACAATAATTTTACTAATAATATAAGGTGATGAGATACTAATACTATAGTACGTTTGTTGGAAGATGTTTATTAATTTCTATTATAATGTTTAACATCACTAGTTTCTTATTATAATAAATCACTTTTGTAAATCCAATATGGCTACTTCATAGCATGCGATCTGCACACAATAACATTTATAGAATAAAATGTAACGCTTAATAATACTACAGATACTGTACACTTGAACAAAACACCTATTCCAAGATATACTAATAGATAAATGCTCTATGATTGTTTTGCTCCTTGCGTTGGCATTTACATTTCATTCGAAACTATTTTGAAGACTTGCCTATCTCAAAAACTAACTCTTCCCCCACCACTGAGGGGCTGCCGTGGCTTGTGGTGCAACTTGTTAGAAGCTTAAACATTCCAACTACTGTTAATAATACAGTATAATTTACATTGACGCATATATTTTACAAAATAAATAAAAATTGTATCATGTATTAGACAAAAACACTAAGGAAAAATAGAGTGCAACCTATATATAATATGTTTTAAAAATTATGAAAATCATTTATATAAAAATTTATAAAGTGTAGAGTGTATCAATCTTTATGGTATTTAGAAAAAAAAGATGTGTCCAACTAGCCTGAATGATATATGTAAAAGCTTTATATATTTTTATTTTATTTTTAAAATGGCAGTCATTTTAAATTTTACGGCACGATTTCAAGTCAAAGACGCGGATTTTTTTTAACTAGAGATAATACTAGAGCTCTGAAGTATTACACATAATGTTGTGAACAATGCATAAAGTACAGTATTTCAAAATTAAATTAAAAATAAAGTTTGAAGGGGTATTTAAAACTATCCCAAGGTATTTTTATCTGACCAAAAATTTAAACTCATATCATTTTTTTTTTTTATTATTTTTTTTTGTGACTAGCCGGTGATTCAATTTTTTAACGCTTAATCAAAACGAATAAAATTTATATTTCATTATAATTTATTAATAATACATATGTACAAGTTACATAGGTTTTAGAAGACAGCTTAGAAAACAAAATAGTCTATTAACCTGTGTATATGTGTGATTGTGAATTGGTGTGATTGAATATTACCAGTAGTAGGATTGTTTACGCTTCCAACAAATTGGAACACCAGCCACCACAGCCCATCAGTGGTGGGGGAATAGTTTGTTTTTCAGACAAGCAAGTCACCACCCCAGAGCTTATATGGATCTGTGAGCAGAGATTATTATTTACTATCACTCTCATCCCACTAAATTGTAAATCGCAATGTAAGGATAAAACCACTCATAAAGTATTTTTAATGTTATTATATCCTGTGATATATATATTGTTCAAGTGTACAGTAGCTGTGGTATTATTAAGTGTTACAACTTGTTCTATGAAAATTATTGTGTTCAGATCGCGTGCTATTAATAAACAGAACCATTAGTATTATTAAGCCGTTTAATACAGATTAATAAACATCTTCCAACAAACCTACTATAGTATTAGTATCTCACGACCTTTTATTAATATTAATGTGAACCTGGGTCGTGACTTGACGAGTCATTAGTAAAATTAGTGGTTTTTTTAATCAACATACAACAATGCCATGTGGGTTCTATTAGTAGGTCATGATTTGTCTGTTTATTTCACCTTATCTGTCTTTAGAAACTGTTACTTAACTTAAGCGAATTCCATAAATACTTAAACTGAAATTGAAATGTAAAATTAGTTTTTTGTCCTTACTAAAATGTCCTTTACAAAAGAAGGATTTTTTTCTTCTTTTTTGCACCGTTAATTGACAAACCAGTTTCAAATGAAGGAGTATTTTGTATCTTTTTTTTCCTAATTTATTTCTTTCAACAAATATTCCTTCTTCTTTGGAAACAATTAACCTTTCTTTAGATGCTATTTTAATTGGTAAGTGACCTTATCGTAAAGGTAATTTTTATTATCTCGAATTATCATAATAACTTTATTCATTAAATTTGATCCTGTGGGTCTTTCTTGTGGTGGAGTACAGACGTGGCAATCCAAAAAGATCATTTAACTGGATTCTATACTTTATTCATGCAGTACTAGTTTAGAGTCCTTTTCGTCTTTCTTATCTGGTCTCGATTGACCAACTTTTGTTCCCTTCCGACTCTGACGCTATTAAATTACTCCAGAGCTAAGGAGTTTTTATTTTATGTTCTATTCTTCCTTTCTTGTCAAAGGCTATAATGGTCACTAGGTTTTCCCCCTTTATACGTTTGTTGAATTAATTTAGCGTGAACAATTATTAGTTTTATTGTTAACATATTTGGACTTTAGCGTAACTAGTACATATTTATTAATTATAATGTCAGAAATTCTACATTTTAACGAATTATTAAAGAATAAAAGGTTCAAATAAAATGCGCAAACTTTCTGACCCACCAACTCCAAAACAACTCCGAGTCCCATTGTCTGTTATTCAGATAACGGTTCCTAGCTTATATATCAATAGCAGTTACAGCGTGATGTTTACTAATACTGTGATCACAGTTAATGGTAAAGCACAACCACAAACGTTCGTCACCGAGTCCCACTTGTCTGTTATTCAGATAACGATTCCTAGCTTACATATCAATAGCAGTTACAGCGTGATGTTTACTAATACTGTGATCACAGTTAATAGTAAAACACAATCACAAACCGTTCGTCACCGAGTCCCACTTGTCTGTTATTCAGATAACGGCTTATATATCAATAGCAGTTAAAGCGTGATGTTTACTAATACTGTGATCACAGTTAATAGTAAAGCACAATCACAAAAGCAAGTCATCGATAAAGCATTTGTGTTAGGTTAAATTATTTGTACCTATGCATGGTGTTTTGTTCAAGTGTACGGTATTATTGTTGCGTCTCATCGTGTGTTAGGCAGTAGTAATATTAGGTTGACAAGAACCATAATGAGCAACGTCAGCTGTTTACAAAACTACAAGTGTTTTTATGTTTACAATTTGATTGTTAAATTATGGTCGTTATTTTTTCTTCTTTATTTTTGAATATTGATTAAAATCATCTATTACTGATAGTTATCACTTTGTATATTGTTAATTAAAATTGCATCTATATAACATAAATGTTTTATAAGTTGAATTATTATTTAAATGACTGTTTATTCTGTGTTGTTTTAAAGGGGAAAACCTCACAGCTATTAAGAAAAGAAAGAAATAATATTAAATAATTTAAAACTCATTGTGTTTGTATCCAAGTCACTCTTTTTTATTTATATAATAAAAGAACAATAATGTCCGTCTATGTGACTTTTTTTAATAATAAAGTAGTTACTTACTTTATAATCATATCATGTATAATCATATATGATTATAAAGTAAGTAACTACGTTATTATTAAAAAAGTCACATAGACGGACATTATTGTTCTTTTATTATATAAATATAAAATAAACCTTTCTAGCACTCGAATACTCTAATAGAGTCAGTTTAGGGTAATAACTAGAAGTTGTGAAGATAGCCCTGATAGGATAGATGGTTAAAAAGGATCTAATCCAAGACTACACGAAAAGGTGTAGAGACAGATAGAATTCTTAACTAAATATCCTGACTTACAAAATGTAAAAAGGAAAAAAAAGGAAAAAAAAGAAAAAAAAAAGACGATATAAAAATAAGGCTCTAAATGTAATGGAAGCAGTGAAAGCTACAGTACTGAATAAAATAAAAGATTATTTTGTATAACAAAAACATCCATCAGCGAGAAAGGAATAACAAACAGAAAAATAAATAAATATCCTAAAATTAATGGTAATAACTATATCATGTAAGTATCCCAAAAGTCACGGATTGGTTCAATAACTTTCAAACCAAAATAGATTTTTATATGTGCCTTCTGGTGATACAAAACTACTTTTTACAAATGATCAATTCACCTGTTCACCCAAAAACGGGGGTTTTGGGGGGAAACTCAATAATCTCAAATGGAAACCCCCATCGAGATGCATATCATGTTAGAGCGCTTATGTAGTAAAATAAAACTGCGCAAACTAGAGGTCATATCTTGATCCTATCTAAAATGGCCGGCTTTCAAATATTTGTAACTGCTATTTTACTTTATGATAAAATAACGGGAGTTGCCAATTAAGACTTATTTTGTATTCCCAATGGTTCTTAAGTTAACTATTGTAACATTTTCGGAGGCAATCAATTACTTGTGGGGGTATCAAACGTTTCATTTTATGAACTTTAAGTCCCTGTAATTCCTAAACGGTTAAGATTTTTTTTTTTAATGTCGAAGATTTAAACATTCTTTAAATATTGTATTCCACCACACAAAACCATAAAATACAGGGTGTTCCAAAACAAATTTCAAAGTGGGCCACCATATTGGAAAACGACAGCAATTTTTAACATTTTACAAAATAGATTTATACTACATGGTAAAGAAAGGAAGGTTCCCCATTTAAATTAATCTATTATATTTAAAATTCAAAAATTAGCTATTGTACCATTTTAAGTGGGACACCCAGTATAATATATTTGTTCCATATTTTTTTTTTGGTTTTCAAGTTATTGAACTGGACTTTTTGGATACTCTCTATCTCTCTCTCTCTCTCTCTCTCTCTCTCTCTCTCTCTCTCTCTCTCTCTCTCTCTCTCTCTCTCTCTCTCTCTCTCTCTCTCTCTCTCTCTCTCTCTCTCTCTCTCTCTCTCTCTCTCTCTCTCTCTCTCTCTCTCTCTCTCTCTCTCTCTCTCTCTCTCTCTCTCTCTCTCTCTCTCTCTCTCTCTCTCTCTCTCTCTCTCTCTCTCTCTCTCTCTCTCTCTCTCTATATATATATATTTATATATATATATATATATATATATATATATATATATATATATATATATATATAGTAATGGCTCTACAGCTTTGTTCCCGATGCAATTAATCAACTCTCCGCTTGAGAACGGCTGCACTACCACATTCTGCCACTAAAATGTCTGAAGATATATTCGATAAAGCACGTGTGCAAGAAAAAAAGTATTGTGTAAAATAGTATTATTATTTAATCTAGGGTTAAAATATTTAATGTTGATTTGATTACGTGTAGTGTTCTGATGTAGTAGTTCTGTGAAGAATTTGTTTTTGTTACTTCGTGCGTCTAATAATAAACTTCGAATGTTTAATAGCCAAGACTGTTAATACAGAATAGAGTAAGAGTGAAGGGTACTTGAAATACAGATATAATCCTTTGGCACTTTTATAATATAATTTGTATTAATTTCATCTAACACAAAGTGATCAATACATAGGTCTAATAACTGAATCACTAACTTTACAAACGTAGGAGAAACTTGTGTACTAATAATCCCAAAGTAAACTGGTTTGGTTCTGCTGATTTCATGCCATAACGCGCCGGCGCAATACATTACATAACTAACTAGAATTGCTGTAATAATGGAGGATGCATCTTCAACTGTTAAAACAATCTGGTAGATTTGTCTGAAATGTTAGAATTTTTAACATTTCTTTTTCTGTCATCGCTCTTATAATTTTAATGCCGTTCTGATAAAGTGTTTATGATGGTATTGAAGCTCGGTATTGGAATTATAATTCGTTTTCAGATTTGTAAGTATCTATGATATGAAGAAATAAATTACTTATTCGTTTAAAGTTTAAATTATGATTAGTTGTGTGTATAATTTTAAAACATAAATCCACGTAAAATAAAATTTTAAACCCTTGGTAATTTATGTAAAATATAAGTGATACATAGTTAAATTACAATTCATCCAAACTTGGAAAAACCAAAGAAACTTTGATGTGAATCTTGTAAAATAAACGTGTTACGTAGTTTTGTTACTTAACCATGTGTTGTTACTTTTCAGTTTAACCCTACAACCCCCTACTATAACGTTTTACCGGTTTTCGATTTTTTTATATATATTTTTTTTAATTCATAAAAAATAGTAATTTTATGCTAACACAACTTATAAAACTTTATCTGTGTTGGAAAATGTTTTTAGAAGTGACGGTTTTGGAGTAAGTATGTCAGGAATCAAAAATATGTTCAAAATATTAAGTGAATATTCCACAGAAAACCCTCAATGTCCTGCCATACAACGAAAGTTTTAAAAAAAAATTTCAAGATATAAAAAAGTTTTTTAAATATAGTTGTGAATAAACGAACAAAAATCAATTCATAAAATTTTGTATTAGAATAAAAAAATGTCATGTAAATAATCGAAAACAAGGGAAACCTGATATGGTATTATGAGGGTTCATAAACAACAGCAGGTACTGGTGTATCGGGATATATAAGTTGAGACTGCGGGTGACACGTTCGTTTCCTTCTATAAAATATGCAACAGTTTTTCAGGCCGTGATTATGTTCATAAATTACTGTATGCAAGAACATTTGAAGTGGGAGACTCTAAGAAAAAACCGTATCTACATATATACAGTGAGGCTGCAGTCAATACTCTTGTAGAGATTACTGTAAAACATAGTTTAGTGTTGGAATATAGGGAGAACCTCAACGCTTCTCTCAAGAAAGCCGGGTAACTATGAACTACGTGCCGGGGAATTAGGAAGTTTAGGGGAACGTGAAGGTGGACAAACTAGCTAAACTAGCTGTTTCAGAGTTTGTAGGACTTAAGCCAACTGTAGGAATATCCGTGTGTCTGGTAAGATGGCCATAAATAGGTGGGTTCATGCAAAATACGAGCAAAGATGGGGGAGTCTTAAGTCTTAAAATTATACATCCACAGGAGAGAAGGTGATTAAAATGGTTTAAACACCCCCAGGATTAATACACCACTCTTAAAATTTTCGACTACACTAATATAGGCTGTACATTATCGACCCCGTCCTTAGTTTTCTTCAGAAACAACTTATTTAGTCATTAAACTTTTTTGAAGGAGAGTGATGATCAAGGGGGATGGTTGTAAGATAGATGGCGCAATATTTAGAAAGATCAATACTTTAGTATTTATGTGTGTGAAATCATGTGCAATATATTTGAAACATTATTAGTTTTAGTATTTATGTATGAGAAAGTGTGTGCAATATTTTGACATATTATTTGTTTTAGTATTTATGTGAGAGAAAGCTTGATCAATATTTTTGACAGATTATTAGTTTTACTATTTATGTATGAGGAAGTTTGAGCAATATTTTGACTGATTATTAAATTTTATATTTATGTGTGTGAAAGTTTGTGCAATATTTTGACATAATATTAGTTCCGGTATATATGTGTGAAAACGTTTGTGCAATATGTTGTAACCGATTATTAGTTTTAATATTTGTGCGTGAAAAAGTTTGTGCCATATTTTTGACAGATTATTAGTTTCAGTATTTATGTATAAGACAATTTGTGCAATATTTTGTCTTAATATTAGTTTAAGTATTTATATGTAAAAAAGTTTGTGCAATATATTTGACCGATTATTAATTTAGTATTTATGTGTGAGAAAGTTTGTGCAATATATTTAACCGATTATTAGTTTAAGTATTTAGGTGTGAGAAAGTTTGTGCAATATATTTGACCGATTATTAATTTAGTATTTATGTGTGAGAAAGTTTGTGCAATATATTTAACCGATTATTAGTTTAAGTATTTAGGTGTGAGAAAGTTTGTGCAATATTTTGACTGATTGTTAGTTTTAGTATTTATATATGAGCAACTTTTATGCAATATTTTTGGCCGATGTTTAGTTTTAGTGTTTATGTAAGAGAATGTTTGTGCTATATTTTTGACCGATTTTTAGTTTCAGTATTTATGTATGAGAAAATGTATGCAATATTTTGACAGAATATTAGTTTTAGTATTTATGTATTAGAGAGTTTGTGAAGCTCGATTCCTATTTACCCCATGCTAATATTATTCTGTACCTGGTTAGAATATAGAAGATTACATTTCAAAAAGTTTGACAATTAATTATATAGTTTTAATTGCTATTTTAATTTTGTTGCAGATTCATTATGGCAGCACATTATTTAACATCGACGACATCAATAGAAAAAAACTCCAAGTGTTTTTTGAGTGTTGTATTAAAAAAGACTAAAACAGTGATGAAAAGGTGAATTTTAAAAATAATGTATTTAATTGCATATATTTTATTTTTCACTGTTATTTTAAAACAACATTTTTTATATTTATTTACAAATTTGTTACATAAATAAATATGTTTATTGAAATAATTGGCTTCCGTTTTATTTTTAGTAGATACCACTATTTTACTTTCTCCACTGTAAAACGTATATGTATTTAGAAAGTTATTGCTTAGTTTGATAACTGGTGGAGTTATCCTACATTTCCTACATTTCAGGATGTATCAGGAGAATATAATATTAAAAGACTTCAATGCAACTGTGATTCAATCATCAGAGTTGTCATGAATATTTCTTTACCAATAGACCTCCTAACAACTTCTATTCACTGGATAACAGGTTTTTTGTAACTTTTCAAGATATCAGGAGAATATAATGTTGAAGGAGGTAAATGTCAACTGCGTTTCAGTTTTCCAATCTAATAGACCACATAACAACTTCTATTCACTGGATAACAGGTTTTTGTAAGTTTTCAAGGTATCAGGAGAATATAATGTTAAAAGAGGTCAATGCAACTGTGATTCAATTATCAGAGTTGCCATGAATATTTGGTAAGGGGCAAAAGACGGGGCATGAATGGAGGGGATAGACAAGGGGCGGGGAAAAGAGGATGGGGAGTGGCAAGGGGCGGGGCAAAAGTTGAAGCGGTGGAGCAAGAGTTGAGTGGGAGGGGTAAGGAGCGGGGCAATAGTTGAGGGGGAGGGGCAAAGGACAAGGCAAGAGTGACTGTAGAGGGGTAAGGCGCGGGGCTTAAGTCACGTGGTTCTCCATCACTCTATTCCTTAAATATCCCCGGATCTACTGACCTCCTATGAAATCATATTCACCTGGTATCAGGATTTTGTCGTTTTACCGCAATATTAGGAAAATATAATCCTAAAGGAGGTAGATGTCAACTGCGATTCCGTTTTCAATTCAGATAGACCTCCTTACATCTTCTATTTACTGGATAACAGGTTTTTTGTAACTTTTCAAGATATTAGGAGAATATAATGTTAAAAGAGGTCGATGTTAACTGCGATTAAGTTTTCCAAACCCAATAGACCTCCTAACAACTTCTTTTCACTGGATAACAGGTTTTTTGTAAGTTTTTAAGGTATCGGGAGATTATTATGTTAAAAGAGGTCAATTCAATTATCAGAGTTGCCATGAATATTTGGTAAAGGGCAAAAGGTGGGCCATGAATGGAGGGGGATAGGCAAAGGGAGGGGCCAAAGTGGAATGGGAGGGGCATGAGTTGAGGGGGTGGGCAAGGGGAGGGGCATGAGTTGAGGGGGTGGGCAAGGGGAGGGGCAATAGTTGAGCGGGGCGAGTAATAGGCGGGGCAAGAGTGGATGTGGGGAGGCAAGGGGTGGGGCTTATGTCAAGTGGTCACCTACCACTCTTGTCCTCAAATATCCCCGTCTCTACTGACCTCCTATCAAATCATATTCACCTGGTATCAGGATTTTGTCGTTTTACTGCAGTATCCGGTGAATATAATCTTAAAGGAGGTGGATATTACTGTGATTAAGTTTTGCAAATAAGAAAGACCTCCTATCAAATCATATTCACCTGATAACAGGATTTTGTCGGTTTACCACAGTATCAGGAGAATATAACCTTAAAGGAGGTATCCCAATGCAGCTGTGATTCAAACATCATAGTTGCCATGATTATTTTAAAACCGATAGTCCTCCTAACAACTTCTATTCACTGGGTATCAAGTTTCTGTATCTTTTAAAAAGTATCAGAAGAATATAATCTTAAACGAGATCTATGCTGCTGTAAATCCATTATTAGAGTTACCATGAATATATCAATCCCAATACACCTCCTAACAACTTCTATTCACTGGATAACAGTTTTTTTGTAACTTTTCAAAGTATCTGGCGAATATAAGTTTTTAAGTGGTCTGGATTTATTTTTTACTTATGGAAATTGCTGCATTCTACCTTAGAATAATCGAAGCAATAGCTTTCACAGTTTTTATGTTGTAGAAAGTGCTGTCTTTTACCAGACAATAAACCAAGTGATATTTTCTCAGTTTATATGGCTGGAAAGTACAGCAGTCTACCATACATTTCCTGCAAAATATTGATACCTGAAAGACAACTGTATTTCTGTAAGAAACAGGAAATGTGTTAGGAATAACTCAATAAATTAAAAAAGGCATTTTTCTATTATTTTACATTTATTCAATAAACAATTTTTATGATTACAATTTTGCAAATATTTTTTCTTCCTAGTACATGCAATGATTGGTATATAATAATTGTTTATATAATACATCTCACTACATAACCACTTGTAGTTACAATAAACAATTGACATGAAACTATATAATTTTTGTTTTGCCACTATCATAAAACCAAGCACAACACTGAACTCTTGTTTACATATGTGTAACGCATCGTATCTTCTGAAACATAAAATAGAGAACTATAAGAAAATCTTAAAATACTTTAAAATAAACAAGGTAAAAACATTAAACTATTTTAACTCATACACGAAACTAAATAAACAAACAAATAATTTTCATAGGCTTTTCGCTAACATGCCAGATTGGGAGATACAGACCCAAAGTTTCACTTCCTCGTAAAGGATTATAGGCGAAGGATATGGCATGCCATTTGTAACCGTTCCGAGATATTTGGATGAATAGTTACAGAGTTAGGCTACAAGCATTTAATAAAAAAGTATTGGATTTGAAACAGGCATTTTTATACATTCAAACTACAATATCTCTCAAATGCATTAAAATACCAAAATCATTCAATTCTACATCTAATTTTTATTTTTTTAAATAATAAATATATATATATATATATATATATATATATATATATATATATATATATTGAGAAATCGTCATCTTTCATAGCTCATATGAATTTGTTTTGAATTTGTAGACAGAAAAATCATATGGTATGAAAATGTGACTAGGGTTTATCATAACAGCAGTGAAATTATGGATGAAACGGAATGAACCAATTTATAAGCCTTTTAAAACCATTTATAAGCCACTCCTCTTATCTCCGCTACCCACAACTTACTATCAAACAATATCAAATGATCAACTGTGTCAAATGCTTTTGTTACATCAATAAATAAAGCAGAACATTTATTATTCTCGTTCATGCCGTTATAGACAGATACCCAAAATGAAGTTAATGCATGCTCTGTTGATAACTTTTCCCAGACCTTCAAGAATTTCGTAACCCATACCTTCATTAATTTTTCTAATATCTTTGAAAACACAGATAGTAGAGAAATGGGCCTATAATTACTGAAAGAGTATTTGTGGCCTTTTTTAAATAACGGTATTACAAGAGTCGTTTTTAAGCAATCAGGAAAAATGCCTATGGATAAACTTAAATTGCAAATATACTTTAAGATAGGTAATAAATGTTTTGGTGTTATTTTAATAATTAATGTATTTACCCTATCATACCCTGGTGCGATTCCCGACTTTAAACCAATGATGAAATTTTTAATATCTCCTCTTCTTTTTGGTAAAATAAATATTGAATTTAATAGACTAATAGTGGGAAACAATTTCTCAAAACTACTATTTATGTTAATATTGTTTATATTAAATCTCTGATCTTGTCCTACACTTAAGAAAAAATTATTAAATGAAGATGCTACCTCTTATGTATTACTTATTTCAACATTATTTTGGACTATTTTGTCAATTTTAAAATTAGATTTTTGTTCACCGATAATTTCATCAATTAGTTGTCATTGTTTCTTAATAACACCACTTAAAGATTTGAAACAACTTCCATAAAATTTCTCCTTTATTAATCTAATATTAGCTTTTAGTCTACGATCATATGACTTATAATATCATTTTAGTTTATCATTGTAAGGTTGAGCTTTTAGTTTTTTATAAAGTTGATGACGGTTTTTTTACCCGATCACACAACCTATCAGTGATCTAGGGCTTCAATTTGACAAAACTTACCTTACTATCTGTTATTCCTTTAGAGTCCTCTAATTACTTTATTGAATATTTTCAAGATTGTTTCTAAAGCAGTATTGACACAGTTACAATTGTAAACTATACCACAAGAATCAAGTTTATGATCCAAGGCTTCGAAATTATTTTTACAAAGTTGTTTCTTTTGAATAACCTGTTTACCCTCTACTAGCAATAGTGATAGAGAAACCAATAATTGATCGGCTATTGCCCAATTTAAAACATCTGATTCAAAAATTTATAATTTGTTTATGCTGACAAAGTCTCAAAACACATGATCTATACATGAAGCACTGATGTCTCTGGTTACTTCATTTCAAGGATTGAAAGCCAAAACTCGCCATCATATCTAAATATTTATCGCAACTCTTTTCAAAATATTAATATTTACATTACCAATAACGATAAAATTTCTGCCCTGATTAGCTTTCAATACATCTTCGATATCACAAGGAAAGTATATACAGGCTGATGATGTAATCTATAAATGGCCAATGTTGTCATCTCAGTATGAAGTATATAGAGCGATAACACAAAGTCTGCTGAGTAAACAGTTGATAAAGCAAGGCCTCTGCAAGACAACTCGTGTCTAACATACACTACCACCCCGCCAGCACGATAGGTATTATTGAAATTACTAAACATATTGTAACAATTTGTTATATAAAAATTAACATCATCATAAATCCACGTTTCACTGAAAACAATTATATCTGGTTTAATATATTTGAACTCTCCAATACTGTTAAAAATGTGTCAAAGTTTTCCCTCAAACTACATATATTTTGACATAGTATATTAAAAAGGGAAGACATCAATTGTTTACTGGAATGAGATTTTACAAGACTGAATTTCACAAACTAAAACTACAAGTATGAAAACCAACACAAAACACACACACACACACACACACACACACACACACACACACACCTAAACGTTCTTCGCTGAACCAAATTAGACAGACTTTTTAATTTAATTAAAAACATTAGTGCTGTTTATAACTCAATATTGCGTCTCTCGAAAAATCAATAAAAATATACATAACAGACATTATGTCAGGAAGAAAGTTCTGAGTTAATACTAACAATTAAAAACGTTCGCATATAATTTCTCGCTTGACCTTAAACCACTGCATTTAAAATACACAATGTTGCGTAATGACTGCCGTTATTATCTAAAGATGTTCTGCGCACAATCACGACTCGTCTGAGAATGTGAACCGACTCAGTTTCGACTTCAGAATCAAGTCGTGATCACTATGTTAAGCTCTACTACGACTTTAAAGAACTTTATCAACCAGATTCAAAACGAAAGCCCTATCTATTTCTAAGTGTATAATTAAAAATTGCAGCTCTAAAGTAAGAGAGTAAAATTAAACAATGGGCTCCGTCTTTCTATGTTGTAAGCTCAAAATCGGTAGTGGTTATTTGAATTTGCTTTAGAGAAATGTTAAGTTAAAGTTAGACAGTGACAGGGAAGTTTTTTTCGGTCTTAAAGTATATATTTGAGCAATACTATTTACAGTTGATTTTAAGATTTTTTTAAATTTAATCTTTATCCAGGTATCTATAATTTTTAGTTATAAAAAAATGAAAAATTAAAGTCTTCAGATATATCCAAATTATAACTTCATAACAAATTCAATTGATTTGCGCCCATTCGTTTCACCTGCTGAACACCGACAGAACACTGGCAAACATAATTCCAAAATCTACTCTTTTAAGCTAAAGGGACATAACAGATGTACACGAAAACACTAAAAATTTATTTTTTTGACCCAACCTCATAATGTATTATACCAGAAAATAAAAACTAGAAAACACTCAAAGCCGTTTTACGAACAAACTTTGATTTTACATTCCTGCAGGTAGGTATATTTATTTAGACAATCATCTTAAATAATTACCTTCAAAAATTATATTTGCCAGTATCAACATAATTTATTTGAGTAGTCTTCTGCTAGTCATAAGATTTTTGTGCACTTTATATATTCGTCGGCGCGCTTCGGAGGTCCTCCATCTTTGAGAATTACTTCAGTACAGGATTCATCCAAAAAGCATTTGCATATATCCAGCATGTCCATCCCCCCTACTACTAGGCTCCGTTTAAACCCAATTTCCATGTCCTTTGTTATTTACACTGGTCAATTTACTAACTCATTTCATTAGTGTATTTACTAACTTATATCTTTGGTGGATTTACTAACTTATATCTTTGGTGGATTTACTAACTTATATCTTTGGTGGATTCTAACTTATATCTTTGGTGGATTTACTAACTTATATCTTTGGTGGATTTACTAACTTATGTCTTTGTTGGATTTGCTAACTTATATCTTTGGTGGATTCTAACTTATATCTTTGGTGGATTTACTAACTTATATCTTTGGTGGATTTACTAACTTATGTCTTTGTTGGATTTACTAACTTATGTCTTTGGTGGATTTACTAACTTATGTCTTTGGTGGATTTACTAACTTATGTCTTTGTTGGATTTACTAACTTATATCTTTGGTGGATTTACTAACTTATATCTTTGGTGGATTTACTAACTTATATCTTTGGTGGATTTACTAACTTATATCTTTGGTGGATTTACTAACTTATATCTTTGGTGGATTTACTAACTTATGTCTTTGTTGGATTTACTAACTTATGTCTTTGGTGGATTTACTAACTTATGTCTTTGGTGGATTTACTAACTTATGTCTTTGTTGGATTTACTAACTTATATCTTTGGTGGATTTACTAACTTATGTCTTTGGTGGATTTACTAACTTATATCTTTGGTGGATTTACTAACTTATATCTTTGGTGGATTTACTAACTTATGTCTTTGATGGATTTACTAACTTATGTCTTTGGTGGATTTACTAACTTATATCTTTAGGTGGATTTACTAACTTATATCTTTGGTGGATTTACTAACTTATATCTTTGGTGGATTTACTAACTTATATCTTTGGTGGATTTACTAACTTATATCTTTGGTGGATTCTAACTTATATCTTTGGTGGATTTACTAACTTATATCTTTGGTGGATTTACTAACTTATATCATTGGTGGATTTACTAACTTATGTCTTTGTTGGATTTACTAACTTATGTCTTTGGTGGATTTACTAACTTATATCTTTGGTGGATTTACTAACTTATATCTTTGGTGGATTTACTAACTTATGTCTTTGTTGGATTTACTAACTTATATCTTTGGTGGATTTACTAACTTATGTCTTTGGTGGATTTACTAACTTATGTCTTTGTTGGATTTACTAACTTATATCTTTGGTGGATTTACTAACTTATGTCTTTGTTGGATTTACTAACTTATGTCTTTGGTGGATTTACTAACTTATGTCTTTGTTGGATTTACTAACTTATATCTTTGGTGGATTTACTAACTTATGTCTTTGTTGGATTTACTAACTTATATCTTTGGTGGATTTACTAACTTATGTCTTTGGTGGATTTACTAACTTATGTCTTTGTTGGATTTACTAACTTATATCTTTGGTGGATTTACTAACTTATATCTTTGGTGGATTTACTAACTTATATCTTTGGTGGATTTACTAACTTATATCATTGGTGGATTTACTAACTTATGTCTTTGTTGGATTTACTAACTTATGTCTTTGGTGGATTTACTAACTTATATCTTTGGTGGATTTACTAACTTATATCTTTGGTGGATTTACTAACTTATGTCTTTGTTGGATTTACTAACTTATATCTTTGGTGGATTCTAACTTATATCTTTGGTGGATTCTAACTTATGTCTTTGTTGGATTTACTAACTTATGTCTTTGGTGGATTTACTAACTTATATCTTTGGTGGATTTACTAACTTATATCTTTGGTGGATTTACTAACTTATATCTTTGGTGGATTTACTAACTTATATCTTTGGTGGATTCTAACTTATGTCTTTGGTGGATTTACTAACTTATATTGTTGGTGGATTTACTAACTTATATCTTTGGTGGATTTACTAACTTATATCTTTGGTGGATTTACTAACTTATGTCTTTGTTGGATTTACTAACTTATGTCTTTGTTGGATTTACTAACTTATATCTTTGGTGGATTCTAACTTATATCTTTGGTGGATTTACTAACTTATATCTTTGGTGGATTTACTAACTTATGTCTTTGTTGGATTTACTAACTTATATCATTGGTGGATTTACTAACTTATATCTTTGGTGGATTCTAACTTATATCTTTGGTGGATTTACTAACTTATATCTTTGGTGGATTTACTAATTTATATCTTTGGTGGATTTACTAACTTATATCATTGGTGGATTTACTAACTTCTATCATTGGTGGATTTACTAATTTATATCTTTGGTGTATTTACTAACTTATATTTTTGGTGGATTCTAACTTATATCTTTGGTGGATTTACTAACTTATATCTTTGGTGGATTTACTAATTTATATCTTTGGTGGATTCTAACTTATATCTTTGGTGGATTTACTAACTTATATCTTTGGTGGATTTACTAACTTCTATCATTGGTGGATTTACTAATTTATATCTTTGGTGTATTTACTAATTTATATCTTTGGTGGATTTACTAACTTATATCATTGGTGGATTTACTAACTTCTATCATTGGTGGATTTACTAATTTATATCTTTGGTGTATTTACTAACTTATATTTTTGGTGGATTCTAACTTATATCTTTGGTGGATTTACTAACTTATATCTTTGGTGGATTTACTAATTTATATCTTTGGTGGATTCTAACTTATATCTTTGGTGGATTTACTAACTTATATCATTGGTGGATTTACTAACTTCTATCATTGGTGGATTTACTAATTTATATCTTTGGTGTATTTACTAACTTATATTTTTGGTGGATTCTAACTTATATCTTTGGTGGATTTACTAACTTATGTCTTTGGTGGATTTACTAACTTATGTCTTTGGTGGATTTGCTAACTTATATCTTTGGTGGATTTACTAATTTATATCTTTGGTGTATTTACTAACTTATATTTTTGGTGGATTCTAACTTATATCTTTGGTGGATTTACTAACTTATGTCTTTGGTGGATTTACTAACTTATGTCTTTGTTGGATTTGCTAACTTATATCTTTGGTGGATTTACTAATTTATATCTTTGGTGGATTTACTAACTTATATCATTGGTGGATTTACTAACTTCTATCATTGGTGGATTTACTAATTTATATCTTTGGTGTATTTACTAACTTATATTTTTGGTGGATTCTAACTTATATCTTTGGTGGATTTACTAACTTATGTCTTTGGTGGATTTACTAACTTATGTCTTTGGTGGATTTGCTAACTTATATCTTTGGTGGATTTACTAATTTATATCTTTGGTGTATTTACTAACTTATATTTTTGGTGGATTCTAACTTATATCTTTGGTGGATTTACTAACTTATGTCTTTGGTGGATTTACTAACTTATATTGTTGGTGGATTTACTAACTTATATCTTTAGGTGGATTTACTAACTTATATCTTTGGTGGATTTACTAACTTATATTGTTGGTGGATTTACTAACTTATATCTTTAGGTGGATTTACTAACTTATATCTTTGGTGGATTTACTAACTTATATCTTTAGGTGGATTTACTAATTTATATCTTTGGTGTATTTACTAACTTATATTTTTGGTGGATTCTAACTTATATCTTTGGTGGATTTACTAACTTATGTCTTTGGTGGATTTACTAACTTATATTGTTGGTGGATTTACTAACTTATATCTTTAGGTGGATTTACTAACTTATATCTTTGGTGGATTTACTAACTTATATTGTTGGTGGATTTACTAACTTATATCTTTTTTGGATTTACTAACTTATATCTTTGGTGGATTTACTAACTTATATTGTTGGTGGATTTACTAACTTATATCTTTAGGTGGATTTACTAACTTATATCTTTGGTGGATTTACTAACTTATATTGTTGGTGGATTTACTAACTTATATCTTTGGTGGATTTACTAACTTATATTGTTGGTGGATTTACTAACTTATATCTTTGGTGGATTTACTAACTTATATTGTTGGTGGATTTACTAACTTATATCTTTGGTGGATTTACTAACTTATATCTTTGGTGGATTTACTAACTTATATTGTTGGTGGATTTACTAACTTACATCTTTAGGTGGATTTACTAACTTATATCTTTGGTGGATTTACTAACTTATATTGTTGGTGGATTTACTAACTTATATCTTTGGTGGATTTACTAACTTATATTGTTGGTGGATTTACTAACTTATATCTTTGGTGGATTTACTAACTTATATTGTTGGTGGATTTACTAACTTATATTGTTGGTGGATTTACTAACTTATATCTTTAGGTGGATTTACTAACTTATATCTTTGGTGGATTTACTAACTTATATTGTTGGTGGATTTACTAACTTATATCTTTAGGTGGATTTACTAACTTATATCTTTGGTGGATTTACTAACTTATATTGTTGGTGGATTTACTAACTTATATCTTTGGTGGATTTACTAACTTATATCTTTGGTGGATTTACTAACTTATATTGTTGGTGGATTTACTAACTTATATCTTTAGGTGGATTTACTAACTTATATCTTTGGTGGATTTACTAACTTATATTGTTGGTGGATTTACTAACTTATATCTTTGGTGGATTTACTAACTTATATTGTTGGTGGATTTACTAACTTATATCTTTGGTGGATTTACTAACTTATATTGTTGGTGGATTTACTAACTTATATCTTTGGTGGATTTACTAACTTATATTGTTGGTGGATTTACTAACTTATATCTTTGGTGGATTTACTAACTTATATTGTTGGTGGATTTACTAACTTATATCTTTGGTGGATTTACTAACTTATATCTTTGGTGGATTTACTAACTTATATTGTTGGTGGATTTACTAACTTATATCTTTAGGTGGATTTACTAACTTATATCTTTGGTGGATTTACTAACTTATTTCTTTGGTGGATTTACTAACTTATGTTTTCGGTGGATTTTCTAACTTATACTTTGGTGGATTTACTAACTTATGTTTTTTGGTGGATTTTCTATCTTACACTTTGGTGGATTAACTAACTTATTACTTTGGTGGATTTACTAACTTCTGTCTTTGGTGGATTTACTAACTTCTGTCTTTGGTGGATTTACTAACTTATATCGTTTCCAGGAAGTGTTTGAAGTAACACAAATTATTAGCATAAAAGTTCGGCAGTGATTTTACATAACATTTTGTATTTTAATATTAGCTTATAATCGTTGCAAAAGCATTTCACAAACTTTCTTACAAACCCACCCAAAAAAAAAAAACGAATCAAAACTAATTTCCACCAAAAATGTAAATTGTCAAATAAGAAGTGAAACCGTATATTAAAAAAAATTCATTTAAATACGAACATAAACTTGCTTGGATTGTGTTATAAACACGTATTTTAAAGTAAGTGTCATTGAAAGCTGTATTTCAAGTACGGTTAACGCTGGGGACATGTATATGGTAGAAGTGAATCAGACTTAGACTTAGGAGGAAGTATTAGTAGTATTAATGTATAGCCAAATGTATACAAAATATGAAGGTTATTGAAAAACATTGCGTGATAAAACATTTCAACTTGTACCCATGTACAAGCTCTTAATTGTAATTAATTATTACCTATAATCTTTGAAAATAATATCTCACCATTAGTGGCAGTTTCTATATAATATATAGTTTATACAGTTCTTCTTTTCTATATATAAAATCGAAATTTTATGGATAACTTGGAATTTCATACGAAGGTTTTTTTTTCTTCTCTCTCTGTCATATGTGTAATGCTCTAGTAGAGAACGCTTGTAGACCAAATTTAATCAAATTTACTATGTGGGCATATTTTGACAAATTCTCAAGATTTTTTATATAACTCAAAATTTGGCGATGGATGCAATAGCATAAAACACTAAATTACGATTTTCTCAAAGTTGGCTCTATTCATTTTGATCAAATTATCATCAAGTGTAGCCTCTAAGGACTTAAACATATTGGTTGTCATCTATCCAAATATTTTCGTGAGTTGTTAGTAAAAAATATATATATTATTTATGGGGTCGTTACAAAATACGTAATTTCTCAAATGGTTCTACCGATTTTGATTAAATTTCTGTGAATAATTGTCATGAAATAAGAATGACTCTAAGGACAACATTGGTACAAGCTATACAAGTTTCGGCAATTATTTAAATAGCTTTTTAAATCGACATTCAAAGTTAATTTTTACTTTTGGATTGACAACTACCCAAGTGTATTTTTGGGGGTATTTATATGGTTTCGTAAATGAATGGGAAAGTATTTCACATTTTTTGTATTTAACAAATTTATGTATAAACTTTTATTTGTGTAGGAATACCACTTTTTCGTTTAGTGTTTAATCTATTGGTTCTATGAACCGTAGATGTCACTCCTTTTTGGTAGTATAAACAATAGAACTTCCGTTGTACTGTAATTCGTGTTATAATCATGGTTAGAAGATATTACACAAACAATAACGTAAATAATAATTCATTTGCATTTTGTGTAACCCTACTAGACATTGAAAAATCATTTCGTAATTTTGTAAATTGGATCCATGTATAAGCAGTCAATTACAGTTGTTTAAATATAATAATTACGTATCATTTTTGGAAATAATATCACCTCATTAGTGATTTTGTTTCTTGTAATGAACTGACACAGATATTCTAATCAATTTACTCATGTTTCTAGATAAAATTTAAACTTTTGTAAAACAGAATTTTTAAATGAAGGTCAAAATTATTACTTTTTTTTATTTACCACATGAACCTAGTCTAATGAAAGTTTTATGATAAGTAAAAGAATCAAGGTCTAATTTTCTGATTTTGTTTTAATCGCTGTATATCTTTCTCTGTGTCACAATTGCAATGCTCTATAACTCATACTTGTGGATTAGTTTTAATCAACTTTGGTATGTTTGCATATTTTCAACATTTTCCCGGATTTTAAATACAAATTTAGTGGTGGATGCTATTATAGAAAACTAAAAATTACAATTTTTTTTCAAAGTTTGCTCCTACGATTTTGATCAAATCTTCCTTAAGTGTGGCTTCTAAAGATCTAAACAAATTATATTGGTTTTTATCTCTCCAAATGTTTTCGTAGGTTATCGGTAAAAGACAAAAAAAAAACTTTTAAAACGCTGTTACAAAATAATTAATAAATCAATATTGTCTCTACAGATTTCGTTAAAATTATAGGCTAGTGAAATATTTGATGCAAACCTATATTCAAAATCCACTCCAAATGTGTTTTCTACCCTTAAAGCAAGTAACATATCTTTGTTACAACCACCCCTTTCACCTTCATTACCCCCATTTCACCCCCTCCCCCAAACCATCATACGATAAGACTGAATTACAGAAAAGTACGACGTTCTAGACAAATTTGCACCTCAGATATTATAAGATTTTCTGATTGACAGTTAGTTTAATCTTGTAAAAACTATATATATATATATATATATATATATATATATATATATATATATATATATATATATGCCTAAATATTGAAAACAATTTACTTCCTCAATAGGTTGACAATGACACAGCTCATTTCATGATAGACAATACGATAATGTAGATGGCGCATGTAAACACTACTAAAGATAGAGTTAATTTAGAATATTCAGGTAATAACTTCTCAAGGACACTTCAAACTAATTCTTCACGAAATCAATATTTCACCGCTATAATAATTACTTTAAAACTCCGTCCTTCAACCATGACGTTATTGTTCCCACAAACAATAAACTAAACTAAATTATAATAATTGGGAAATCAATAATTTTAAATGTTCAGATACACCTTGATGATTCACTACTTCGCTGGGTTTAAAAAATAATTAAAGTTAGATTACGAAATATCCCGAATGAATAATTGCACCCAACTAGATATCGCTGCCAACGAAAACCAGGATTCCGCCAGCCTCAGATCTTCTGACCTAAGACGACCTTTAAACTTCTTTTATTACGCAAGTTACTTATTAGCATACTTGACCGAGAAATCTTTTACACATGTTGTTTATTTAAATAACTAGAAACCGTGAAAATAATACTTTGTATTAGGATTTTGAAAAAAATATATAACAACTTGAAGACCTCCATTATTTTACCTACCCTGCTGTAACATTGAGTGTTAATACAGCTCTAAATACAATAAATAATCCCAAACTACAAATAAAACACTAACACAATTACCGTTAGAGGGTTTATTAAACTGTTATGTACGTTTTGGAAACATCCTCAGATGGATATGAACAAATACTGAAAAAAGATAAAAAAAGGATCTGGGAATGATGCTTGTTGGTCGTCTATAAAATACATAGCTTATTGAAATATTTTCCATTCCTTGTGAATATAAACATAAATACTCTACGTTTTGAGAGATAGAAATATATTTCCAAAGATGTTTAGGGATAATGTTTACTTAACTATTGACAAATACAAAACTGATAAATATTTTTTGTGACGATTAATTTTGTTTGGATTTGAGGATGGATGAATGACAAAGTTTACTTCTGTTCAAACATTCAGTATTCTAAAATCTAGTACTAAACTAAACTAACAAGCAAAATCGAGTTGAAATACTGTATCAACAGTTTTTCAAAATGAAATAAATCAAAATCGATAAGTCATAACCTAAAAATTTGACTTTATTGTTTTCACAGATAATAATTATTATTTTTGATAAATTCATATTTTATTTTACCTTTGGATGATGGTAACATGTTGACTGACAACTGATTCTTATTTCTAGTGTTTTGAGTTCACATCTTATACACATGTAAAATCAACGGAATTTCCGCTACAGCAGTCTCTAGTATAAAAACACTACAATAAAACAGAGAAACATGAAGTTATTATGACCTATTGTATTGTATCAATGTAATTTTTAAATTATAATCATTTATTAATATACTAAATTAGACATTATATTGCAAAAATAAAAATAAATAACACAATCGTCGGTAATTGGGAATTCAGATTAAATCGTCCTTAATTATGTCGCGGGAAAATTTAATTGAGTATAAACATTATAAAATTTTACTAGTATCCGCAATCTTAATTCAGTAATGTGTCCAAGCATAATTATAGTCCTTAACTAACCAGCCTTATCATAAAATTTAATATAAGAAGATCCTCTAAATGTACTGCCTAAAAGTGGGTCTCATGAACCTTGTAGGAAATGTAAAATTTTATTGTTAAATCAAGGGATTTTAAAGTTTAAGGTAAGTTTGTTTGAAAGAGTTGTTATAATCGTTTACGTTTCGCTGATGTTGTTGTTTCGAAGGTGGACCTTGAAGCTTTACTTATTTGAAGACTCCTCCACTCCCTACGCTTTTGTCGGTGACTCACCCTTACCGAATATTTGAACTTTAGGAATATCACTTTTTTTTTTGTGGACATTAGTATTCGAAATTACATTTTGATAATCACTCGCTTTTTATCACCGTAGAGAGATAGGGTTTGTACCGATATATGCTGAATTGAAATATACAAATTTGTGTTTAATTTAGTGTGTAAGTTGAATCACACTTGAAATATAATTATATTATGTACAAACTAAAATTCTAATAAACTTTGATGGATAATGAAAGTGAAAATAAGACAGAGAAGAATTTTTTAAGCCCTCAAGTGGTTTTGGATTAGTTATTTTCAAAAGCACAGCCTTACTAGGATGTGTTAGTAGTGTAGCCACATTTATAGAAAATTTGAAAGTCTTTAAAAATCAGAACGAATAAATTGATCCTGTTTTTAACTTGTATAAAAACTTAATTGCAGTGGTTACATTTAAAAAATTACGCTAAATATATATATATATATATATATATATATATATATATATATATAGTCTCAAATATTTGCCCGATTTGGAATTTTAATTAAGATCATTGGTAACAAATTAGAGGTGGGGCAAAAGTGTTATTTTTCAAATAAGGCAATCGTTATTCCAAGGTTTTATGTAACGATGGTTACATTAAAATATGAAAAATCATCCGAAATATTATATATTACTGTTAATATTTCTCCTTGGCAGTGGAGTTTTGTCCTAATGTACAGTAGCTATTACTGTTTAACGGGGTAACAAAAAAAAGAGGATATAAACATTCATATAGATTTTACAGTTATTATTTCTCTATAACAGTAGCGTTTTGTTCAAATGTAAAGTAGCTATTACTGTTTAACGGGGTAACAAAAAAAGAGGATATAAACATTCATATAGATTTTACAGTTATTATTTCTCTATAACAGTAGCGTTTTGTTCAAATGTAAAGTAGCTATTACTGTTTAATGGGGTAACAAAAAAAGAGGATATAAACATTCATATAGATTTTACAGTTATTATTTCTCCATAACAGTAGGGTTTTGTCCTAATGTAAAGTAGCTATTACTGTTTAATGGGGTAACAAAACAAGAGGATATAAACATTCATATAGATTTTACAGTTATTATTTCTCTATAACAGTAGCGTTTTGTTCAAATGTACAGTAGCTATTACTGTTTAACGGGGGACACAAAACAAGGAAGATATAAACATTCATATAGATTTTACAGTTATTATTTCTCCATAACAGTAGCGTTTTGTTCAAATGTACAGTAGCTATTACTGTTTAATGGGGTAACAAAACAAGAGGATATAAACATTCATATAGATTTTACAGTTATTATTTCTCCATAACAGTAGCGTTTTGTCCTAATGTACAGTAGCTATTACTGTTTAACGGGGTAACAAAACAAGAGGATGTAAACATTCACATAGAATTTACAGTTATTATTTCAGCATAACAGTAGTGTTTTGTTCAAATGTACAGTAGCTATTACTGTTTAACGGGGTAACAAAACAAGGAAGATATAAACATTCATATAGATTTTACATTTATTATTTCAGCATACAGTAGCGTTTTGTTCAAATGTACAGTAGCTATTACTGTTTAACGGGGTAACAAAACAAGGAAGATATAAACATTCACATAGATTTTACAGTTATTATTTCAGCATAACAGTAGTGTTTTGTTCAAATGTACAGTAGCTATTACTGTTTAACGGGGTAACAAAACAAGGAAGATATAAACATTCACATAGATTTTACAGTTATTATTTCAGCATAACAGTAGCGTTTTGTTCAAATGTACACTAACTATTACTGTTTAATGTTGGTCACTTAAACAGCATACAACACCCACGAAGAATATAATATGCTTTTTGTTTCACCGTCATAGTGGTGTTTTGTACAAATGTACAATAGCTGTTACAGTTATTACGTTATACAGTAAATAAGTAAATAAATTATTATTTTTGTGACAGTTATTGTTTTGTAATTGAGCTGTATCGTTAAAGTTGATATAACTTTCACCTGTCCTTCATTTATGCATTAGTCTGAGTTAGAAAAAACGACACTGTAGTCAGATTTGTTACCCCTTCGTCAAAGTAAGTCACCGGTTAATAAGAATAACCATTGGTGGGAGTAATTTTTATTTTTTCAGTTGAAGAAAACAACTTTCCGAAGTAAATCTACTATCGGTTAATTAAAATATTTATATCCACTGAGATTTTAATAAACAGAATAACTCAAATGAATATTTTACTTTTATTATTTCTCCCCGATAGTGGTGTTTTGTCCAAATATACTGTTGATGTCCAGTAGAGTTACACAAAACCCAAAAGACTTATTATTTGCTTCTTATTGTTTGTGTAGTCCCCTCTAAAGATTATTCTAATTTGTATGCATTAATGAATTAAAGTACAACAAACAGTAGTCGGGTTGTTTACACTTCCAACGAATAGTGAGATCTACCGTTCATAGATCAATATAATTAAACTGTTTATAAAAGGTGTTCTTCCTTCAAAAAGAAAAGTTTACAGATAAATAAATGGTGGAATATACTTTCCTATTATTTACATAAGCAATTAAATACCAATCAATACATGTGTGTAGTAGTCAATTCAGAAGTGAAAACGAACTACGAATGTCACCATAAAAACCTAATTCAATAAGGGTGTAAGCTTGCATTCCTTGTACCAAATACTCTCCTCGGGTCAGTTTTATTTTATGACTATTATTCTTAAACCGAAACATTTTATCTTCTTATTATTTTGAATACGGGTTTGCATCATCACTGAAATTTGAACGAATTTGTTAGAGACCATTTTTAGAAATTAAGTATTTTGTAACATCCCCATAACCGATACCTTTGATTTTTTCGATAACTCACGAAATTATTGGTAGAAATGTGAACCAAATATGTTTTGTTTGTGTTCTTAGAGATAAAACTTGAGGCAAATTTGTTCTAAATCGTTAGAGAAAACTTTAAAAAAATCGTAATTTCGTAATTTTTTCTGTCGCATCCATAGACAAATTTAGAGTTAAGTTATAATCCTGAGAAGTTTTCAAAACAGGTCAACGTATTAAATTTGGTACAGGAGTGTGCTCTATAGACCACTGCACATATCACAGAGAGGGTAAATATATTTAACCTTCATTTTATATTCCAAGTTAAATATATATATATAATAGGAGGACGAGGGTCTTTATCAGTTCATTAGATTTAACACAGCTACTAATAGGGAGATATTATTTTCAAAGATTATAGGTAATTATTGCAATTAAGAGCTTGTACATAGATACAAGTTAAAAAGTGTATCAATAATTGATTAGTTTTTTTTATTGAACTTTTAATTTTGTATAAATATGGGTCAACATTAATACTACTAACACTATCTAGTAAGACTTCAGTGTTTAATATAACTAAGTCAAAACAACATGTGGGCTTATATATTACTTCTATGTCTTATTATCAGTTTTATTATCCATGAGAGTTTTCCTTGCTACACCGAAAGTACTCCGGTAAGTTGTGATTTTTTAATTTTAAAATATTTTGTATTATACGATATATTATGTTTGTTTTATAACGTTCATATTGGTTTATTAGACTTTTACTTAGACAGTCAGTATACAAAGTATAGAGGAAGTTTGGTAATCGTCAGAATTTCGACTTCTCTTTTTGATCGCTAGTCACGTTTCGTTGCTTCAGGAATTTGATTTTCGACATACAGTCAGTCCATCATCATTGTCCTTGTTAGATAGTTTTTATAGAAGATATATTATGTATAGGATGAAATAAATATATAAACAAATAACTGGCGTGCTCACGACCTAGCGGTGAGTGACTCATTTTCGGGTTAAGAAGCATGCGAATTTTCCAATCTAGCGCGGCTCAAATTAACATACTGGAATAGCAATTGATCAAGAAAAATAACCACACAAAGGTTTGCCCACTAAGCCAGCTGTAGCAAAACTGAAACTGATTTGTCCAGAAATTGTGGCTAAATTAAAGTCTTGAGCCGTAACAAGTCTTGAGATTCTACTTAGACTGGATTATAGATCACATTTATAATGAATAAATCTTCCAGAATCTGCGGCTTTGGCCAGTTTTTGATTTCGGAGCATTGACTCGACGTATGTCAATGATAAATAATTATTTACCCTCTATCCCGGAACTATATTAAGAGTTGTTTAGTCGTCGCTACTGATTTAGATATGATCATTGAGTTCTTATCTAAGAAAGCCTTACTATATTCTAACCTAATATATAACGAGTGGCTCGCTCCGAAATATAAAGATTTTTAAATTGTATTTTTATTGATTTTATTTTGTATGGTAGTGTTTCGATGGTAGAATAAAACATCTGACCACATGATACTAAAGGATACAAAGTGATAACTCTTAAGAAAATAATATTTTTTTTGTATTTTCAGAAATCTTACTAACTGTAACAGTTACATTTGGACAAAATACCAAAACGAGGGTGAAATATTATAAGTATAATCTTCATTGGTGTAGTTTTCTTGCTCCTAAATATCAAGATTTTTATTCTAGAATATTTTTAAATTGTATTTTTATTGAATTTATTTTGTATTAAGTTTTCTATACAATAAGAAATATGTTACTTATGTATTGTGAGTTTAAGTGGAAGAGAAGACCTGGTGATCCTAAATCAAACTTAAATAAAGAATTTTTCTATTCTATTCTATACGGTTTATCACAATGTTCCTACCTTCCGATAAACCCACATGATTAATGATTGTGGCTGAATGTTTCTGTAGTTTCTTCTTGTGTGTCGATTTATAAATTAATGTTAGACAAATATTCATTTTAATGGATTTCAACATTCCACTTTTTAATGTTCAATTGTTTTTGTCAATAAAATGTGGTTAAACAATCACCTGTTTTTTTATATATATAATCCGTAGTAATTGTACAAATTGAACATTTATCGCAAATTATTTTGGTTTTTCAGAAAATAAATTAATATTCAGGTTGATAAAAAAATCTCATTTATATGAAACTAGTAAAAGTAAAATGTTTACCCAGATAGTTTTCCACAAATCTCTCAAATGTCAAGCCATTATTAACCAATTAAATTTAACGTACTTGAATGAGTTATGTATAATATGCTAAAGTAACTAGTTGTTTAACATAAATATAGTGAGATGTTAAGTCGTATAAGTTATGTAAAAAATAATAATAATAAATATTTTAAAATTTAATATGTTTCCATTTCAATTTTTTGTATGCCTACTCAGAAATCAAGAACATATTAGATTCGAGCATTGCGCTGATGAGAGATTTAAATCTAAACTTTTTAATGGCTTGTTTCTGCACAACTTACAATATTTTTTTATCAGAATTTTCTATGGAGATTTTCATGTTAATCTTTTACATTAATGGAGGTGTTACAAAATATCCGATTTTTACTCTCTCGGTGTAAGAAGTTTAACCTAAGTTTGGTTATCTCAAAAAATTCTACCTCAACTTTTTGAATAATCGTCACAATTCATGACTTCAGAAAATATAAAAAGTGATAATCGACATGCCGTCCTTGTGTCGTGGGTATGTAAGTACGATAGCGACCAAAATGTGACTATACTGTGCTCATATTGAACCCTTTTATAATCAATATTAAACGGAATCTATGAATTTTGTTAAATAGGACACATTACTAAATTAAAATGACGGATAATTCCAAAGATATTTTATTTTTACACAAACACACACACACACACACACACACACACACACACACACACACACACATTTTTTTATTCTTACATTCGTTTTTTTTTGGTTTTTTTGTCATTAAGTGTAATAATAAATTATGAATATTTAAACAATTGCATAAATACAATAAGTGATAATAAATTCATGTTTATCTGTTTTGTTGCAGTGTTGGGATAATTCATTATGCTGCAGTGGAAATTGCTCTGAGTTTATATGTGAATAATATGTGAAGTCTAACCACAAGAAATAATAATCGGCTGTGAATCATATTGCTACCTACATTGAAATAGAAAAATACATATGAATTTATAATACTATAATTATTATCTGTTTAAAGCAATAAAGTCAAATGTTTTAAATTTCTGGCTGATCTACTTTGTTTTATTTAATTTTTAACAATTTTTTGAAAACTGGTGATTTTTTATTACAATTTTGCCTTAATTTAGTTTTAGTTTTTTTTGTGCTCATCTTGGAATGCTGACTGTTTAAATAGAAAATAAATGTTGGCATTCATCCATTCTCAAATCCGAATAGAAACAAAATTAAAGTAATTGTCAACAAAAAAAAAAAACAGTCAGCGGATATTGTACTTGATTAAAAAACAGCTTTTAATGAGAATTACTCTGAGGGCAAAAACGAATCAAGATCGGGTTCTTATTTAAACGTAATTTTTTTTTCAAACAAGTGGTTTAACTCTTTGTTTTACAATTTACCGAATTAAAATGTTTGTTGTTCTTAGTGATTAGAGTGGAAGTAAAACTTTTAACATTTAACAACTGATGTAGATAAGCCCTTGAATATGAATTGTCTTAAGCTTAGCTATTGTTGCTGAAGTATACTACACCCCCTCACAACTGATTAGTTTTGGTAACGTGTGATCCATTTTGATAGAAGTGTAAACGATCTGTCTATTGTTGTACTTTATTCTAATTCACACCGATGCATTTTTACAGGATATAAGAAAATTGTATTAGGTGTTTTGAGATATCCCAAGGAAAAATAAACGATAACTTTTAAGGAAATAATAACTTATTTGGTAACCATACTATAATATACAAACTCCATGATACATCCACAAAACAACATAGTAAAGTATAAATTATAAAGTGAAAATCTTCATGGTATATTTTTCTTCTTTTATTGTAACCATAATATTCTCCCACAATACTGTAAACTTGAAAAAAAAAAACACAACTATCACAGACAAATAGTAAAAGTAAATTCTTTGTCGTTGTTTTTTCTTGTTTTCTATTTGCATTTTCTTGGGATGACAGTGGAATTAAATTGTATAATATACATATCGATGTACGTCAATTCTGGAATATTGATTGTCTTAACTCAAAAAAAGTAACATTACTACCCACAAGTAGATAGTTTTGTTAACTTGTGATTCAAATCTATAGAAGCGTATTTAATCTGACTACTTTTTTAGTGTATTCTACTTCATACCTATGCAGATACATATAGGATACATGAAAGTAGTATCAAAATTTACGAGATGTGTTACTGTGAATAGTTGTGTGCTTACCTTTCATTTTATTCGCGATTCTCCTGATTCTCTCATGAGGAATGATTATATCAATGGCTTTTCTTAATTTAGGATCAATATTGATTTTTTGGGATCAAAGAGGATATTTAATTTTTGTTTTTCTAGTTTTAAGTATTGATTCAGAGCCATATTTATTCCATCAAATCAGCATCGTTGCTAGGGTTGCATTTGCCAACTCATTAAATTAACTAATAAATTATTAAAAAGAGGTAAGGTTTTAGTAGGCAGTCCTTGTGAATCAGAAGACCCACATACTGGGAGGTACACATACTGAATCCTGTACGTTATCAAAACATTTCCCACACCCTAGTGGGGTCAATAGAATATGATTTTTAAGTTATATTTCATTCATTTAAGACTGTACAGCTTTTATTTGCATTTAACTCTATAGTTCTTTTTGTTCAACTTGATTGCTTTATACATCTTTTAAATAATTTTTTTTTTATTTTGACACATTATACTACAAAGAAATGTTGAGAAATTCAATCCTATTTTCATTTTCATTTTTAACTAGAATTTCAAGCTATTAGGATCTCTTTCTAGAAAATAGCAACGCCCGAGAAAGAAATTTACACAGATCCTTATCATGTCAAATTTATAACGTGTACAAGATTTTCCTTTTCGTTGAATATGACTGATAAATTTGTTGACAGATATTAATTCGCGGATTTGAAGATGTTTTTCGGTAGTACCATCTTACAAGGACCATTCAAATAATGTAAAATATTGACTACATCTAATTTTCTTATTGGCTGAGGGGTATAATTTTCTTAGTAGCTGAGGGGTTTGAGGTGACTTTCCCTTGACTATCGTTGTAGGTTCGAATAAGACACGTTTCTTCTGTATAGTCTGGTTCTTTCCAAACTGCAAGGGCCACTAAACACAAACGGTGGTTAGGTTTAAGTTGAAGTTGTCTAGATCAGTTATTAATAAACTACTCAAGAAAACACCTATTTTGTAAATTTTATTTAAGTGCAGGTGTTGTGTTAAAAAATACTATCTATTCTCAAAATAAAATGAAATATAATCAAAAGTAATAGAAAAAAAAATTTTTTTTTTTAATTCAGTAAGTTGTTTAATAAATAGTGAAAACATTTGTTTGAAAAAAGATTTATGTATTCAATCTGGGTGATGGCGGCAGTTTCACCTGGGAATAGTTGAGATAGTTTTATAAAGAAATAATTTGATTAGCACAACCCTAACTGAGGTGGTAGGAAATAATTAAGCCCAAATACAGCAACAAATAAATTTTCCTCATAATCGACTCATAAATAACAAAAACATCATAATAGTTATAGGGGTAAAAACCACATAGGGGAAAATGCATAGCTCTTGGATTCTTGGATCCAGAGATTTCGTGATGAGTCAATGGGTTATATATATATATATATATATATATATATATATATATATATATATATATATATATATATATATATAAGACACCAATCTTGAATAGTTTGAGGCGTAAAAACGACCTCACATTACCTATCATTGAAAGCTATACTTTAATCATGTACAATTTACGCAGACTGTCATTTTTGGTTGCGATTCAGATTTGAGGATGGATAAATCGCAACCATTACTTTCTGTTTAAACAGTCAACATTCCAAGATGAGCATAAGAAATCTAAAACCAAAACAAACTGATGTTACAGAGATAATTGATGTACAAATCAACAAATCTCCAAAATTAAATAAATCAAAGTCTTTCAGTCAGAACATTACAACATTTTACTTTATTGCTTTTAACAGATAATAATTAGTAGTTTGATTATTTCACATATAATTTTGTATTTGAATGTTGGTCGCCATGTGATTCACAGCTGATTCTTCTTTCTAGTGGTTGGAATTCACATATTAGACACACATCATACCACTGCAAACTCCGCTGCAGCAGACTGAAACATCTGTAAAACACTGCAACAAAACAGTTAAAACATGAAGTTATTATCATGTATTGTATTTATATTCATACAAATAATTAAATATTCATCATTTAATAAAATACAATTATCCATCTTATTGCTTAATAATCAACTATTGTTATACAATCGTTTTGAAATTGTGAGTTTTTGAATAAATCGTTGTAAATTAATCGCTAAGAAATTTTAAGTGTGTACAAATTGTTTTTAATTATAAGCCGTTTTAATTTAAGAATATATACAAGTTGTTGGGTGCCATTATTTGGTACTTAACCACCCCTATAAAATGTAATACAAGTAGACCCTACAAATCTAATGCCAAAAATTTGGAGCATTGATTTTATAGTAAAATTTATTGGTATATCAAAAGGTTTTAAAGTATAGGGTAAATTTGTTTAAACAGTTGTTACACATGTTTTCGATCCGCTGGTGATAGCGACCTCAAAGCTGTACATATTTGAAGAACCCTCCACTACCTACGTTCTTATCAATGACTAGGCCCTGTAGAATATTTTGTGTATGAATATCAGGACTTCTTGGGACGGTAGTATTCAAAATAACTTTTTCTTTCTTTTTTTTTACAATATCTTTGCTATGTATCATCGTAGGGAGTTAATAACATTATTGGCAAAATTTAAACATAAAAATTGTGTTTGATTTAGTGTGTTATAAGTTGAATAACACTTGAGATATGAAGCAAAAAACTGCTAAAATTTAATTTTTATTATGATTTTCCTGTATTTCAATAAGGATTAAATTTATATTTCACCTGTAATAAATTTATAGTTCTCTTTTTATTTATGTGGTCTCTCTCGTACCTAAATACACACGACACAAGGACGATAAGTCGAAAATCACTATTTTAAATATTCTAAGGTCATGAAATACGACCATTATTCAAAAATCGGAGGTAGAATGTTTTTAAGATTACTTAACTTACGTTGTATTTCTTATAAAGGGTAAGTGAAAATCGAATATTTTGTAATACCTATATCAATGTAAAAGATGATAATGAAAATCTACACAGTCAAATCTGATCAAAAAATAATGTAAGTTGTGATAAACTCAGTGCTCGGATATTTATATTTCTTGATTTTTGAGTAGAAGGCACATCAATAATATCCATGGAAAATTTTTATTTAAAAAAACATTTATATTGCTTATTTACTAAACTTAAACTAATTAGCATCTTACTATATTTTTGTTAAATTAAATCAACTAGTTACTTTTAACATATTAAAACATTTCCAAATCAAGAACTATAAAATTCTATTCTTTTTTAATGGCTTGACATTAGAGAGATTTGTGGAAAACAATTAGGGTAAATATTTTAATTTCCTGATTTCATACAAATGAAATTTTTTAATTAAAACCGAATAATATCGGTTTTAATTAATAATAATAATATCGCCATATTCTTAAAAACCTAAATTAATTTGCCATAAGCTTCAATTGTTTAGTATCACTACAGTTTATATAAGCAAAACAGATGTTTGTTTAATCACATATTAATGATAGATACATTTGAACATCAAATAGTGGAATGTTGAATTCCATCAGAATGAATATTCGTATAACAACAATTTAAATAATAAACTGACATTCAGAAGAATTATCTACAGAAACATTCAGCCTCATTCATAAATATTGTGGATTTATTGGAAGGTAGGTACATTGTTATAAACTATATTTATAGAATAGAAAATGTCTTTATTTTAGTGCAATATAGTAAAATCAGTTCTTTCCTTCCATTTAAAAACCCACAAAAACAAAATTAACAAATTTACTATTGTAGAGAAAACTTAATAAAACAAACCTGAACACATTATAAATAAAACTAGAAACAAAACACATAATACAAAACAAAATCAATTAAAATAGAATTTAGTAATGTTCTGGCATAAGAATCTTGCTAGGATCTAGTTACTCGTCAACTCTCTGAAATTAAAGTTTAGTATTAGGCAAGGATATTGTAAAGTCTCTTAGGTAAGAATTCAATGGCTGCATCTGGAGCAGTTGCGTGGATTGCAACCTTAAATATTGTTCCCGGTTTAATTAATAAATTTATAAAGTGTAAATTATTATTTATCATTGAAATACGTTGGGGAAATGATACAAAAACGACATCTGCCGTAAGCTGAAGTTTTGTGAATAATAAATAAGTTAAAAATGGGACCTCCAACAGTCTTACGAGAATTTGAATATTCTTATAACTTAAGTCAAATAATTTAGCCTAGATTACAATAATAAATAGTTTTAGTCTTGTTACATTGGCTTAGTGCCCAGAGTTTTGTGTGATGACATTTCTTTATTAGTAGCAATTCTGTTTGGTAATTTGAGCAGTGTACATTTGGTAAATTCGCTGCTCTTTAACTCAAAATCCCGTCACTTAAAGTTTCACCTTATCACTAGGTATTACGTGAGAGAAAAATACAGCCCTCAAGCACTCCATGGATTTTTGTCGTGTATAAATAAACCGGTTACTATGATAAAAATAAATTTCTCAATAATACAATTACTCTAATATTAATTAAATAATTCTTTTAACATTACCACAATATTTTTGATTACGTATGTTCAAGATAAAAGACATTTTGTTTTAACAAAGTGTGGCTTAATACATATTAAAAATATATAAAGTTCACTATTTAGAGTTGTGGGGCTTATACCAATACATGATGAATTGAAATTTGTATCTAATTAAGCGTGTTTTAGTTGAAAGATACAAGAAATATAAACAAAAAACCGTTATATATATAGTCGTCATTTTGACATTTTTAATTTTCAAAAACAGTAGTCGAATTTTTGTCGATTACAAAACATCGTATACTGTTTGAGTGACATATAAAATAAACCAATATGAATGATATACTAGGACAAATAGGATTTATAAATGTAAAAAACTTATTTTAAAATCACACACACGAAATTATAAAATCAAATTTTACTTACCTCACCACCTTGATCGATGCAAGCATAACTCTCATGGATAATGAAACTCAAAATAAAACAGAGAAGAAATATAAGAGCCCACATGTTGTTTTGACTTGGTTATTTTAAAAATCACAGAAGTCTTCCAAGGAAGTGATAGTAGTACTAGTGTAAAGCCAAATTTATACAAAATTTGAAGGTTATTGAAAAACATTGCGTAACCATTGATAGGAATTTCAACTTGTGTCCATGTACAAGCTCTTAATTGCAATAATTAACTATAACCTTTGGAAATAATATCTCACCATTAGTGGCAGTGTTTAATGTAATGAACTGATAAGCCCCTAGAGTTCTTGTTTTCAATTTATTATCGACATTTTATAGATAACTTGGAATTTCATATGAAGGTTATTTTTTTCTCTCTCTCTCTGTCATATCGTCACATAAGACATAACTTAAAGAGAGATGTAACGGGGTAGTGTGCAAAAAAATTGCTCGGGAATATTGTGAAATTACTGACAGCGAAAGGCAAAAGAAGCTTTTCAATGCAACCCAGAGCCGATATGTTACCAAAACCGATACAAAAAGGAAAACAAGTTTGAAGGAAGACTCAAGAAGGAAATATAGATTGAAGTACAGCTTACCGAAAGGAGATGAAGTGAAATCAGTTTGTAAGAAATTGTTTTTAAACACGCTATGCATTACTGAAAGAAATGTAAGAACACCATGGAAAAGAAAACAGATAGAGGTGTCCTAGAACCAGAGAGAAGCTGTGATCGCACAGAAAAGTTGAAGGACAATACGACTGTTCGTGAAGCTATCCGTGCACACGTTTATAGATTTCCTCGTATGGAATCTCATTACTGCAGAGCCTCATCAACAAAAGAGTATTTACATTCCGACGTAAGTTTAAACAACTTGCATTCTGATAAAGGAGCCAAAGAAAATCTTTTTCAAATCCAGCCACCTCTGTGATGTGTACAGCAGTATAACTCTTTTACTTACTGAGCATGAGCCAAACACACGACCCAAACGGCTTAACAATCCAAAGACAGCTCCAAAGTTGACCAATTTGAAGTTTATAGACCTTATGCCTCTCTGTTCTGGTCCTATTCCAATAATTCGAACGAGGAGCAAGTCTTGTTCCACAAAAGCTTACCCCATTCTTCTTAGTTAAAAGGAAGATTTTCAGAACCGTACTGAAACTATGAAGAAGTTTCCGTTGACTTTTTAACATTTATTTTAGTCCTTTTTGTAATATTATAAATATAAGATTTATACTTCGGTTTATACTTAACCTTTTTAGGTTTATACTTTGGTTTTTGGCCAATAACTTTGACTCAAGTTTATACATTGTTTATTTTTTAAGAACAAGCTATTTTTTTTAAATATATATACTATTTTGTAGTTTTTGATGTATTTTTAACATTTTGACAATATTAGTTTTAATAATTTGTAATTATAGTAGTTTCTAAGAAATACAGGCAAGATGATAAACTTATTTTTAGAAAAGACAGTAACTACGTCATTGTATTACAACTTTCAGTATTAATAATGTTTTATTTAAGTAAGATATACCATGTCACCGTGCACATTTTGTATTTTTTCCCGGTGGCTGCAGTATAATATATACAAAACCGGAAAAAAATATGTCGTACAAAATATAGTTTAGTTTTTATTTGGTTTCGTAAATGAATGGAGAAGTATTTAACAAATGTTTCTATAAACTTTAGTTTGTGTAGGAATACCACTGTTTAATCTATTGGTTCTCACTCCTCTTTGGTAGTTGACACAATACCACTTCTGTTGTACTGTAATTCATTGATGCATAAATGTTATTTTCATCTTTAGAAGAGATTATACAAACAATAATGTAATTAATAATTGATTTGCATTTCGTGTAACCCTACTACATATAAACAGCTACTGTACACTTGGACCAAACACCATTTTCTGGGAGAAATAATTAAAGTAAAATCTTCTGTTGTGTTTTTCTATTTATTAGGATTAAAGTGGAAATAAATATTTTAATTTATTTATAGATTTAAACCCTGTAGTGTCGATTGATTGAAATCGTTACCACATAAAGTTGGTCTCGAAGGTAGAATAAAACATCTGACCACATGATACTAAGGAATACATGAAAGTTGTACAAGAAATCACAATTAGCAAAGTAATAACTCTTAAGAAATTAATAATTTGTTGGCTTTTCAGAAATCTTACTAACTGTAACAGTTACATTTGGACAAATCACCAACACGAGGGTGAATTATTATAAGTATAATAAGTATAACTTCATTGGTGAAGTTTTTTTCTTTATTGTAACCCCTTTAAAAGGTACCGTACGTTTGGACAAATCTCCTCTGATAAATAATAACACTAAAGTCTAAATCGGAAATTATTTTTTATCTTTATTTGTGATTAACCATTTATTGGTATCATAAGAGAAGTACATATTTTAATATAACTATTAAAGTACATAAACCTGGGAATGACGATTGCCTTAACTGAAATATAACACTTCAGCTCCACCTCTGATTGGTGTTCCAATTTGATGGAAGCGTATTTGATCGGATAAGTGTTTATGTTGTAATACCCCAGGTGGCAGACCAGGTAAACTGGAAAATCCACCCTCTAAGGAGGTCGGTCCCAAGGATTCTGGGGGGGACCAACTATTGCTTGGTGAAAGTCCATTTAAGAAAAGTACACTATTAAGTAGATCTCCACAATCATCTGGGAGTAACGATAAAGAACTAAATTCTGACTTGTTAATGGAAAATAAAGAGCTTAGAGAAAAGATTGAAAACCTTGAAGTAATTGTTAAGCAGTTAAGACATGATATGCTTGAATTGAAAAATGAAAATTACATTCTTAGGAAAGACCGAAATATAGAAGCCAATAGTCAGACTGAAATAAACTGTGGTAAAGAAAGCATCGATTATCATACGGATGAAGAAGAATTAGCCAAGGAGACTGTGTGGAAGGTTAAACAAATAAGGCAAAAATACAAAAAACGTAAAGCTTCTACATCGCCTGATGCTTCACCACAACAACAAATTATAAAAGAAAGTGAACAAAGCAACAATCAACATACAAGGCAGGGAGAAAAGAAGCCCACTGCCCCACCACCAGTAAATTTTATTGAAATAAAAAAATATGATCATCTTGTTGAAATGCTTGGTAAATCTGGAGTCAGTAGTTACAAGGTAACGTTTGTGAGTGGTGTTCACAAGGTTAATGTAGCAACAGACGACGATTATCGCAAATTAATGGACCATTTAAAAGAAGGAAACTTTCAGTATTATACATACGAAGATAAAAATAATCGGCCAATAAAAGTTATGGCAAGGGGTATTGACCCATCATGTGATGAGCAGGCTATTGCTGAACATTTAAAGAATAGGAAATTTGCAATTAGTGAAGTTGTCAATATTAAAAAGAGGGAAAGAACAGGAAATGATGTAAACTTAAAACCGCTTCCTCTATTTATGTTAGTTTTCAATAAAACAGAAAATATTAAAAAAATATATGAAATTGATCAGATATTAGGGTTAAAAGTCAAGATTGAGCCATTACGTAAGCGTTCAGCTATGATCCCACAGTGTAAGAGATGCCAACGGTATGGTCATACACAGGGGTTTTGTAATAATAATCCTAGGTGTGTTAAATGCGCAGGTCATCACTCTACGAATAAGTGCGAGAAGTTAAAAAGCAGCCCAGCCAAATGTTTCAACTGTGGAGAAGCACATCCTGCTAATTATCGTGGATGTATGGTAGCCAAAATGGCCCAAAAACAAAGAGATGATGGTAGGCGCATACAGAGAGGAAATAATATAAGAAACCCGAACCTTAAAGGAGTGAAGCAAAGTACCATACAACCAATTGATATACAGGTGCCAAAAAACCCCTTGTTGATGGTAAGCAATGAACCAGTAAGGAGGCAACTCACGCTGGAAAAGTCCTTTGCTCAAGCTGTCAGGAGCAGTAAACCTGGCTCTGAGAAAGATAATTCACTGACTCCAAAAATGCCTGACATGTTCCAAGCTATACTGACTGAGCTTAAAGAGCAGAAAGCAGTTAATAAACAAATTCTAGACAGATTAGATAAGCTTGAAATTAGCAACAAGTATGTTGCTGCTAATAAAAGAAAGTAAACATGCAAAGTTCACTTAGGATAGTAGCATGGAATGCTAATGGACTAGTCCAGCGAGCTCAAATGCTTGAAGCTTTTCTTTGGAGTGAAAAGATAGACGTGTGCCTAATTTCAGAGACTCATATGAAAAGAGACTCTTACTGCAAAATAAGAGGATATAGAGTTTATCACACAGTTCGCCCTGATAAAGTTGGCAAAGGTGGTGCAGCTGTAGTAATTAAGGAAAACATAAATCACTTTGAACAGATTAATTATGAAACCAGTGCCATTCAAGCAACAGCTGTAAATGTTAGGACAAAATCTAAAGACATCACAATTGCTGCAATTTACTGTCCACCTGGACAAGCGCTCAGTAAAAGTGATTATCTGCAGTTCTTTCAAGTGATTGGAGATCGTTTCATTATTGGTGGAGATTTCAATGCCAAACACACTTACTGGGGATCAGCAAATATAACTCCAAAAGGTAGACAGTTGCTTGCAGCTGCAGAAGCAAGAAGCTGCCATTTTCAATCTACTGGCAAGCCTACGTATTGGCCCAGTGATCCGGCTAAGACTCCGAGTTTAATTGACTTTTTTGTACTGCGAGGTATTGCATCTCAATATGTCACAATTGAGGAGAATATTGATCTTGCATCTGACCACACGGCAATCGTCCTTTCATTGAGTGAATCAGTTATTAGCAGGACCCACCCACCAAAGTTAGCTAATAAACTTACGGATTGGGAGGAATTTCGTAAAGAAGTTGAGCAAAGAATCAACCTAAGTGTACCATTAAAAGCAAATGATCAGTTGGACCATGAAGTGGAAAAACTTGTTACGGATCTTCAACAATCAGTATGGAATAATACTCCAATTCTGAAACCTAAAACACCTGGGCTGAACTATGTCAAAGAAGTAAGAGGCATGGTACAAGAAAAGAGAAAGGCACGTAAAAGATGGCAGCAAAGTCGTTCTCCGGAAGACAAGAGGGTATTAAATAAGCTTACTCAGCAACTTAAAGAAGAAATAAAAATCATTAAGAACGAAAGCTTTCAGTCCTTTTTGAGGGAACTGACGGATGATAGAGATACTGACTATTCTCTCTGGAGAGCAGCTAAGATATTAAAAAGACCAATAAAGTATGCACCACCGATTCGCAGAGATGACGGTAAGTGGGCCAGAAGTGACAAAGAGAAGGCAGAAGTATTTGCTGAATATCTGACAAACGTGTTTCAACCTCACTCACCGACTGGTATGGAAGATATAGCACCAGTTAATAATACAGATCATACGTTGGTCAAGAAATTCACACCAGCAGAAGTCATCAATGAGATTGAAAAAAAGCTTAAAATCAACAAAGCTCCTGGTTATGACCTTATCACAGCTAAGATACTCAAGGAGCTGCCATATAAATGTATAATTAAGCTAACACATCTTTTTAATGCGGCAGTACGGCTTAGATATGTGCCTATACAGTGGAAGATTGCTGAGGTAATTATGATCCCAAAACCTGGGAAGACATTGGAAGAAAAAACATCATACCGACCAATATCATTACTACCAACTATTGGAAAACTTTTTGAAAGGCTACTTCTAAATCGACTTAAGCCAATTATTGAGGCTAGGCAAATTTTTCCAAATCATCAGTTTGGGTTCCGTAGTAGGCACTCGACTATAGACCAAGTACATCGCATAACTGATGTCATAGAGAGATCATTAGAGGAGAAAAAAATATGTGCAACTATATTCTTGGATGTGGCTCAGGCTTTTGATAAAGTGTGGCATGAGGGCTTGGAAAGTAAACTTGATCGCTATTTACCGAGGCAAATGAGTGAGATTTTAAAATCGTATATATCTGATCGATACTTCAGAGTAAAACATGGTGAGGACTATTCTGGATTAAAAAGTATTGCTGCTGGAGTCCCTCAGGGTAGTGTCCTAGGGCCAACTATATATTTACTATACACAAGTGACATCCCAAAGAATGATGGGGTTTTGACAGCCACATTCGCTGACGACACCGCTCTAGTTGCTACTGGACAAGACATGCAAGCAGCTACTGCCAAGTTACAATCAGCCATCAATTGTGTTAACAGCTGGACTAGGAAATGGCGTATTAAACTAAATGAAGGAAAGTCTACTCATGTCAACTTTACCAACAAACACTATGTGTATCAGCCAGTTATGATTAATGGACAGATCGTTCCACATGCAAACGAGGCAAAATATCTGGGGATGACTCTGGATGCTAAACTTCGTTGGAAGTCACACGTGAAAAAGAAACGTGAACAACTTGGAATGAAGTACAGACAAATGTACTGGCTTATTGGAGGGAACTCTGAATTGTCCGTACATAATAAACTGCTTCTGTATAAGCAAATCCTAAAGCCCATCTGGATCTACGGCATTCAATTGTGGGGATGCACCAAAAAAAGTAACATCCAAGTAATACAGACATTTCAAAACAAAGTGCTTCGTTGTATTGTCAGAGCACCATGGTATATCCGAAATGCAGACATTCATCGGGATTTGAAAGTGCCTTTAGTCGCCGAAGAGGTACAAAAGTATGCTGGAAAGCATGCAACCAGACTCCGTGATCATCAAAATTTAGAGGTGGCACATTTGATCAGCAACGTCCCACAAGTGCGGAGGCTGAAGAGAAAGAAACCTGTTGACTTGGTGCAGGATTAATACACATGATCAAGTGTAGTTGCATTGTGAAGGACGACTCTGGACGTCTTTTCACCACACAGCCAGTTTGATATGAGAAAAATATTGCTAGATAGTTCTAACTAGTTGCAATTGTATATAAATAAATAAAAAAAAAAAAAAAAAAAAAATTTTGTTATCACTCACACCGATGCCTATAAAGACGATTTAACAAGTTTTACCAGAAATCTCACACAACAAAAATAACTATTAGGTAAGTAATAATTACTTTTTTTAACACTACTAACTTTAACAGCTACTGTGGAGAAAAGCCACTAACAGGGAGTAATAATAAAAGTAAAATTTTCATGGATTTTTTCCTTACATAATATTTTTCATTTAAATTTCTTAGGGATTAGAGTGGAAGAAAAACTTTTAAGATAACTACCGATGTAGATAAGCCCTTGAATGTTGATTGTCTTAAGTGTACCTATTGTTGCTGAAGTATACTATACCCCATCACAACTGATTTGTCTTGGTAACGTGTGATCCATTTTGATAGAAGCGTAAACGATCTGTCTATTGTTGTACTATATTCTAATTCACACCGATGTATATGTGCAGGATATAAGAAGATTGATTAGGTTTTATGAGAAATGCCAAGGAAAAAAAACAATAACTTTTAAGGAAACAATAATTTATTTGGTAACCATACTATAATATGCAAACTCCAGTATACTTGCACAAAACAACACAGTAAAGTATAAATCATAAAGTGAAAATCTTCATGGTATATTTTTCTTCTTCTATTGTAACCATAATATTCTCCCACAATACTGTAAACTTGAAAAAAAAAAAAAAAAAAACACAACTATCAGGGACAAATAGAAAAAGTAAATTCTTCGTCGTTGTTTTCTATTTGCATTTTCTTGAGATCACAGTGGAATTAAATTGTATAATATACATATCGATGCACGTAAATTCGGGAATATTGATTGTCATAACTCAAAAAAGTAACATTACTACCCACAAGTAGATAGTTTTGTTAACTGGTGATTTAAATCTATAGAAACGTATACAATCTGACTACTGTTTTAGTGTATTCTACATCATACCTATGCATATACATATAGGATACATGAAAGTAGTATCAAAATTTACGAGAAATCGCAAAGAATAAAACAATAACTTTTAAATAAGTAATAATTTATTTGCTTTTCTTGTAACACTACTATACTGTACACTTGGACAAAACACCACTATCAAGGATAAATAATAAAATTATAATACTCAAGGCCTTTTTTCCTTCTTTTTTTTTTTAACCTTACTAAACTGTCACATAACTGCACACTTGAAAAACAAACAAAAATGATCAGGAAGATAAAATATAAGTTTAAAATTTATAGTGTGTTTTTTCTTGCTTTTTAGTTGGTATTATATTGGAAGTAAATGTTAAATGTACCCATAGATGAACATTGACCGATATGGCATATGCATGTAGAGCGGAAGCAAAAGGTTTTTATATATCTGATATGTCGATGACTTCCTAATAATATTAAAGGACAGCCTAAATAATAAAGGAAAATTAATATAGGAGGAAATAACACATATCCACAAAACATTTAATTTATAATAGAAGAAGAAGGTAACAGAAAATTAAATTCCTTTGGGTTTAAAAAATACTAGAAATAGATAACGACTTGATTTTGTAATTTATACGAAAGGTACATAAACCATAACTATAATTAATGCAGATTCAAACCATCCACTGAACACAAAATGACTTCTTTAGATATATGATTATTAAATTATTTAATTTACCTCTTTGAAAGGCACCACACAAGGAAGAACTAAACACGATAACTAAAAACAACGGATATGAATAGATAGTAATAACTTATTTTCACTTAAGAACAATAAAGTGTTCAAAATAATGGAACCAAAGAGTGAAAATAAATCATGGACGCTGTCATTGAAATCGTTTTATTTTATTTTAAATCATTACAAAAACTTAGTTTCCTTGAAACATAAACTCGTCCTCTGCGTAAAGTGTGTTTCAATAAAATCGACATTTTATTGGCAGCTACGGCCATTATTATATTTATATTTTCATTAATTATTGTTGAATCGTAAGATTTTTTTGTCTAAGATTTTTTTCACGAGTTGTGGCAGTAATTTTTCCAAACTTTAATGAAACCAGTAGAGTCTATTAGGTCAAACTATATATCTATTTTATTAAAGCTCCATGGCGGTATTTTTCATTTTTTGAGCGACTACTTTTTGCTTCATGACCCGGCGTCCAGCACTAGGTGATGACGATGACCCGGTATCTACGTTACAAAACAGCTGCTCAATTCCAAAATTGTAAGTCCCCAAATCGCTGTCCTCCGTGACTATCGCTCGCTCTCAGCGATGCACCAGCCGCAGAATAATTTCGCCTGCTAGGCAAAAACTTTCAGGAGGACGCCTCTGCTTCGCCACAAACTGACAATTTGGTTGTTTGCTAAGGTGAAATGTGTAAATATATTCATTTGTCACTGTGTGTCCTAATTTGCTCGAGCGGAAAATAAGGCTACATCTCTAGGAATCTACGATTAAAATCTGTAGTCCGCTTATCTACCGGTGCATCAAACAAATTATTATTTTCCGTCATTCCAATCATTCATTCCCTATTTCTTGGTCTCCTCCTGCTTTGTATTTATTCAACGAGACTTTTTATTGTCTGTCTCTTCGTCTCCCATTACTCACCAATGTGTTACTGTGTATAGTTATGTGCTTACCTTTCATTTTATTCGCGATTCTCCTGATTTCTCTCATGAGGAATGATTATATCAATGGCTTTTCTTAATTTAAGATCAATTTAGATTTTTTGTGATCAGAGAGGATATTTAATTTTTTGTTTTTCTAGTTTTAAGTATTGATTCAGAGCCATATTTATTCCAGCAATAGAGCATCGAGGCTAGGGTTGCATTTGCCAACTCATTAAATTAACTAATAAATTATAAAAAAAACAGGTAAGGTTTTAGTAGGCAGTCCTTGTGAATCAGAAGACCCACATACTGGGAGGTACATAAATCCTGTTCGTTCTCAAAACATTTCCCACACTCTAGTGGGGACAATAGAATATGATTTTTAATTTATATTTCATTCATTTAAGACTGTACAGCTTTTATTTGAATTTAACTCTTTAGTTCTTTTTGTTCAACTTGATTGGTTTATACAACTTTTAAATTGTTTAATTTTTTTTATTTTAACACATTATACTACAAAGAAATGTTAAGAAATTCAATCCTATTTTCATTTTCATTTTTAACTAGAATTTCAAGCTATTAGGATCTCTTTCTAGAAAATAGCGACGCCCGAGAAAGAAATTTACACAGATCCTTATCATGTCAAATTTAGAACGTGAAAAAGATTTTCCTTTTCGTTGAATATGACTGATAAATTTGTTGACAGATATTAATACGCGGATTTGAAGATGTTTTTCGGTAGTACCATCTTACAAGGACCATTCGAATAATGTAAAATATTGACTACATCTAATTTTCTTATTGGCTGAGGGGTATAATTTTCTTAGTAGCTGAGTTGTTTGAGGTGACTTTCCCTTGACTATCGTTGTAGGTTCGAATAAGACACGTTTCTTCTGTATAGTCTGGTTCTTTCCAAACTGCAAGGGCCACTAAACACAAACGGTGGTTAGGTTTGAGTTGAATTTGTCTAGATCAGTTATTAATAAACTACTCAAGAAAACACCTATTTTGTAAATTTTATTTAAGTGCAGGTGTTGTGTTAAAAAATACTATCTATTCTCAAAATAAAATGAAATATAATGAAAACTAAATGACAAAAAAAAATTAATTCAGTAAGTTGTTTAATAAATAGTGAAAACATTTGTTTGAAAAAACATTTATGTATTCAATCTGGGTGATGGCGGCAGCTTCACCTGGGAATAGTTGAGATAGTTTTATAAAGAAATAATTTGATTAGCACAACCCTAACTGTAGTGGTAGGAAATAATTAAGCCCAAATACAGCAACAAATAAATTTTCCTCATAATCGACCCATAAATAACAAAAACATCATAATAATTATAGGGGTAAAAATCACACTTGAAGCTGAACATCTTCAAAACCCTTTCTAAGTACACGTCTACAAACTACTCCAAATCATGTTAAAAAAAGCATAGCTCTTGGATTCTTGGATCCAGAGATTTCGTGATGAGTCAATGGGTTATATATATATATGAGACACCAATCATGAAAAGTTTGAGGCGTAAAAACGACCTCACATTACCTATCATTGAAAGCTATACTTTAATCATGTACAATTTACGCAGTCTGTCATTTTTGATGGCGATCCGGATTTGAGGATGGATAAATCGGAGGATTCCAAGATGAGCATAAGAATTCTAAAACTAAACTAAACTAAAGTTACCGAGAAATTTAATGTAAAAATGAACCAATTTCCAAAATAAATGAACCAAAGTCTTTCAGTCAGAAAATTACAACATTTTACTTTATTGCTTTTAACAGATAATAATTAGTAGTTTGATGATTCTTTCAGATATAATTTTGTATTTGAATGTTGGTCGCCATGTGATTCACAGCTGATTATTCTTTCTAGTGTTTGGAATTCACATCTTATTGACATCTCATCTCATTGCAATCTCCGCTGCAGCAGACTGAATCATAATCAAGACACTGCATCAAAACAGATAAACATTAAGTTATTATCATGTATTGTATTTATATTCATACAAATAATTAAATATTCATCATTTAATAAAATAAAATTATCCATCTTATTGCTAAATAATAAACTATTGTCATACAATCGTTTTGAAATGGTGAGTTTTTGACTAAATCGTTCTAAATTAATCGCTAGAAATTTTAAGTGTGTACAAATTGTTTTTAATTATAAGCCGTTTTAATTTAAGAATATATTCAAGTTGTTGTGTGCCATTATATGTACTTAACCACCCCTATAAAATGTAATACAAGTAGACCCTACAAATCTAATGCCAAAAATTTGGAGCATTGATTTTGTAGTAAAATTTATTGGTATATCAAAAGGTTTTAAAGTATAGGGTAAATTTGTTTAAACAGTTGTTACACATGTTTTCGATCCGCTGGTGATAGTGACTTCAAAGCTGTACATATTTGAAGAACCCTCCACTCCCTACGTTCTTGTCAATGACTAGGCCCTGTAGAATATTTTGTGTATGAATATCAGGACTTCTTGGGACGGTAGTATTCAAAATAACATTTTTTTTTACAATTACCGCTAAGTATCATCGTAGAGATTTATTAACATTATTGGCAAAATTAAAATATAAAAATTGTGTTTGATTTAGTGTGTTATAAGTTGAATAACACTTGAGATATGAAGCAAAAAACTGCTAAAATTTAATTTTTATTATGATTTGCCTGTATTTCAATAAGGATTAAATTTATATTTCACCTATAATAAATTTATATTCCTCTTTTTATTTATGTGGTCTCTCTCGTACCTAAATACACACGACACAAGGACGATAAGTCGAAAATCACTTTTTTAAATATTCTCAGGTCATGAAATACGACGATTATTCAAAAAGCGGAGGTATAATTTTTTGAGATTACCTAACTTACGTTGTACTTTTTATAAAGGGTAAGTAAAAATCGGATGTTTTGTAATACCCCCATCAATGTAATCTATAAATCCTATATCATGAAAATCTACACAGTCAAATCTGATCAAGAAGTATTGTAAGTTGTGCAGAATAAAATCATTAAAAAGTTGAGATTTTAATCTGTCATAAACTCAGTGCTCGGATATTTATATTTCTTGATTTTTGAGTAGTAGGCACACAATAATATCCATGGAAAATATTTATTTTAAAAAAACATTTATATTGCTTATTTACTAAACTTAGACTAATTAGCATCTCACTACATTTTTGTTAAATTAAAGCAACTAGTTACTTTTAACATATTAAAACATTTCCAATTCAAGAACGATAAAATTCTATTATTTTTAATGGCTGGACATTAGAGAGATTTGTGGAAAACAATTAGGGTAAACATTTTACTTTACTGGTTTCATATAAATGAATTTTTTTAATTTAAAACAGAATAATAATTTATATTCTTAAAAACCAAAATTAATTTGCGATAAGCTTCAATTGTTTAGTATCACTACATATTATATAAGCAAAAGAGATGTTTGTTTAATCGCATATTAATGATAGAAACATTTGAACAATAAATAGTGGAATGTTGAATTCCATCAGAATGAATATTCGTATAACAATAATTTAAATAATAAACTGACATTCAGAAGAATTATCTACAGAAACATTCAGCCACATTCATAAATATTGTGGATTTATTGGAAGGTAGGTACATTGTTATAAACTATATAATATAGAAAAAGTCTTTATTTTAGTGCAAATATAGTAAAATCAGTTCTTTCCTTCCATTTAAAAACCGACAAAAACAAAATTAACAAATTTACTCTTGTAGAGAAAACTTAATAAAACAAACCTGAACACATTATAAATAAACTAGAAACAAAACACATAATACAAAACAAAATCAATTAAAATAGAATTCAGTAATGTTCTGGAATAAAAATATTGCTAGGACCTAGCCACTCGTTAAGTCTCTGGAATTAAAGTTTAGTATTAGGCAAGGATATTGTAAAGTCTCTTAGGTAAGAATTCAATGGCTGCATCTGGAGCAGTTGCGTGGATTGCAACCTTAAATATTGTTCCCGGTTTAATTAATAAATTTATAAAGTGTAAATTATTATTTATCATTGAAATACGTTGGGGAAATGATACAAAAACGACATCTGCCGTAAGCCGAAGTTTTGTGAATAATAAATAAGTTAAAAATGGGACCACCAACAGTCTTACGAGAATTTGAAGATTCTTATAACTTAAGTCAAATAATTTAGCCTAAGTTACAATATCAATTACTTTTAGTCTTGTTACATTGGCTTAATGCCCATAGTTTTGTGTGATGATATTTCTTTATCAGTAGCAATTCTGTTTGGTAATTTGAGCAGTGTACGTTTGGTAAATTCGCTGTTCTTTAACTCCAAATCCCTTCACTTAAAGTTTCACCCTATCGCTGGGTATTAAAACAGCTAATTATTTTTTAATTCATTTATTAAAAAATATGTAAAAACCCCCCACAAAGACAGTACTTGTCTGATTGTAGAGATGAACACCAATCAGACAATAAAACACAACAAAAAATAATATTAGTAGAAGCAATGAAAACAGTAGTAACAAGTAGACTACATATACGTTCAAATTAAAACATATATATACACGCAAATATACAACCGGAAAAATTGGGTGAGTGAAAAGAAAAAAGTACTAAGAATTACAAAATGTATGAAACTCATACAAACTCTGACTATTTAAGGTGAATATCAGAATATCCAAATATATTCAGCAATGTGGATAATAAGAAAAGCAAATAAATGATGTTAACCTGAGTACATTGTAAGTTAACAGTGACACAACCGCCTCATCTCCTATGCGAAACAGACACTAACTAACTTTTAGATTGAAAACGACTACACTGTTAACCTCTACCTCTAAAATTTATATAAGTACAGTTTGATAAACCAAATAGGTATTGATAAAGTCATTAATTATGTGCAAAGTAAGATCAACAAATACCAGTCTCTTTCTCTTAACCTCACAATACATAAATAATAAATTTCTTATTTAAAAAAAATATATAATTCAAAATAAAACAAACATGAACGTAATTTAAATTAGACAAGAATCAAACAGACAAAATACAAATGACAACAATTAAAAGTAAAAACAACATCAAATATAACAACACAACTTAAATTATAACAATAAAAATAGTCCTAAAAACAAATCATTAAGTTGAAGAAGTTAAGATTTTAAAAATAAATTTATAAATTACACAATAAATGTATTAATAAGTATTTTAAATCTTTTAACATTGCAATAATATTTTTGTTTACATATGTGCAATATAAGGGGAGTAATGTTTTTATAAATTATGGCTTAATCCAAATTTAAAATATCCGAAATATAATTATGTAGATCTGTAAACATTTTACTTTTGTTATTTCGAACATGGATCAATAAATTTCGAATATAAGTAGTTTAAAATTTAGAAAAGTTAATTCTTATTATATATAATGTGGTAGGTTATCTCTTTCTTTTTCCAAGGCTGTTTTCCCTTTAATTAGTAGTGGCTCAAAGAAGGAGAAGAGCCACACCACAAGAGGAGATTCTATATTGTAAACACAAACTGTACGTTGAAAAAAAATACAGTCCTGGAGCACTCGATGGATTTTTGTCGTGTATAAATTAAACCAGTTTACATGATAAAAATAAATGTCTCAGTAATACAATTATTAATTAAATTTGTTTTCAACATTAACACAATATTATTGTTTACATATGTTCAAGATATCAAGATAAAAGACATTTTGTTTTAACAAATTGTGGCTTAATATAAATTAAAATATCCAAAGTTAATTTTGTTTTCTATATCGTTATCACAACTTGCTTAGCTAAGCTTTGCCTGACAACGTAGATATGTAGACTATATATAATAAATAATTTTAACGATGTACCTCATCAGCTGATCTATCTATACATATGTGACACGGTCCTGCAGGATCTTGTAACTACACGAATATATCATTTTCTTGGGTAGTGAAGTTTGCAAATTATATTTGTGGCAATATCTTCACTATTTAGAGTTGTGGGGCTTATACCAATACATGTTGAATTGAAATTTAACATTTGTATCTAATTTAGCGTGTTTTAGTTGAAAGATACATGAGATATAAACAAAAAACCGTTATATATAGTCGTCGTTATGACATTTTTAATTGTCAAAAATAGAAGTCAAATTTTTGACGATTACAAAACATCGTATACGGTTTGAGTGACTTAATAAATAAACCAATATGAATGATATATTAGGACAAATAGGATTTATAAATGTAAAAAACTTATTTTAAAATCACACACACGAAATTATAAAATCAAAACTTACATACCATACCACCTTTCTCGATGCAAGCATAACTCTCATGGATAATGAAACTCAAAATGAAACATAGAAGAAATATAAGAGCCCACATGTTGTTTTGTCTTGGTTATTTTAAAAATCACAGAAGTCTTCCAAGGAAGTGATAGTTGTACTAGTGTATAGCCAAATTTATACAAAATTTGAAGGTTATTGAAAAACATTGCGTAACCATTGATAGGAATTTCAACTTGTGTCCATGTACAAGCTCTTAATTGCAATAATTACCTATAACCTTTGGAAATAATATCTCACCATTAGTGGCAGTGTTTAACGTAATGAACTGATAAGCCCCTAGAGTTCTTGTTTTCAATATATAATCTAAATTAGGCGCCTATTTAAATAGCATTTTAATGCAACATTCAAAGTCCATTTTTACGTTTAGATTTACAACTACCCAAGTGTATTGTTTGGTATTTATATGGTTTCGTAAATGAATAGAGAAGTATTTAACAAAATGTTTCTATAAACTTTAGTTTGTGTAGGAATACCACTGTTTAATCTATTGGTTCTCACTCCTCTTTGGTAGTTGACACAATACGACTTCTGTTGTACTGTAATTCATTGATGCATAAATGTTATTTTCATCTTTAGAGGAGATTATACAAACAATAATGTAAATAATAATTGATTTCCATTTCGTGTAACCCTACTACATATAAACAGCTACTGTACACTTGGAAAAAACACCACTATCAACGATAAATAATAAAATTATAATACTCATGTCCTTTTTTCCTTCTTTTTTTTTTTAACCTTACTAAACTGTCACATAACTGCACACTTGAAAAACAAACAAAAATGATCAGATAAAATATAAGTACAAAATTTATAAAGTGTTTTTTTCTTGCTTTTTAGTTGGTATTATGTTGGAAATAAATGTTAAATGTACCCATAGATGAACATTGACCGATATGGCATATGCGTGTAGACCGGAAGCAAAAGGTTTTTATATATCCGATTTGTCGATGGCTTCCTAATAATATTAAAGGACAGCCTAAATAATAAAGGAAAATTAATATAGGAGGAAATAACACATATCCACAAAACATTTAATTTATAATAGAAGAAGAAGGTAACAGAAAATTAAATTCCTTTGGGTTTAAAAATTACTAGAAATAGATAACGACTTGATTTTGGAATTTATACAAAAGGTACATAAACCATAACTATAATTAATGCAGATTCAAACCATCCACTGAACACAAAATGGCTTCTTTAGATATATGATTATTAAATTATTTAATTTACCTCTTTGAAAGGCACCACACAAGGAAGAACTAAACACGATAACTAAAAACAACGGTTATGAATAGATAGTAATAACTTATTTTCACTTAAGAACAATAAAGTGTTCAAAATAATGGAACCAAAGAGTGAAAATAAATATTGGACGCTGTCATTGAAATCTTTTTATTTTATTTTAAATCATTACAAAAACTTAGTTTCCTTGAAACATAAACTCGTCCTCTGCGTAAAGTGTATTTCAATAAAATCGACCTTGTATTGGCAGCGACGGCCATTATTATATTTATATTTTCATTAATTATTGTTGAATCGTAAGATTTTTCTGTCTAAGATTTTTTTCACGAGTTGTGGCAGTAATTTTTCCAAATTTTATTGAAATCAGTAGAGTCTATTAGGACAAACTATATATCTATTTTATTAAAGCTCCATGGCGGAATTTTTTCATTTTTTGAGCGACTGCTTTTTGCTTCATGACCCGGCGTCCAGCACTAGGTGATGACGATGACCCGGTATATACGTTACAAAGCAGCTGCTCAATACCAAAATTGTAAGTCCCCAAATCGCTGTCCAATCCTCCGGACAATTTATGGGTCAGTGTTGTACCTCACGACACTGGCCCCTAGAATCAGGGGTTGGCTACCCTATCCCATGAATGTGGGTAATGGGCGCCGCCTTCGGAGTAAGTGTGAGGTAAGGGACGCGGAAGCGACCTGACGGTGACTCATCCAACGTTGCTTGGGGAACCTTGCTAACATGAGAATAGGTGAACATGGGTGCCACCTACACTCGGGTCGTGTATTTTACCTCACGGTGCCGGCCCAAGAAAACTGGAGGATGGCCACCCAATCCTACATATGTGGGTAACGGGCGCCGCCTCTAGTAGGTGAGTTCGTGGGGGAGGGTATCGCGTAAGCGACCCAGCGGTGACTCATCAAACGTGGCTTGAGTAATCTTGCCGACATGAGTACCATGGGAGCATGCTTTGCCTGTCCAGAAGCTTCGGCTTCTGGGAGCGTGCGTTGAGGAATGGTTTCGGGGTGGCGGTGGGGTCCTAGTGGTGAGATTGCACCCAGTTACTTTTTCTTTTGAGTAGGGGTTGGTGGTAAGCCGAAAGGCATTTCGAACGCCGCCCTTCTAGTTCTAGCAACTAGTTCTCTTTTGAAACTTGAATCAAACCTGTCCAATTCTCCGTGACCATCGCTCGCTCTCAGCGATGCACCAGCCGCAGAATAATTTCGCCTGCTAGGAAAAATCTTTCAGGATTCCTCTGCTTCGCCACAAACTGACAATTTGGTTGTTTGCTAAGGTGAAATGTGTAAATATATTCATTTGTCACTATGTGTCCTAATTTGCTCGAGCGGAAAATAAGGCTACATCTCTAGGAATCTACAATTAAAATCTGTAGTCCGGTTATCTACCGGTGCATCAAACAAATTATTATTTTCCGTCATTCCAATCATTCATTCCCTATTTCTTGGTCTCCTCCTGCTTTGTATTTAATCAACGAGACTTTTTATTGTCTACCTCTTCGTCTCCCATTACTCACCAATGTGTTACTGTGTATAGTTATGTGCTTACCTTTCATTTTATTCAAGATTCTCCTGATTTCTCTCATGAGGAATGATTATATCAATGGCTTTTCTTAATTTAAGACCAATTTAGATTTTTTGGGATCATAAAGGATATTTAATTTTTTGTTTTTCTAGTTTTAAGTATTGATTCAGAGCCATATTTTTTCCAGCAATAGAGCATCGAGGCTAGGGTTGCATTTGCCAACTCATTAAATTAACTAATAAATTATAAAAAAACAGGTAAGGTTTTAGTAGGCAGTCCTTGTGAATCAGAAGACCCACATACTAGGAGGTACATGAATCCTGTACGTTCTCAAAACATTTCCCACACCCTAGTGGGGACAATAGAATATGATTTTTAATTTATATTTCATTCATTTAAGACTGTACAGCTTTTATTTGAATTTAACTCTTTAGTTCTTTTTTTTCAACTTGATTGGTTTATACATCTTTTAAATTTTTATTTTTTTTATTTTGACACATTATACTACAAAGAAATGTTGAGAAATTCAATCCTATTTTCATTTTCATTTTTAACTAGAATTTCAAGCTATTAGTATCTCCTTCTAGAAAATAGCAACGCCTGAGAATGAAATTTACACAGATCCTTATCATGTCAAATTTAACACGTGTACAAGATTTTCCTTTTCGTTGAATATGACTGATAAATTTGTTGACAGATATTAATACGCGGATTTGAAGATGTTTTTCGGTAGTACCATCTTACAAGGACCATTCAAATAATGTAAAATACTGACTACATCTAATTTTCTTATTGGCTGAGAGGTATAATTGTCTTAGTAGCTGAGGGGTTTGAGGTGACTTTCCCTTGACTATCGATTGATACTAAAGGTTGTAGGTTCGAATAAGACACGTTTCTTCTGTATAGTCTGGTTCTTTCCAAACTGCAAGGGCCACTAAACACAAACGGTGGTTAGGTTTGATTTGAAGTTGTCTAGATCGGTTATTAATAAACTACACAAGAAAACACCTATTTTGTAAATTTTATTTAAGTGCAGGTGTTGTGTTAAAAAAAAACTATCTATTCTCAAAATAAATTAAAATATAATCAAAACTAATTGACAAAAATTTTTTTTTAATTCAGTAAGTTGTTTAATAAATAGTGAAAACATTTGTTTGAAAAAAGATTTATGTATTCAATCTGGCTGATGGCGGCAGTTTCACCTGGGAAAAGTTGAGATATTTTTATAAAGAAATAATTTGATTAGCACAACCCTAACTGTGGTGGTAGGAAATAATTAAGCCCAAATACAGCAACAAATAAATTTTCCTCATAATCGACCCTTAAATAACAAAAACATTATAATAGTTATAGGGGTAAAAACCACACTTGAAGTGGAACATCTTCAAAACCCTTTCTAAGTACGCGTCTACAACTCATGTTAAGAAATGTATAGCTCTTGGATTCTTGGATCCAGAGATTTCGTGATGAGTGAATGGGTTATATATATATATATGTATATATATATATATATATATATATATATATATATATAAGACACCAATCTTGAAAAGTTTGAGGCGTAAAAACGACCTCACATTACCTATCATTGAAAGCTATACTTTAATCATGTACAATTTACGCAGACTGTACTTGTCTGCGTATTTGATCCGGATTTGAGGATGGATAAATCGCAGTATTCCAAGATGAGCATAAGAAATCTAAAACTAAACTAAACAAAAGTTACTGAGAAAATTTATGTAAAAATCAACCAATTTCCAAAATAAATAAACCAATATCTTTCAGTCAGAAAATTACAACATTTTACTTTATTGCTTTTAACAGATAATAATTAGTAGTTTGATGATTCTTTCACATATAATTTTTATTAGAATATTGGTCGCCATGTGATTCACAGCTGATTCTTCGTTCTAGTGGTTGGAATTCACATATTATTCACAGCTCCACTCATTGCAATCTCCGCTGCAGCAGACTGAATCAGATGCCATACACTGCAATAAAACAGATAAACATAAAATTATTATCATGTATTGTATTTATATTCATACAAATAATTAAATATTCATCATTTAATCAAATAAAATTATCCATCTTATTGCTAAATAATAAACTATTGTTATTTAATCGTTTTGAAATGGTGAGTTTTTGACTAAATCGTTCTAAATTAATCGCTAGAAATTTTAAGTGTGTACAAATTGTTTTTAATTATCAGCCGTTTTAATTTAAGAATATATACAAGTTGTTGGGTGCCATTATATGGTACTTAACCACCCCTATAAAATGTAATACAAGTAGACAATACAAATCTAATGCCAAAAATTTGGAGCATTGATTTTGTAGTAGGATTTATTGGTATATCAAAAGGTTTTAAAGTATAGGGTAAATTTGTTTAAACAGTTGTTACACATGTTTTCGATCCGCTGGTGATAGCGACCTCAAAGCTGAACATATTTGAAGAACCCTCCACTACCTACGTTCTTGTCAATGACTAGGCCCTGTAGAATATTTTTTGTATGGATATCAGGACTTCTTGGGACGGTAGTATTCAAAATAACTTTTTTTTTACAATTACCACTAAGTATCATCGTAGAGAGTTAATAACATTATTGGCAAAATTAAAATATAAAAATTGTGTTTGATTTAGTGTGTTATAAGTTGAATAACACTTGAGATATGAAGCAAAAAACTGCTAAAATTTAAGTTTTAATATGATTTTCCTGCCTTTCAATAAGAATTAAATTTATATTTCACCTGTAATAAATGTATAGTCCTCTTTTTATTTATGTGGTCTCTCTCGTACCTAAATACACACGACACAAGGACGATAAATCAAAAAAAATATTATTTTCTAAGGTCATGAAATACGACCATTATTCAAAAAGCGGAGGTATAATTTTTTGAGATTACCTAACTTACGTTGTACTTCTTATAAAGGGTAAGTGGAAATCGGATATTTTGTAATACCTCCATCAATGTAATCTATAAATCCTAGATCATGAAAATCTACACAGTCAGATCTGATCAAGAAATAATGTAAGTTGTGCAGAATAAAATCATTAAAAAGTTGAGATTTTAATCTGTCATAAACTCAGTGCTCGGATATTTATATTTCTTGATTTTTGAGTAGTAGGCACACAATAATATCCATGGAAAATATTTATTTTAAAAAACATTTATATTTCTTATTTACTAAACTTAGACTAATTAGCATCTCACTACATTTTTGTTAAATTAAAACAACTAGTTACTTTTAACATATTAAAACATTTCCAATTCAAGAACGATAAAATTCTATTATTTTTAATGGCTGGACATTAGAGAGATTTGTGGAAAACTATTAGGGTAAACATTTTACTTTACTGGTTTCATATAAATGAATTTTTTTAATTTAAAACAGAATAATAATTTATATTCTTAAAAACCAAAATTAATTTGCGATAAACTTTGTTTAGTATCACTACATATTATATAAGCAAAAGAGATGTTTGTTTAATCGCATATTAATGATAGAAACATTTGAACAATAAATAGTGGAATGTTGAATTCCATCAGAATGAATATTCGTATAACATTAATTTAAATAATAAACTGACATTCCGAAGAATTATCTACAGAAACATTCAGCCACATTCATAAATATTGTGTATTTATTGGAAGGTAAGTTCATTGTTATAAACTATATGGAATACAAAAAGTCTTTATTTTAGTGCAAATATAGTAAAATCAGATCTTTCCTTCCATTTAAAAATCCACAAAAACAAAATTAACAAATTTACTATTGTAGAGAAAACTTAATACAAAATAAAACAAACCTGAACACATTATAAATAAAACTAGAAACAAAACACATAATACAAAACAAAATCAAATAAAATAGAATTTACTAATGTTCTGGAATAATAATCCTGTTAGGACCTAGCCATTCGTCAAGTCTCTGAAATTAAAGTTTAGTATTGGGCAATGATATTGTAAAGTCTCTTAGGTAAGAATTCAATGGCTGCAACTCGAGCAGTTGCGTGGATTGCAACCTTAAATATTGTTCCCGGTTTAATTAATAAATTTATAAAGTGTAAATTATTATTTATCATTGAAATACGTTGGGGAAATGATAAAAATGTATCTTCCGTTAGCTGAAGTTTTGTGAATAATAATTAAGTTAAAAATGGGACCACCAACAGTCTTACGAGAATTTGAAGATTCTTATAATAATTTAGCCAAATTTAGTCAAATAATTTAGCCTAAGTCTTGTTTATACTTGTTAACTTTTAGTCTTGTTATATTGGCTTAGTGCCCATAGTTTTGTGTGATGATATTTCTTTATCACTAGCAATTCTGTTTGGTAATTTGAGCAGTGTACGTTTGGTAAATTCGCTGTTCTTTAACTCCAAATCCCTTCACTTAAAGTTTCACCTTATCGTTGGGTATTAAAACAGCTAATTATTTTTTAATTCATTTATTAAAAAATATGTAAAAAGTCCCCACAAAGACAGTGCTCGTCTGATTGTAGAGATGATTACCAATCAGACAATAAAACACAACAAGAAAATAATATTAGTAGAAGCAATGAAAACAGTAGTAACAAGTAGACTACATATACGTTCAAATTAAAACATATATATATACACGCAAATATACAACCGGAAAAAGTAGGTGAGTGAAAAGAAAAAAGTACTAAGAATTACAAAATGTATGAAACACATACAAACTCTAATCTCTTTCTTTTTCCAAGGCTGTTTTCCCTTTAATTAGTAGTGGCTCAAAGAAGGAGAAGAGCCACACCACAAGAGGAGATTCTATATTGTAAACACAAACTGTACGTTGGAAAAAAATACAGTCCTGAAGCACTCGATGGATTTTTGTCGTGTATAAAATAAACCAGATTAGATGATAAAAATAACTTTCTCAATGATACAATTACTGTATTATTAATTAAATAATTCTTTTAACAATAACACAATATTTTTGATTACATATGTTCAAGATAAAAGACATTTTGTTTTAACAAATTGTGGCTTAATACAAATTAAAAATATCCAAAGTTAATTTTGTTTTCTATATCGTTATCACAACTTGCTTAGCTAAGCTTTGCCTCACCACGTAGATATGTATATAATAAATAGTTTTAACAATGTAGCTCATCAGCTGATCTCTCTATACATATGTGACACGGTCGTGCAAGATCTTGTAACTACACGAATATATCATTTTCTTGGGTAGTGAAGTTTGCAAATTATATTTGTGGCAATAACTTTACTAATTAGATTTGTGGGGCTTATACCAATACATGTTGAATTGAAATTTAACATTTGTATCTAATTTAGCGTGTTCTAGTTGAAAGATACTTGAGATATAAACAAAAAAACGTTATATATAGTCGTCATTTTGATATTTTTAATTTTCAAAAATAGAAGTCAAATTTTTGTCGATTACAAAACATCGTATACTGTTTAAGTGACATAATAAATAAACCAATATGAATGATATATTAGGACAAATAGGATTTATAAATGTAAAAAACTTAATTTAAAATCACACACACGAAATTATAAAATCAAAACTTACAAAACCACCTTTCTCGATGCAAGCATAACTCTCATGGATAATGAAACTCAAAATGAAACATAGAAGAAATATAAGAGCCCACATGTTGTTTTGTCTTGGTTATTTTAAAAATCACAGAAGTCTTCCAAGGAAGTGATAGTAGTACTAGTGTATAGCCAAATTTAAACAAAATTTGAAGGTTATTGAAAAACATTGCGTAACCATTGATAGGAACTTCAACTTTTGTCCATGTACAAGCTCTTAATTGCAATAATTACCTATAACCTTTGGAAATAATATCTCACCATTAGTGGCAGTGTTTAACGTAATGAACTGATAAGCCCCTAGAGTTCTTGTTTTCAATATATAATCGAAATTTTATGGATAACTTGGAATGTCATATGAAGGTTATTTCTCTCTCTCTCTCTCTCTCTCTCTCTCTCTCTCTCTCTCTCTCTCTCTCTCTCTCTCTCTCTCTCTCTCTCTCTCTCTCTCTCTCTCTCTCTCTCTCTCTCTCTCTCTCTCTCTCTCTCTCTCTCTCTCTCTCTCTCTCTCTCTCTCTCTCTCTCTCTCTCTCTCTCTCTCTCTCTCTCTCTCTCTCTCTCTCACACACACACACACAAATTCAAAATTTTCTCAAAGTTGGCTCTCTTGATTTTGATCAAATTATCATCAAGTGTAGCCTCTAAGGACTTAAACATATTGGTTGTCATCTATCCAAATGTTAAAAAAAGATCGTAAGTCAAAAAAAGTTTCATAACCATTGATACTCTTTTAACTTGTAAGAGTTATTACTGCAGTCGTTTAATTGCAATAATTACCTATAATCTTTGGAAATAATATCTCACCATTAGTGGGTGTGTTTCATGTAAATAAGTGATATAGTCCCTTGTTCTCTTGTATTCTAGATAATTATAATCTAATGTTTTGCGTAACTTGAAATTCTAAAATTTGCTCAAGTATAGTCTTTAGGAACACAATAATACCAACTAAGTTCGTGAGGTATTAGTACAAAACAACGAAAAGTCAGTATGAGGCTGTTACAAAATCTGCTCTACCGATATCGTTCAAATTATCGTAAAGTTATAACACAATCTGGGTTTTTGCAAAATTGTAAAAATAAGAAAATACTGTGTTTCACGATTAATGGTAAAAAAATACTCTGAAGACAGAATTTGAGCCAATCTATGCAAGTTTACACATTTATTTAAATAGTAAAACTAACAACTTTTTATAATCGGTGTTGTAGTTCACAAATTATAACCTATTTTTACCGCTGAAAAGAAAGAAAGAACACATTTTCTTAATATTTCTAACATCTTTATTTTGGCAACGACAGATCTGCCAAACACGTTGCAGAATATCTTCTGGATCGTGGTTGATCTATGGTAAAGCTAGCGTAGGTTGAGGAAATCGCGCTTCAGTAAACATTGCAGATTGATCTCGCTCATCTGTAATCTTGTCCATAAATGCAATTAATAGAACTATTGCTTTATAAAGGATGATTTTGTTTGTTCCTTTTTATCCCAACATGAAGCGAACGGTTTTTTCTTTTGTTTTTTACAATGTGTCCAGACTTTGTTCTGTAATTGCTTGTTGTACTTCCCTTGTTGGCGGTGACGGAAATGAGTTTTGTAAATTGGCCGGAGCAGAGTAACGAGTTTGGATAGGTCTGTCTGTTTCTTCTTTACTCAGGAAGTAGGCTCGTTTCATTCTATGCAGTGATACTCTCATGCTTTTGTCAGGAAATTGAACGTGCATTGTCATTTCATCCCTGTTTATAACTTTAAAAGGCGCTTTGTATGGGGGTTGTAGAGTTCGTGGGCTTTCTTCTCGTAGAAATGCATGTGAACTGCGTGCTAAATCTTAGCTTACAAAGGTTTTCCGCTGTATTGGCACCTTTTTTCACTTCTTATGCTTCTCTAGCTTCTATAGCTTCTATAGCTTCTATAGCTTCTATAGCTTCTCTAGCTTCTATAGCTTCTATAACTTCTATAGCTTCTCTAGCTTCTATAGCTTCTCTAGCTTCTCTAGCTTCTATAGCTTCTCTAGCTTCTATAGCTTCTCTAGCTTCTATAGCTTCTATAGCTTCTCTAGCTTCTATAGCTTCTCTTAAAGTCTGCAGATACGACTCGGTGTCTTTTACATTCCGTGCGGTCGTAAAGAATTCGCCGGATAAACTAAGGGATTGTCCATAAAACAATTGTTTTCGTCTTGGCTTAAGGCTGTTCGTAGTCTTAGTAACACTGTGGTGAGTGATTGTGACAACTGGGGCTCCTCTAGGTGAGCTTTGAGTGTTCTATACCAACGCTCGATACATCCGTTGCTCTGTGGATGATATACCGTAGTGCGGTTCCGTGATATTCCAAAGAGGTATGTTAGAGTTAAGAATATTTGTGACTGAAATTGTCTGCCTTGGTCTGTGGTGATGCGTAATGGTACACCGAAGCGTGAGATACAATGCATTGGCTACTAAAGAGGCTTCTATGTTGCTTATCGGGACTGTTTCTGTCTATAATCGTGAAACTATATCCTTTATTGTCGGACAGCGGTTTTACTATGTCGAGGTGGACGTGCTCTAACCTTGTTCACTTTTGGAATTCTTGTAGTTTTCAACGAATAAAATTAATTCAATTGTGCAAACAAATTCCACATTTTTGAATAGGTTTTGATTCTTGGCCAATTTTTTTTTTTACAATTTTTTCCCCTTTAACACCTAATAAACGATTTAAAATGGTAGATAATGACTTAAAAATCATTCTATATACTCATATTAGCCAGCAATTCTAGTCATAAAAATTTTCAAATAAACATTAATGCAGTACGATTGTAGATTATCAGTCAAGTTTGATTATTAAGTGATACATCTACAACATAAAAAAAAAACAAAAAGGGTAAACATAGCTTAGGACTATTTTGAAAATTAAAAGTAATACAATAACGTCAAAAGAAACACAGGGTTTATTTGAGCTTATAACCAACATTATATACAAACGTGATTAGAAAAACCACAAGTTAACACATTGTACACACTTTGGTAGAAATTTCAAGCTGAAATGTGATCTTATACTGAACAACTGAACAAAAAAGGACAAGTATATTTCCAACGGGATCTAACGGTTTTATATAGTAAACATCCCTATCTTCATCCTTTAACAGCTTAGATGTTGACCTTATAGTCACGTCTTGCAGCGAATTAGCCATATATTTCAAGCTTTACTTAAATAGAGGTTTCAAATTTTAGGCTTTTCTGTTCCTTTTCCTGTGTCATATGATCTAGTATTTTCACTTGATAACGAAGGTTGATCACATTCTTGAAACGTCTTGCATTAATGTTAATATTAATAAATGATTGTATACATCGGTATACTATATATATTATATAAACAATCCACCATTGACCTATATTGAAGTATTGTAAAGTATATTATAATAACAATACTATTGAAGTCAACCTTCGCATTCCGAGTAAAGTGACTGAGTACACGCACTGCAGGGAGATGCACACAATACTATAATTATATACGATACAGCCTTCATTTCTTTGTGTGACAAACAAGCTGGACAAGGTGTAATGAGGAAAATTTACAGCAGCTTTAATTTCTTCGGAGACGAAAATAATCTATGTTCTAGGAATTGGAATAAATGCCAATCCAATACTAATAACGATACAATTCCTTTAACCCTGGAGCAGCCATTGCTAATTCCCCTTTGGACGGGTTATTTACAGTACATTTTTAATACTGTATTTAAAAATCCACACACAAAATAGTAATCTTATCTGGAACTCAACTTGTAATATACCATTGTTTTCAGAAAGATGTGTTACCAGGGGACTTAAATTTAAGAAAGGCGGAACCAAATGGTAACAATGTTTGAAAAGAAAAATAAAAAAAGACAAAGACAAATTTAGTAATTAACAAGGCTCAAGTTTATTGAAACAAAAAGAATTTTCGATGGTTCAGATTTTGTCATTTACAACTTAGAAAGACATCCTGACACAAATCATCAGTAAAAAAAAAAAAAAGCTTATGATTAACAAGATCATAATTAGTAAAAGTTATACGCCCTTAATGTAACATATAATAATTTAAATAAAAAATTTAATCAACAGATTCTAAAAATTTATCCCCCTTTTTTAGTTTATATATATATAGTTACAAAATTTAACAATAAAAAAAAGACAATGAGCACAGCTTAATAATTAACAGGATTATAATTAATCCAAAAAAAAAAGATTATACGCCCTTAATGTAAAATTAGAATAAAAAAAAAGATGAAAAGATACTGATATTTATCCCCCCCCCTTTTTACTTTATGAGATGATAGTTTTTTTTTAAAACAGTTACAGAATTTAACAAAGTAAAGATTTATAAATGAGTTTGATGTTTTAAATACGAAAAATTCATATCTATTGTAAACAGGTTCATCACTAGACTAAAGTTACATAATATTACTAGTTTGATAAATTTCTTAAATGCTATATTGGCTAATAAGTTTATATATTTTAAATACAAGAATTTATTATAAAATGAGAAGTTTATAGAGAAAAAAAAAATATATATATATTTTGGATATTGAAATTTTTAAGTTGACGTCAATTATGTTAATTTAGAAAATAACCTCTTGGAGGTTGTTAGGACCGAAAGTTTGCATGCAGGCTCCACCCAATGATTTGTTATATAATTTATAAATAACTACACAAGTCTACATCTAAAAGATAGTTTTAAGAAAAACATATTCGCTGAAGCAATTTAGACACATGTACAATGTAAGTTTAGTCAAGGTTCTGCAAAGTCAGTTTAAAAAAAAAAAAAACATCACTTTTGTGCACTTGAAACTCTGTAGATATATTAAACAAAACGTGTTTTGCAAACAGGTAGAAACATGTTAAGATCTTTCGCTGGTCTATGCAATGTGAGGCAAGAATTGCTAGGTTTCTCCAACCAGCGTATTAGCTGGAAAATCCTGTCGCGGAGCACGTGAACTTGTGCCGTGAAAATAATAATTTATTTAACATTTTAGAAAACTAAAGCGCACAAAACTGTAGATTAACATATCATTTAAGAACTGAGATGTAAATTTTGAGACAAAAAAATTATATCTAACGGAGCTATGAAAGAATGTAGAACATGGTGAGTAATTACAGGTAGGCTGACTAGAGTTTTAGATCGGCTGGGCTAACCAGCCGTTGTACTTTGTACTTAGATAGAGACAGATATAGAGAGGGAAGATAAGAGGGACGGCGAGTGGACTGTCGATAACAAAAATGCAGATTTATTCTACTGATTGCTACAGATGTATAGAATTTGGAGGTAGAATGTCAAGAATCAAAAATATTAAATGTGACAGTAGATATTTCTTGGTAAACTCCATATTAAAGGATTAAATAAAGCAATAAAGCTAAAGTTTCAAAATTATTACAATTGTTTCCCCTTGCGGGGCATCATCGGACAACTTCCGATCATAGTTGTCCGATGATGCCGCAAAGCGAAACAATTAATTGTAGGCATTTATATTATTAAAATAATTTTGAAACTTTAACTTTATCGCTTTATTTAATCCTTTATCAAAAATGTTGCTGTAAACCAAACTAAAATGGTACATGAAATATTAAAAACAATTTGTTATTTTATTTTCTAAAATATACAAAAGTTTTATCATTTAGATGTCAATATGATTCTGTAAAAACGCTCTTACTAAACCTATATTACATATATATATATATATTATTAACTAAACTGGTTGAAAACATTGCACTATATTTCTCTCGCACATCAAATTAAAAGTAAACATAATATTTGTCATCTTCCACACACAAATATCACTACACTTCTTATAGATAAGAAATAACCGGTGCAAAATCATTGCACTCACTCGTCCCCATGGATAGGTAAAGGTAATTTTTTTTCTGCCAATTATTATTGAACTATAATAATATACAAAGCATAGAGTTTTGTAATTACAAAAATATTTCAACCTCCGTTTTGACTGACGTTTCGTGGCTTTTTGAAATGAAAAAAGAGATTTTCAACATCCCATATTAATGTCGTCGTATTATTTTTTGTATGTAATACTATTAGCGGGGACAAAAATTAAGAGTGACATGAAATTTGCTAAAGGGGCTATATTGTGTTTATATAAAATTGTATTCAAATTTTTTTTTAAACTAACTTGTATCTATTTGGAACTCTTTGTAGCATATTAAATTATATAAACGTTAGAACATTTCAATTCTGCATGTAATGATATATAACGAAGTTATACACATAATAAAATGGGACATTCGTATAGTTATAAGATGCAAGATGGCCGAGTCACCAACAAGAAAGTTCAGGTCCGCGAGGGCCGAGGAAACTGACACGAGCGAGGCGATTGGAGATTTTTTACTATACACATCTGTGAAGCCCATTAGGGCCTATCTGACAAGATAAACAAAACTCCGCTTTACTGCATAAACTGCGTTAGACCTCTTGATATATCAATACAATTTAACTTTTCCTATAAAGCTCTAGGGACCATCTTTTGGGTAATATTTATAAAGGATCTGGTTAATTACATTGTATGATGTGTGAGGTGTTTGGAGGAACAGTCACCATTGATGCACTTTATGCTTGCCGTGGTTGAATCTTTGGTTGCTGATGGAACTCGAATTACAACCTCTATTGCGATCGTTCATAAGGGCATGATGTGTCGATCTTTCATCTCTTTGTAAACAGGCCTTGACGAAGGGTGTATGGTTTTGGATCAGCTACTGGGACTGTTGTAGTGACCTTGATGATTTTTTCTTAATATATAGTTATTTTCTAAATTAAAATCTCGAGGTAAATGGTGAATGGCGTTTGCAGATTCTCGGGAAGGACGGTGAATCATTTCGGTCCGTTATAATAAATTAGGTTTCTTCAGATAAGATGTTCAAGGAACCTTTGAATATTGTTAATTGTCGAGAGCAGGTATTAAATAACTATTGATTAAATATTATTAAGTATAGTTAACTCATTTAAAGCTAGTTATCTAAGAGGGGTGTTAGGTCAGACCGGGGTAAGGGAATACCTTGTCGGGTATGGGCAACACGTATTACAAGTTAATCCCAAGATAGGTTAATGAAACCCCGGTATGAAGTTAACCCCCCCCCCCCCCAAGCAACACATTAGCGTTGCAGATAGGGAGGGGTAAATACCATTATGGAGCAGACTAAATTGTTTCACTGCGATTTCGGGCACTAGTTTGGGTCATTAATCTTCATATTCTACTAAAACTCTCACAAAACATCACCATGGGTAAGGAACTGTGGACATTTCAAATTTCTGTGTGTCTGTGTTTCCTTGAAGCAAGATAGCAATAATTGAAATTTCTACAATAAAAATAAATAAAGTTGGAGCTAGAATTCTTTTTTGTTTTGGGTAATAATTTGTGTCTTAAAGTGTTACGAAAAACTCTTTAACTGTTTTGGATAGGCAATTCACCCTTCACGAATTATTTACAGTTAAAACATTACGAAATGTTTCACCTTGGAATTTTCCGAAAGAGATGAGTTCAACGAAAGTGGAATGAAACTTAAATAAATTTCGGTAGAGTCCTTTTAAAAACTGGAATTTGTTAGGTTACCATGGCAATATATTGTCGGGACCAACTGATCTGATAAGTTACTGACAGTTGCCATCTGGTGGAACCGGTTACTGACACATGTTTGCAACAAATTGTTTTGCACTTTTTACATTTGTAATTTCCTTATTGTTTATTATACTTGTTGTAGAGATACGTCCAAATTCCGTATCTTTGTGTTCTGAAGGTCAAATTCAAAATAAAATATACATTATTTAAATAATATACAGGGTGAATTTTAAGTTCGGAAACGGCTTTCTACTGGCTAACTTAGACGTACTTGAAGGGAGAAATGAATGCGGATCTACGTAGTTTTGAAATTGTTGTCCGCCATCTTGCATCCTCCAAATTGATTCAAACTTTATATGATGGTGGAAGCAGTTTTTCGATAAATGCCTTCGTTTTTGAATTATAAGCATTCAAAATTACATTGGCGGAAAAATCACGTTAGTAATAAAACGGGGTAAAATGCGAGGTCGAAACTTTTCAATTATTTTTTCCTGTTGAAAACATCTAATAACAAACTTTAAACAGTATAATTATTATGATAACAATAAACAATAACCAATAATTAACAACACAACTACAAATTAAATGTCAACTGTTACTGTTAATTTACAATAATTTATTTTAAAATTTAAATAAACATTTTAAATCATACACTACTAATACAAAAAATTTGTAAAGCATACCACTACAATTAAAAAATATATTTTTGGGTGACCGTCAAGACAATAACACAAAAAATACGATTTTATTATAATCTGCTCTAAGTTTAATATTTTTCTTCTAAAATATGAACTAAACGTATTTGTTGCGTTCTTTCCAAAAATGTCGTCTATAGTTATGTAATAAAAGATAAAATTTATTAAAATTTCCTCTAAAAATTTCATTCGGATTTGTTTTTACGCCTTATTTAAAGCATGATTTCATATTAATAACATTTATAACAAGTTAATTTTTTGTTATAATATTAATATATACTCAAAAACAGATAAACCCTTAAAAGGGAAAACTATCAACCTAAGGATTGCTCCAACCACTCCCCTTATGTATTCTTTAAATGTAATTTCAACTTTAAAAATATATAAATTGATGTCTATTCAATTTTTTAAATTTTAGGTTTCGACCAATATCTTCATATTTCATTTAGGCATAAAACACAAAATTCATAAAAAAGGGAAGAAAAATAAATTGATATTACAAATCTAATTTTTTTTAAATAATAATAATATTTCATATGTGAAATTTATTTAAAAAATATATTTATTCTTAAATGTTGTCATTTCTAAAGTAAAAAACATTTTATTATAAGATTGTGTGCAAGTCATAATAGAAAGATATCTATAGTGGAAAACTGTTTTTAAGGGAGTTTTTTTTAAAGTTAAACCGCATCTGACCGCGATCCTTTGGTTATATTAAGTTTCAGTATTAAATCTGAGCTCAAGACGGGCCTAATACTTGAACCAAATAAGTAATTAAGTTTATAGTTAATTATGTCCTTCTCTTCTTTTGTAATATCTTGACAGTCTATGCTAAATGGATCTGGAGTTAGTAATAAAACCAAATCAAAGCTTAATTCACATAAATGAATACTAAATTTTAATTTAGTAGCCATCTTGAAATTTGAAGTTTCAAAGTGATTTAGGTAAAAATGAGGAAATTGACAATCAGCGCCACAAATATCATTTGTATGCAATACTACTGCCTGATCATCAACTACAAGGGGTATTCTTTATAAAATATAAAAAAGTTTCAATGTAATATTAATTGTTTATTTAAATTTTGCTGAAGAAAGTTTCAATTTTGAAACTACTTCAAAAATTACAGATATTTTGTTATATATGTTTAAACTTTTTTGTTAAAATTGGTCAATTCGTTTTCTCTCACATTGCTACTAACTTGTACCAAAATCGGTACTTGACTTATAGCACTGTTATGAACAATCAAAATTTTAAAGAGTCTTATATAAGGTTTATTGCTACTAAAATTGTTTTGTTGTAATAATTTGAAAAAGTATTTTTACAGTACAGCCTTAATTTGTACTGATTCCCTGATAAAGTGCAACAGTCAGACCTAGTCTAAACTGTTCACTAAATTACAAATAATCAGTTAACTAACAATAAACATTAGCGCATTGTTAAAAAGCAATAATCCAATAATTATATAGCTAGTTAACTTTTGTTAGTTTACGTTTTGATTAGATTATTTTAGTTAGTTAAAATTTTCGAAAAAGTGATAGGTCACGTACAGTATATAGTTAAACTTTTAATTAATATTCTAAATAACCTAACTTCATTAGTTACGGTGATTGTTGGAAACAGCTTGACCTCATTAAAATCCCCATTAAAACTATTATTATATTCAAAACCAATGTTTTCTACGATATTATATATCGTACATGTTGAGGGAAACATGTATACACGGTTAAACGTAACTATCTACATTTTGTATACTTAAAAATGTTCGAACAGGTTGGATTAGGCAGCCAGGTTAGGTTAGGTTAGGCGGCCAGCTTACGTTACATATTCAAATAATCAATCATCTGTACTAAGCGTGAAACTGTAAATTAGCCCCACATTCTCAACTTTGAGCTCACGCAGTTACTTTATTTCCACTTCTAGAGTCATTAGAATTTTTTTATTAGTTTTATTCAAATCAGAATTAGACGAATGAAAGGAAGATGGTCGATATGATTTATCTTCGGCCCTGTTATCTGCAGAAATAAAAATGAATTTTCAGACCTGCAGCTAATTTCTTTTAAAAAACCAAATACACCACGAGAAATAAAATTACACTCGAATTAAATGATTGACAGCGACATTAATTATAGCACAAATATTGAATGTGGATTACCATCAAATTGGTTATGTATACTTGCTTCAGTTGGATCCTTACTTCATAAATAACCCAAACATCTACAATTACTTCCAAAAGAAAAACCAAAATTCTAAATAAAATGAATCTATAACAAAGTTTATTTACACAAGGATGTGAATTCACTAAACCAACGAGATCAACAACCATCAAACAGTAATACCAACAGTAAAACATAAACTAATTCATTGGTGCCCAAGCATACACTTATAGCCCCTTGGTCTCCTAGCAAAACAGGTGAATTTTAAAGTATTTAATTTTTCACTCATCAGATTTCCGCATCAGAGGAACACTAAAAGCACTTGTCATCAACATTTTACATATACGAGTATTTCAATCATATTTTGGAAGTGAAAACTTCTATTGTCGCGTTGGGTACTTTTTTGGCATGGACTTTTTCAATAGAAATCGCGTCACGCACCATACCGTACCGTAATGCAACTTTAATATATATAGACAACGGATACGCGCGCACAGCGTATATATAAACTCATATATAACCGAAAAATATTGCACAAACTTTCTCACATACCCATATATATTAAAACAAAAATCTACGAAAAATATTGCACTAACTTTCTCACATACCCATACGTATTAAAACTAAAAATCTACGAAAAATATTGCACTAACTTTCTCAAACTCATATACATAGTCAAACTGAAATCAATGCAAAAAAATATTGCACAAACTTTCTCACATACCCATATATATTAAAACTAAAAATCTAATCAAGTCACACTAATAATCAATGCAAAATATAATAAATAATTGTATTACATTTATTGAAAGTTTAAAGTATTATTAATTTTTTAAATTGACAGTTAAAGTTTTCACATCTCTCTACCGTCCCGCGGCGGTAACATTTATTTATCTCAACTACATTTTAATAAAAAAATCACTTAGACGCTTGGCTTCTGGACCATTCATTTTCAGAACGCATTAGGGTCAGAACATTTATTATTCCACAGATTGTAGTGAAAATGATTTTATAATGGTCAGATATTATTATTATAGATATTATCTGATCATTACAATATCATTTCCCCAACACTCTATATTGCTATCTTAACATTACAATATTATTTCCGCAACATTCAATATGTAATATATGATCATTATAATATCATTTCTCCAACACCCTGTATATAATATCTGACTATTAAAAAAATTGTTATTTAATGCAGTAACAACACTTTCAATTCAAGTTAATATTTTCACGCTTGGAATATTCCCAGCTCCGAGTCACCTTAACTCTATGTCCAAATAGTCTGTTATTTTGCTAAAGGTGAAGGTAAGGTGCGGTACGAATTGTGTAAATCAAATTTATTAGTTGCATATCTTTGGTTGGTAATACAATGTACAAAATTTACAATAAAAAAGTTTTCAACAAACATTGCACTATCGTTCTCAATCATTGTTTATGTTATTTTTCTCCGTGTTTAAAGACGAAGGAGCTCTCCAACATCACCGCCTTTAAAAAGGACGATAAAAATATATAACAAATGCCCTATAGATCTAAAATACTCTAATAGATTCAAGGTGAGATGAGTACGAGAGTTGGTTAAAGGGGGCTTGAGAGGAAAGGTGAAAAACCCAAAACTATTTGAAAATACGGTGGATCCATGTAAGACCCTTTAGGATTACCTCGCTAGTATTATATAAAGCGACTTTTATATATATATATATATGATTATATAAGACCCTGAGGGTCCTAAAATTTTTAGAAAAAAAAATTAAGTATTACTTTCTAATGGTAAAAAAAATTAGTTTCTTTATGACTGTGTGTGATTTTTTTATGGATTCTTCCATTTCATATATTTTGGGAACTATGTATATTTCAAAGGATTTATCAAAGTAGACCCTAAATTTAATTCGTTTGTACCTAACACTCGTTCAGAGCAGAAATCGTCTTTTATTGAAATCAAATCATTGAATTTAATTTTTAATTTTCTATTTACCCTGCTTATTATTGAACTCTTAATTTAGCACACTCGTTTAGGTATTAATTATTCCGATTTCACCAAATTTGGACAATATCGCTTTACTCAACTTTGTAACATTAATTTTTTATAACCACTTCATGGACAAGTTTTTGGTTAGATAACTCCCTAACCTACATTAAGATATTTTTTTAGTGGCTAAATTTTAGCAAATATTTATCGTAATCGTTACGGTTGATTTTTGATAAGAGCGGAATTTCAAATTTTTTGATGGCAGCTACCCCATAATTTAAATTATATAAAAAAAATAAAGAATGTTTCCCAAGTATCTAAATTATACCATCGTAATAAATGTATCAAAAACATCTTTTTCATCATTAGCTCTTCAGAGGACTGTAACGCCGACAGACAGACATTAAACTACTGCCATTCCCAAAATCACTTTCTAGCCTCTGTAAGAACGATTATTTACATGTCGATTATTAGACCCATCGATTAACTTATATAGATAAGTTATATACATAATCCATAATAAAATTACAATGAATTACAATAAGAAAAATGTGTGAAAATTCGTAAAATAATTAAATTTTTTAAAACTCATTTCAACCACAAAAAATTCCCTACGCGACGCGACGGCTGAATCCATACAATTGTTTAAAACTTTTAATTGTGGTTTATCATAAATTATTTATTAATAAAACAACAGTTAACCCAACTTGATGGATGCAGTTATCCTCTCATCCAAACCAACTCTGATTATCTTTGGATGAACAACGTCACTATTTGCATTTCTTCAATCAATGTCGTTTATTTTTAGATGCGACACTAGCAAAAAAAAAAAAAAAAAATGCTAGAGTATAACGTTTTTTAAAAGTTTATAAAAGTCACTTAAAAATTTTTAAATTTAGTACAGTCCGTAGACGATAAAAAATAGCTCATCAATAGAAATCCTTGTTAATGAACGAATTTTGATTGAAAATTTGTTTATTATTTAGACGACAAAACTCATATGGTCTTGTTTACACGTTTTTCCTCTTTAATTGATAAGAAAATATAAATTAAAAATTACTTAAACAATTGTGTAACTCCGAAAAATCTCAATCTTAGGTAAAAATTGTACCAAGGGGGTTTTTTGTGTTACTGATTACGAAAATGTAAAAAAATTCAAAACTACATCTTTAAAGAGTAATTCTTGGTTAAATTATCGACTGTTAACATATTATTTTGGATTTTTTTTAGAGTCACTAGAATTGAATGTTAAAAATTTTCAAATCAAAGATGGCGAAACCCAAATGGTTGTTGAGGGATTATACTTGATAATAACATTGAAATTTGTTCTTACCTAAAAGAATTAAAGGGACAATTTTGGTGGATAGCAACTAATATAATTTTGTTTGTTCGTTTTTTTTTAAATGAGAACATTAGAAAGTTAACGCGTTATTTGTACACCAATTAACCATAATATTAGTAGCTGTACAAGTGAATAAATCAAAAACTGAATTAAAATTGTTTGCATTTAAATGATAGTATAATTTTATTAATACATCAATGAAAGGCAATATAATTTATTAAAACTATACAGTACATGACGCAGTAACATTAAAAAGAAAAAAAAGATTACACAAGTTATTGAGGTTACTTTTATTGTATATAAATCTACTTTAACATTTTATATTTTAATGGGGAAATAATCTGACCTTTACACACATCATCTTTGCATTTATGTTAAATAAATTTGTTACAAGTAAAAACAGGCTTGGTCATTACAACCAAATACGTTGACACAGTATTTTAACTGAATTAATAATAACGTTGTCCGTTATCTTAGGTTTTGACTGTACACAAATATTTTATGAAAATATATTTTAATTATATTATATGAGATTAATTTCTTAATGTAACAGCAGATATTTCTTGTTGAAACTCCATTTTCAAGGATAAAATAAAGCAATTAAAGTTTCAAAATGAAATTCTTCACCCCTTTTAAAACCCATCTTAACTTAGTTCATCTACCTGCTAGGTCATTCACCCTACCCTTCCCGATTTCTCTATTGTGATTCAGTTTCCTGTGTATGTATAAATAGTTGCTAATACATGTTAATAATCAGTTGCCCGATGATGCCGCAAGGCGAAACAATTGTAGCTTATCTATATTATTAAAATATTTTGAATCTTTAAGCTTTATTGCTTTATTTTATCCTTACATGTGAGATTCTTGGTATGTTATTCTTGTGATTGTTGTATAAATTCGTAATAAGTGCTTAACACTCCGAACAAACGATTATGTCCTATTAAACAGTTCAAACATTTTACATAAACTTTCTGCCACACGGATCTACAAGTCAGTTTGAAAGTTAACAATAAAAATGTGATAAAAAATATTTGTAAAACAAAAACTATTGAAACATTTTCATCATCGAAAAATTAAATACCAATCATGACTATATAGAAACAAATCATCTACCCTTAAACAATGTTACAAAACTCACCACACAATATATAAATCAAACATGGCTGCCGTCAATGATATAATCTTATCCACACAACTGAATTATAATTTCCTCATGTCATTGAACGAATGAAACCGTCTTTGTCTACAAAACAAACGCAGAAATAATGAGAAACCTTTAATAACATGTGATTACGGAACTCGTATCTAGTACAGCAATTTTAAAAGTAAATTTATGGTTAAATTTATGGTATTAGTTCCAAAAAAGGAGAGTAATAATACATCAGTAGTAGTTTATTACTTACTGTTGGATACTAAAATAATGGTGGAATAAGAAATCAGAAAACTGAGTTTATATTGGTGCGCTTTGTACAAACAGATTTATTTAAACTTTTGTAACTTTCCGATACATCCTGCAATAAAACATTTATCAATAGGCTTTTGAGATGATACTTTATTACCCAATTTATCAAATTTTATTATTACTTTAGGTTAATATTTGGTTTCGACAGTTAGGTTAAAACAACAATATCATCAAGAGACCTTGAAATTCTACAAACATAACAACCTATTTTAGAATACATGTTAATAAGAACAATTTTAAATACGTGAATAATCTAACAAAATTAATTAAGTGTGACTACAGTCGGTACTCGGTGAAATTCCATAATAAGGCAAAACAAAAATGATAAGGCACTTATAAGTGAAACAGATTCCAATTTTGCTAATCATTTACTAGATTCAGGCCATACATTTGATCCTATTGATAATGTCAAAGTTTTACACATAGAACAGAAAAGTAGGAAATTAAATAGTTTGGAAATTTTAGAAATTAACAGATCTGTTTTGAAATGCCATGCTTCTAGCCTGAATGAACAAGTAAATAACCCATCCCCTTTGTTAAAACCTATTGTTTGAAAACCTTCTGTTATCCATGTCCCTTTCAGGTAATACCAGGTCATTGCCCTATCTCTGCTTTCATCCCTACCATCATTCCTAGATGTTAGTGTTAAGTTGACCTGTATTTTAGTTTTTAGTTCTTAGTTGTCTGACGATGCCTAACGGCGAAACAGTTGTAGCAATAACTTGTTTGTGAAATTATAAGTGCCTTATCATTTTTGTTTTGCCCTAACAAAATTAAACTCAAATGATAACTATAGGAAATTTATTTATATCTATTTTTTTTTACCAATTTAAAATTTTTAAATAATTACATTGACAAAACAATTCGAAAACTTCAAAAATTAAAATATCGAAATTTGTTTACACTTTAAAAAATTGTCAAGGAGAGGGTTGAAACTCTGTTGAAGAGGCTCATTCAGTTCAGGAAGGTTAAGCAGGTTAAAACCTTGTGGAAGGGGTTACGCTCCCCAATCTTCATAATAATTGGAGCGCGTAAAATAAAGACGATAATTAATAATCAGATAAATGAAAGGGAAGATATTAAAAATAATTTTAAATGATCAAACTCTGAAACTTTTAAAATAATGTTAGTTTCAAAACATTTTGATAAGGTATAATGGAAGAACTGACTTTTTAGTTTCCTGTACACCGAGTTTCCCACAAAGAGGTTGTTATATTAAAATAATATGCCAGACATACCGAACACTACTAACTTGACAATTTACAGTTATGTTACATATATGTAAAAAATGTAGCCTCCAGATTCACTTTTTATGAACAATCAAAACATAATAGTGGAATAACAAAAAGCCCAATAATCGTCTGGACAGAATCTCTTCCTCCCACAATGCAATGCAAAATGTGTTATGGTATGACTGGCTCTCATCAGACAATGACTGGAGACAGTTACCCATCAATAATTACCGATTACATAGGTCCTCAGTTTACTTAGTCGGCGATGAGGGAAGTATTTTTCAAACATGATGGAGCTCCTCCTCATTATGCTATTGTAGATGAAACAGTTTTAGGTCGACATCTTCCCAAGCGTTGGATAGAGAGAAGCAGCAACTCCACGGTCTAGCCTCCAGGATCCCCGGAATCGATAGTTTGGGATTTTTTTTTTTAAACTACGGGCTTTTTGCTAAACAGTTTATTCTCACCCTATACCAACAGATAATAAATTAATGAGGCTGATTGATAAGGAATTACTGTTGATATCTCGGCAATTTTTCAAAAGCCCTTATAACACTTTCAAATTTCTTTCCTATCAGTACATAGCTATTGATTGACATCAATTATATAAAGGACAAATTTGGTTCAATAATAATTTATAAATGTTATTTTTCTTTACTTTTCTTTATTAATGTTTACACTTTTTAAAGTTATCTGGAAATCAACAATGTATAATGATTATACAAATAAAATCATTTTAGTGAAAACATACCATTATTTAGCTATTCCGTAATTTTGTTTTGATTGACCATAAAAAACTGAAACTCGAGGGTAAATCGAGGGTATTTTGTAAATATCTATAACATAACTGTAAAGTGTCAAGTTTGTAGACTGTTTTATATTTCCATCATATTAATTCAAAAATACCTAACCCTTCGTAGTTAGGTACAATGCTAATTGTCGTATGTCTTATATTTTAAAGAAAGTACCTCGAAAAGACAATATTTTTTGGTTTTCTGGACGCGTTAATAAACCTATATGACTCAAATTTTTCAATCTGTTTTTAAAATTGGCCATGGACGTCAGCTAGTTGATATTGTTGATAGTAAGTAATTACACTTTAACTCCTTTTAAAACGTAATTACGTTTTAAGGTGAACATATGTTTACGTTTTAGGGTGAAACGTAATTACGTTTTAAAATACTGAAACCTATTTTTTTATTATTATTTTTTTTTATTTTTTTAGATTTTGAGGGTCTACAAATACATAAACATATTTATCTTACTAAATGCACAAATCTGAGTTTTGGAGAGGTTGAACAATTTTTAAATTATTATTGTATTTTCCGTTTGTACTATATTGATTGGTGAATAGCCTATATAACATCCTTCAAGATATTTACTAGTACACTACAATAATATTAACACACCTTTCGCAACCTACTTTAGTTTATTAATAAACAAGCCATGACAGAATCAAAGTAATACTTGCACTTTTAAATAACAATTTCAAATAATAAGTTTTTAGTTTAATCTTTTTACACATTTATTTTCACTCAACAAACGCACAAAAATCATAACTTATTTCGAAATAAAAGGATATATACAGAATGCCCCAAAAATTATTTTTAATAAAATTGAATTCCGTTTCCTGAAACTATTGAGCTCTATTAAATTTTCCGAATGCTCCAAATTTTTATAAATCTGAATCAATGTGTGATTGTGTATTTCTTTCAAAAATCTTTCAGAGAGAGAGGGTAGTCTCTTATATGTTCAGCATTAAAAATTTAATATTTTGCGTTTTGTAAATTGTATTAAAATCTACGGGTTTCAACATATTTGGCATTAAATATTTTTTATGAACCCCATTTTGAAACGATTAAGTGAAAATTATAAGATTTTCTAGTATATCGTAAACTAGTGGCATTAAACAGCTTAATTCGTTCATGAATTACATGTTATTTTAAATATATATATATATATATATATATATATATATATATATATATAAACAGTCAAACAGAATATCAACCTTTTTCATTATTTCTATCACCAAAATCACCTCCAAAAATTTAGGACCGTGTTTACTGGACACTCTGTACACTACATTGAACTAAATTAAACGTTCAAATTACTCCAAAGGCCAGGAATAATGAATATATAGTGATCCCATCTGTACGCATTTTCATGTAAAGAGTTAGAGTGTTTCATATTTTTATTTTACAGAATCGCTAATTAGATAAATTTATTCTCCCAGGAATATTGAATACCGCCCTGGCAATCCCGAACAAACCTAACCTTATTCATGTCTTAGGTTAAATCCCTCTCTTTTATCTTTCCATCCAGCCCTCTCTTGTCTAACTTTTGTTCTCTTACGCTTATGAAGCTATTAGTGATTTTGAGGGCTAAGAGTTATTTATTATTTTTTGATTTTCTTTTCTTTGTAAAGCGATGAGTATGCAGAGGTTTTTCGTCTTAAAACAAAAAAAAAGAAAAATATCATATAAATATAAATAATAATACATACTTTAATAATTTTTCTTTGTAACTTTATTATTATTATCTAAAATCAGACAATTAAAACAAACAAATATTACAACCATTGAATATCAAGTACATCATCAATACAACCAATACAATTCGACCTTTCCTTTTGCTAACAATATAGTTCCAAGTAAAGTGAGCTAGTTAGCACGTTTATACGCGCGTGCTGAATCGTTCCTTTACGATCCTGATGATATTGTGAACTTTCGACCTCTCGCTCAGCCGTTTACGCTCATTAACATATTTACGCTCACATTTGAATTAGCATATTTCAAAATGTCAAGAAATAATTCAGTTATGGTTACTTTACGACTGGGAAAATTATGAAATGAATTAGTTCAATTGTTAAGTGTCGAAACAGAGCATTTTTGGAGCTAATTGTTTTGGAAATCGTTGCTGGGATAATCTACAAAGTTGATATAGGGTTGTTGGAATTTTGGTTAGATTTTAAATATCCAATTATTAGTTAACAGGATAATTAACGTAATATTCTTGTCGAACAATTTAATACAATGAGATGACCCGTTTCGACGGTGTTAAGTGTCATCTTCATATTATTATTTACAATCGATTGTGTGTGGATGTTTTTGTGTAACTTCATTAGAAGTCTATATTCTATATAATATTAGAAGTCTATATTACAACATAATAAAATCTCTTCAGCATTAGATGAAATTTTGAAACACTTTTTTTACAAATCATTTTATTAGAAACAAAAACACCTAAATACAAAAATGGAAAACATGATGAAGCATTTACGTTAATTTCTTGTTTTAAGTATTTTCACACGTTTCTAAAACGGGCATTGGAGAGTAATAACTTATGGTTTTTAAATATAATGTTTGTTATTCTACACGTGTTTTTAATTATGAAAGTTATAGTGTAGTCAGAACTTAAATACCTCCTACTATTCCAGGGAAATTATACATTTTTAGGATCATAATTCGGAAATATCCAGGTATAAATCAAATTAAAATATAACCAGAAGAATTCCTTCGTATTAACATTTAAAAAAAAGAAAAAATCCAGCGCTCATATGTTTATTGCTTGAGAAAAATGCTTTTGTGTACATACCAAAAAGAGAAATACTAATAGAAGTAGATGTTTTGACTCTTGTATTTTTTAAAATTGTATTTTCCGTTTTAAAGAGTCCAAAAGTTCAAGGAGGAAAAATTAAAGGGGTGTAAATAATTATTGGACATTATTTCATTTTAAATAATGAATATTTCTTCCCAAAACTCATAAAACTGTCTAATATGTTTAGGGTGAATTTTTTTTTTAACTTTTAAAAATTCTTTTTCATACTTACAGTTTGACACAAGATAAAAATATACTTTTTTTATGACGAAAATTATTTTACAGCTTATTAAAGGATTTTCTATGAAAATAGAAAATAGTTGTTTTATCATTGTTTATTAGAAAACGTATTATTATTATTTCATCTAAGATTAATTTATTGTTAATTGATTCATTCCTAGAGATTGCAGAAGATCTATTCTAATTTGATTAAATTATACCGTTTTCATATTTATTACAAAATTTAGTTTTTATTTTTCAAATAAAACAATTTACTGTTTACTTAATATTTACGAAGTGATAAGAAATAATTAGCTTCTAATTGTACACTTTTAAAAGTAATTATGGAACGTCATTCGCAAGTTAATTTAAATAATCTAAATAACAGTTTTGTCCTATACGCCTAATTATCATTTAATATCTTTCACCGCTTGTCAATATTATCATATCTGTAAAACATTTGGTAATATATTTTCATTACGCCTATATTTTCTCAATTAAAATTCAGTCTACGTTTAATTAACCTCTTGCTTGCTATTTAAAGTAATAAAAACAATACAAGATGGTGGATTTAAATTGACCAGCTAAATCGGTGACGATATCAAAATGTGCTCTTATTAAGTGGATAAACATACGCAAATCGTAAAGTTTTAAATTATACCAGTTTTTCCTTTAATTAAATGATTCCAATCTTTTACCTTAACTAATATTTTATTTTATAGTTAGGGAAGTTAACGCTAATAAATCCTAAAATTGATTCACAATCCAAATTTATTTTCAAATATTTCAATTAATCTGCTTGCATATTACGTTTTATCTTTGAACAAATTTCTAATTCTCTGGGTTAATAATTTTTACTTTCTCAAGTCAGAAAATGTTTCTCAATGAATTGTCAAGTTTTCGTGTGAAAATATGTTTGAAACCAAAAGTTCTTTTGACCTCATTTTTTTCACTTAAATTTGGAGCTAACTATAAATATATAATTTTTTAATTCAATTTCCTTAAAAGATTTTTGGCAACAATAAATAAAATCATATATTCCACCTAGTATTTAAAGGTTATCAAATTTGTTATGTTATACCAAAATGTTGGTATTTTAAAAATATGATTTTCTTTTCTTTTTTAAATATAACTCAAAAATTTGGGTAGCTGTCTTAAATAACCAAAACTCAAAATTCCTATTTATAAAAATTGAGTTTAATGGTGTTTGATCAACATTTCCTAAAAAAACATCTCCCAAAAAATTCCGTGAGTTATTGAGGACAAAATAGTTCATGCAGCTGTAATTCGACGATATTTCTTAAAATCGTCTATACCGAATTTGTTCAAATTTTCTTTTAATATGAATATTAATTACCCAAAGCAGTGTAAAAAATCGAAATTTAATAAACATTACGATCCTGATTAATTTAGAAAATATGGAAATGAAGCTGGACTGCGGTTTGAATTACCCACAGGATTAGTTTTTACACACGGGAACCATGCATAGATTATTTTTAAATATATAATTATTTTAAAAATATAATAATAAACAATCAACCTAACTTTTACCCTACTATACCAACGTAAGAAATATGTAAGGGGAAATCTCAGTACTTAAAGATTTTTTGGGGGGGAGGGGGAGGGTTGATGATAAACATAATTTTTGGTTTGTATTTAGTTTTTTAATGTGATAGAAAATTCGTACAATGTTTTGCACCGTTACAATGTTTAGTACAATGTATAATTTTAATACTATTAAAATTAGTTCCAAACTAGAACGTTAACTGCGTGTTAGAATTATTTAAATTCTTCCGCGTGTGTCAAAAACCTGACCTGATATCTGGTTCGTGTTCTGTAGTTTCCCACGAACCTTATAATTGCATCTATTGAAATATCAAGGACGAAATTCTTCATTCTATTAGTTCACGCTTTGGTTCTTACATCACCCCTGTATGTTTAAAATTCAATCAATAAAAGCCAAATATGTACATCTTAATAGAAAATAAAAAAATATATTTAGCATATAGACAACTTTGTAAATACCATCATCCTTCGTATATTATTTCATTGAAGAAGTCCTGAATGTCAAGGTTGAGAGTCCGCAATATGAGCTTCATCAATGTAACAGGAATATCTGTAATGCCTTCAGGCTTGAATTACTTTCGCTGTAGACTAGATCTTGGTCTCGCCCTGGTGGAGGGGGAGAAGTATTGTACTATATATTGTAAGGTATTTTTATTCTTCTCAAACATACTTGTCATCTTCGTCTTTGGGATAAGGAGACGAGTAGCAGTATCATGAATACCCTTGTAAGTATAAATTTAATGTTAGTTTTTAGGTTAAAACGTCACTGATTTTATCATGCTAATTTCAGTCGTAGTTTAAAATGAAATAGGTAAACCATAAAGGACTTCTTTCTTACATCTGCATTAAACTCTCCTGTATATATTCCTATATATATATATATATTAATTGACCGAACGATGTCCTGTTTTAACTCCTGCGTTTCGTCTGAATATATATATATATGTAGTTCGAAAAACTTTATGAATGAGATATTTGCAACAAGGCTGAATGATGTATGTACAAGGGTTTTATTTTTGTTTTAGTTTTAGTTTTAAAATTGCGGTTCACTAAAAACAATTTGCACTGTTCCAGACAAGAACGAACGTGCCGACTAGAAATACAGCGCACTTTGAAATATTAGGAATAGTGTTATGAATAAGCAGCCGTAGCAAAATAGAGCAAATGACAAATGAATTTCGAATTGTTTTTTAGAACTCTCAGGAAAATTTTACGTGCAAAAAATTAAACACGAACACACATACTTAAAATGTTATCTACTTCTTTCTTCGCTTCTCGTTAAATTCTCTCAATATTAGATTACCACTGTTCTTGTTTAAAGGCAAAAGTTTAACCAAACTTGTCCGTCATCTTATAAAATGTATGAAATTTTTTTTGCAAGTGGATTTAACAAATTAATAACACATAATATATAATAACAATATTTTATTGTATTTTCCGGTTTAAAATTGCAGCTATATAAATATTCTGGACGGTAAAAAAATTGGAAATAAAAATTAATATCCAAAAATATGTAGACGATTTTTCAATTGTATTTTTGTTTTCATATAGCGGGCACTCAAAATGGCAGTGCAGGTTTCAGTACATGGAAGCGGGAGGTCCGATTAAGCAACGCTGGCAATATATTTAAATATAATGGTAGGATAGAGTGGTCGTAGGATAAAAAAATGCAAATGAAAAATTAAATTTGAACTTCCCTATAAAAGTTTTTACTAGAACAAAAAATAAATCATTTACTTGGTTATTACTTTATAACTGTTATCATAATCTAGCGTGCTCGGGCAAAGGAGTATAAGTCAAAAAATGGTCAAAATGAGATAAGTCAATTTTCTAGGTACTTATATACTTTCCCATCTATGGTAAAAAGAATATAAGTCTATTTGCTATGATTCTATTATTAAATGTATATGATTAAAGTAGTATAACTAAAATTTGCTTTTTGTGACTGGGAAAAACAGAACAAGTCATTTTGTACTACTTGGATCACTTGAGCAATCTGTATCATAAATTGGGGAAAACATTATAAGTCTGGTAAATAGAGTATAAGTCATCTTATACTATATTCCACAGTACAATATTAAGTCACTTTTTCACTAACAATTAATATGATTTTTGAGGTACCCCCAAGCCATTTGAGGGGGTGGGGTAGGTGAATTTACGCCATATGTAAAATTACTATATTTTACAATAGTTTATACATAATACTTATAAACTATAAGTATTATAATTTTGAGTTGTCATTCTCTGAAATAGGAAATTTAGACTACAATTTTGATGAGTTGAGACCTGATTCACATTCATTGAGTTATTTAGAATTGACAAATGTTAATAATGCAATTGCTGTAGATAATGTTGCAGAAGTAACATTAAATGCTGGTCAGGCAGATAATGAAAACTCATTCTTTCTTAATTCTGATATTGATAAAGACTATGTACTTGAACATAAGGCAAGTGAAGAAAGCAGTAATATGGAGATAGTTTCAGAAAATGATTTAAGGCCACATTTATCAGAAGAGGAACAATTAGGTTCTACAAATAACGATCATGTAAAAGAAATAAATTGTAATGATGCAGCAATAACATTAAATCCTAGTCAGACAGATAGTGAAAACTCATTATCTCTTGATTCTGATATTGATAAAGACTATGTACCTGAACATGAGTCAAGTGAAGAAAGCAGTGATATGGAGGTAGATCCAGAAAATGATTTAAGACCACATTTATCAGAACAGGAACAAGTAAGTTCTACAAATAACGGTCATGTAAAGAAAATAGGGACTAAGAACAATGTTTTCTCCAGAAAAATCAGAGCTGAAAGGAAAATAAAAAGAAATACTGGTAAAAATTACACAACAGCAAAAGGTAAAGAAGTTAAAGCCAGAAAGTCAAAGCCTCTTAAAAACTGTCAAATGAAATGCAAAGAGGTTTTGGAGAAAGTGCGTAGAGAGAAACTGATTAGAGAGGTGTTGTTTGATGAATTCTGGGCTCTTGGTGACAGGAATAGAAGGGTTGCATATGTAGCTAGTCTTGTTGAATCTAAAGTTCCAGCTGTATCTCGCAAACGTACAGAAGATCCAGATAAAGAAAAACATAGACAAGTAACCAACATTTTTTATTTTAAAATTGATGGTAAGCGTATTCAAGTTTGTCGGGACTGTTTTATGAGAACACTTAATGTAACTCAAATGTTTGTAACTTTGGCCATTTTAAATCAGAATGTAAGTGTGAGTGGTGTTACAAACTGTGATAATAGGGGACGTCGTTCACCTGCAAACAAACATTCTGTTGACAAAATAAATGAAGTTAAACAACACATATTATCTTTCCCTACCTATGAGTCGCACTATACAAGGCGCAAAAGCACCCGCCTGTATTTACCTGCCCACCTTGATCTAACAAGAATGTACAAACTATACTGTGAATGCCAACAAAATCCTGTATCTCGGCCAATATATGAAAGAGAATTTCATAAAATGAATATTTCATTTAAAAAACCAAAGGTGGACACATGCCACAAGTGTGATTTATTACATACACAAATAAAGATTACAGAAAATGAAGATGAAAAAAAAAGGATTGAAAAAGAATTAGCATTTCATCATGAAGAAGCGGATGCTGCCTACTTGGCTAAGGATAAAGATAAGCAGCTTGCTAAAGAAGATGATTCTGTAAGATGTTATTCATTTGATATGCAACAATGTTTACCAACTCCTTTTCTCAATACTTCAGTTTCATTCTACAAACGACAGTTATGGACTTTTAATCTTACCATGCATGAAACGAGCCATAGAGATGTCACATGCTACATGTGGAACGAAACAGAAGGAGGACGAGGTGGGAATCAAATAGGAACCTGCATTTACAATGAATTAATAAATTTGTCTCCCCAAGTATCACATGTTACATTGTACTCAGATTGCTGCGGAGGACAAAATAAAAATTCACACATAGCTGCAATGTTCTTATTTGCTATTCAGAAAAACCAACAACTGAATGTCATTGATCATAAGTTTATGGTTAGTGGGCATAGCCATCTTGATTGTGATACAGATCATGCCCTAATTGAAAAGCAGAAAAAAATTGAAGTTCCCAATTCATCATCCACATGACTGGAGCCAGTTAATACGTTCAGTTGGAAAAACAAAGAAGTTCCAAGTTCGAGAACTTACATACAAAGATTTCCTTGACTTCGCAGGGCTATGGAGAACATCACTTGTACTCAGGAAAAAAGACACCGAAGGGAATCCTTTTAGCTGGCAAAGTGTAAAATGGCTGCGTTATACTAAACTAGTTTTGGTATAATACAATTCAAAACTACTCTAAATGATGATATTCCATTCAAATCATTATGTATTAGCCGTAGAGCAAAACAAAACTTACAGCTTGTTCCTAAACAGTGTTATGATCGAAACCTTCCCACCACAAAAGAAAAGAAAAAGGATATAATTGATTTGCTTCCACTCATCCCATTAACTTTTCATCAGTTTTATCATGATATCAAAACATCAAATATACCAAAAGTTTATCCTGATATTGAAGAAAATGAAAACAATGACTGATTAGTACAGTGAAAATAGTTCAAACAAATTGTGTTACAATAAATTTAGGTATCTATTGTATGACTTTCTTTAAAGTTTGAAATACTGTTTATGTTTTTAGTATACTTAAGGCTATGTTTCTATTTTTTCTGTGGTTATTTAGTTCTCTTTTTTATGGTACAAATTTAGGTGACAATTAATTACAATTAGTGTGTTTCTAAATCCTAAGTTATTTAATATTGTTTGATTAAAAATTTGCTACTTGAAAATCATGTGCATAGTGCTACTTAAAGTATAAGTCAATTTTTTTAACTGGTCAAATAAAGATAAGTCATTGATTCACTAATTACACACCAATATTGTTTTTTTTACTTATTTGTTTGAAAATGGGACTTAAAATTATAAGTAATAAACATTTAATTTAGTATATAATGAGTAATGCTTGTAATTTAAACATATAAATGCTTCTACTGAAAACTTACACTTTTTTACTTATACTCCTTTTCCCGAGCACGCTAGCATTTACACGAGTTAAATTTTTTCAACGTTTTAACAACTAAACCTCATATCTAAATATCTCGGTCTACAAGACGGCTTTTTAATCGGATCTTGTGTGGTCAACAAATCAAAATTCCCTTTGCCGTTTTTCTAATATTTTCAACTTGAATTGGCTGTCAATTAGTAGAATTCTAATTCAACTCACGATGTTGGATTAACACCGTAAATGTTTCTGCTCTCACGGGGTTCGAACCCGAATCCTATCACTGGTTGCCTTTAAACCAGCTCCTTAAGAGTTTCAAACGGTTAAAAAAATATGAAATAAACTATTATTTATGTAACGTAAACGTAATACTGATTTATTTGTTCCCTGTGATGCCTTTCAAAACGTTGTATAACTTTATTGATACTACAAAGAAAGAGATAAACAGTAGTCGGATTGATTAAGTTTCAAATGAGTCACAGAACCACAAGTAAATAAACCGTCATCCTTTCGGTCTTCGTAAGCAAATCCGTAGTCTTGCTGTTTTACGAAAAACATCCTTCTTTAATGAGGGTTTTGATATTATTCTGCTACTACTATAATTGATAGCACTATATCTATTTCAAATATGAACTCTATCCATTATTCTGAACATCTTAACATCAATAAGGGCGTTTAGTTTGAATTTAAGAAGCTCGTATGAGTTGGTATGTAAAAACTGAAAAAAAAAATTATTGAAGTTAAATCTACAAGGATTTAACTTAAACGAATTTTGTTATCAAACTCTGGTAATAAATCTTACCGTGTTTTCTTCAGATATACAAACATATATTGTTTCAGATATAATTTCTTTTAAGAAAACTACTAAAAACAAATTCAAGTAAATACAAAAATAATCGTAATATTGGGAAAAATATTACAAGAATGTTTTAAATAGATAAGAATTTGTTTTTCATTTAGTTAATTGAAGACATAAGACGAGTATTTTGAAAATATTTACAAGTTAAAACATATTTTAAATATGTCGGCGTAGAAATATATTTTTAAATTATAATTTTGTTATAATAATTATATTTTTATTAAATAATAATAATAAATATTTGCTTATAACTGTTGAATTTTTTTTTTTTTTAGAACTTATAAACTTAGGAAAAATTTGTTGTACAACTGTGTTTGTGAGTATTATGTCTGTCAGTATATAAACTTTAGTGTGTATTTCTCATAAAGTATTGATCCGATTGAATTCTAGTTTACTTGATATCTTCAGATTTGTGAAACACAATAACAACACAAAATCGTTTTATTATAGATATACTACAACAGTTATGATTTAAATAATCTATTTTCTTGTTCACCAATGAACCAATTTAAAAATAGTAGAAAATTTCACCGAAGAAAATAATTAAGAAAAATACTCTTTAAAACTGATAGAAACGTTGGGACTAAAAATCAATTTCAACGATTTTGATAGAATTTTTAAATATGAAACTCAACGACAAAATCTTAAAAAAAAAAAAAAAAGTACTTTAATATAATTTTATAAATCAGTAGAAAATCAATGTTACGTATAAATAGCAATATATATATATATATATATATATATATATATATATATATATATATATATATATATATATAGGCGTGCGTGATCCAGTGTGTGAGCGTTTTTTCTTCATTTATGTAAATATTTATCTTACAGTACCAATTGGTAGCTTTTGGTTTCCTGGCTTTCATTAGCGGAGCTCCACAACATTTTGGAGGAGGACCTGTTATTCCGATCTTAAGCCAAACACAAGAAGTTAATCCAGATGGATCTTATCAGTACAGGTAAGTTAAGATTTGTTGTTTTTTAATAACAAAAAGCTATACATTTATAAACATGAGTTGATAATCACCCTAATAAAGTAAGCTATAAAATTGTATACAATCTAAATATAATTAATTTTTTAATTATTTTACTTCCGGAATTTTAGATTTGTTCCTACTTGAAATGTTATTTTTCATATCAGAATTATCACTCGATAACACAACAAAATTTGAATTGTTATTAAGTCAGGCCGGGGACAGAATGATATAGTCGTACAAAATATCTGAGTGATTTAATGGTTTAAAAAAATATATTGAGTTTTAATGTCGTTAAAAATGGTATTGTTGTGTAATATAAAATTACGTTGTACAACCACAATAGGATATCAAAACTTCCCGGAATTCGCTCATTATATCCCATGAATTGTGCAAACAGTTTGAATGTGTGGCCGCTTCAGCCGATACAGTTGTGCAACATATAATCTTAAGTTGTCTTTAATAAAACAGTATTATAAACAAAAGTATGGTACCCGTTTCTTGAATTTTTAACTGACTGAAATAGTAAAATGTACTTTTAGAATGTCTTTGGATACATACATCTTTATGTGTTTGGCCGGTTTAGCTGTAAGCATTTGGATTCTGTAGAGTAATAAGACTGAAGTGATATAAACATATTGAAAATGTATTTTAAAATTTGAGAATTTGTTTATATTAGTTGTTTTACTTAGAAATAATGTAAAAACCATACAATGTTCTTCGTTTCATTTATTGTGCGTCTGTATTAAGATACATGTTGTGGGGACGGGGATATGATTTATTTACATAAAGCAAAATTTTAGAAAAGTTAAAAAAACATAAGAACAACCTTAAAAGTAATGAAATCTTACGTTTTTGCACAATTTTTCCTTGTGGTAAATAATTATTTTATTGTAATTCATAATTTTTTTTACCTATTTCGTATCAACCTTTATTAAACTTACAATAAATGTTTGTATGATATATTTAAAGGACCTCCAAAAAATTTATTCTTGTTATGTGTTGTTCTAATTGTGTTTTCTCCCGCCTCCCACACCTGAGAGTTGAGGATGATATTTTTTGAAAAGCAGGTGCTTTATCCAAAGACATTCACAAAGTTTCATTTTCGTATTTCAATCCGTTCAAAAACTACAGGAAAATTCCTGTCCTGTTGGAACACTTAGTATATTTATATATTTTTAAAGTTTATAATTTTTAAACAATAGTTACTATAATGCCAGACATTGTTGAAGGAAAACATAGGGCATAATCGTAATACAGAGAATATATAAATAGATCAAAGATATATCGATTGTTTGTGGAAATACCTACTGGCAATTCATCTAATTGCAAGTGTATAAAGTGATTTAGGGTATAATGTATATACAGTGGACTACAGCCTAAATGAGTGAATCAATTTAAATCAATTTCGGAATGTGGATTTGTTTTAGCGATACTTTTATGTGATTTGTTTTATTTTTTCAATATCTCCAAACTTTTTAAAACTCTATATAACTACATACAAAAGGATTTGTTTTAAACTTTACTTTTATAGTCTTTAGGTAAAATATTAGTTCATCATACCAGTAAAAGTGTAAGGTTTAGGAGTTATCGATTAAATAAAACTACTTTAAAGCTGTTATAAAATGTTTCTAAAAATCAATTTTATATTTTAGTAAAATATAAACTTTGATAAAAGTAACTACTATAAAAAGTAACAACTAAAACATGGTTAAAATAGATCACCATCTTTAAAAATTGGATTTCAATCGAATACAAAGTTTTTTTTAAAATTTAAAACAACCCTAATTATAACCTTACATAAAATTTATATTCTTTAAGTTTTTAAAATATATAGCCGAATTAAACATAAAAATAAAAAATATTGTAAGTTTAGAATATATACGAGTCTTTTTTTAAAAAAATACAAATATTTGCTAATGTTTTTAAATTTATCATTTTACATTACTTTAGCGAAGATAACACATTCCGTACAAATACATGAATCCATAAAGAATTTCCCACTCACTTTCAACACCCACACTCATAACGTTTCATTGAATATATTAATTTTATTTTGGGAAGTTGACGTAACACGTTTTAATTTAGCAGATCTAGCGTGAGCCTCAGGGAAGAAGTTCTGCATCGTTAAACACCTCGTCTGCCTTAAACACAACAAAAGTGGAAGTGAATGGTGTAAGTTACCTTGAACTATATTGAAAGGGTAAACACGCATTTTATGTAAATTTGATCGAAATTAAGAATTAACCAAATACAGATTAGATACATCGAGAGGGAATGTGATAAACACTTAAATAAACCAATGAAGCGTTGACTTTCACATAAGAGTTAAAGAACATTAATTCAGCGCACGAATTGAGTCATCTTTTACCTCGATTTTTAACATTTTGGTTTTATGTTTATATGTGTGTATTACGGTTTAACTCGGTTAACAATCGTTATAAAATTTAGAAGTAATGTTATATGAGTCTAGGCGGAACGATGTATATATTTAAAAAATATATTATTTTCCTTTCCTTAAAATGGCGGCCACACAAACAAGATATAAATGGGTGCGAGTAATTCGACGAGAAATAAATCGTTCGTTTTGAAGTATTGAATAAACAATTTAGGAAGGAAAGTAGTAAAATAAATTATACAAAAACATTTCACAAATTATCTCACTTATTTGTCCTCAAACCAAATAAAAACTAACTGAAATCAATTGTTAACAAAAATTTAATTTCCTAGTTGTAAATGAAAAAATTAAAATAAATGAGGGCGTTTATTAAACTGATCCATAAAAACTTCCTCAGTGTAAGTTGTATTTAATTTATAATCAAGCTTTTATTAACAACAGGTAAGGTTTATTTTTGTTTTTTGAGTTATTGAGAAAACAATAATATATTCCCGAGACACACCAATTTAATTAGTTATGGTCCATATGTTTGGACTGTACAGAACTGTCAATACCATAGGCAGGACATCATTCCAAAACATTTTTTGTTACAACGTTATTTTGGTGGTATTGTACATACTTTGTGTAAAAAAAAAAAATAATGTTTTGAGATTAAATTAATAAATCAGGAATTGAATTTTTTAAATACTGCAAAATTATCAATTTAATCAACAACGGGGATCAGCTTAGGAAAGGTACCAGATCTGTTATTTATGTAAAGTAAAGTTTACAGAAATTTGTGTTATAATATTTTATTTTAATTAAGTTTTTTGTTGTCATTACCGTAGTTGCTACAGTATAGGAGTATTCCGACAATTATATATATAAAATTAACAAAACTTTTGTCTCTAAGATGAAACATTCTTAAAAATCAATTTAGATTTCAACTTAAAAATTGTTATAGAATATGAAATTATCTATATTTCAGCGACCTTTATAAAGAGTTGGAATTTAATTCAGGGTTGTCTTTTGAAGTATTTAATTGTTATTTCAATGATTTTCAGTATTGTGGTATTATACGACGAAACTTGCTTTAGCTTTAAAGATTTTATTATTAATTATATTTTCTGTTTGTAATAGTGTAAATGAGATAAATAAAAATTTACAATCCTAACACTTTTATAGGTATTTTTTCTTCTTCGTTTCACTTCATTTAGTAGATACGGATAAAGTAATGATTTATTAGAAATTTCAGGAAATGTACATTCCGAAAAATGGGCAACAAAAAAAGTCAAAACTCACTAAAAAAAAACTCCGTTTCAAAGCAACTCATCTCAATGTTTAGGTAATTTTATAACGAAAACTTCGCTCACTTGAATTTGTACTACGTTGAATCTATTATAAAAAAAAAAAAGTAAAACATTTTTGGCCAGTTTTATTTTTATTTTACAATTGTGTTAACCAAAACACTGAATAGGTGGTGGATACTATTTCAGTATCCGATATACCCGATTTACATCTTCGATAACCCGATTTGCATTTCAAGTCAAAACAACTGTTTGTAAAGCAAATTTCTAAGAAATACGATTATTTTTTCTAATCGGGATACACTGTAAGAAAATGTATCTGAATTATTCTGTAAGTAGGGTGAAATAGAGACAGAACATTCCAGAAAAAATATCTTCTAAGAACCATGATTGTTGAGCAAAATGACAACTAACTTATAAACCAATATCTTTATTATTTTATCTGCTGTGATTTACTATAAACATAAAATAAAATAAGTTATACATTTTCCCAATTAATGTGATAATTTAACACAGTTCATTATCGCTGTTCCAGTTACGCCACTGGCAACGGTATTTCCGCTCAAGAGAAAGGATACTTAAAGAACGCGGGTAATCCTCAAACAGAAGCTCAAGTTGCTGAAGGATCGTACCAATACACAGCTCCCGATGGTACTCCCATATCCATCCGGTATTTCTCCGACGAGAACGGATTTCATGCAGAAGGAGCTGCAATCCCGACATCACCACCAATCCCAGCAGCGATACAGAGGGCACTGGCGTACATTGCTAGTCAGCCTCAACAACCTCTGAGCAATACGTATCAGCCGAATCAATTCAGACCCTACGGAAAGAAATAAAGAGGAAAATATCTGAATCTGTGAATTGTACAAATATGTGATAATCTTGTAAAATGAAATAAAATATTAGATTTTTTTTGTATTTAAAATGATTTATTCTTGACGTTATTTAACTCTCCCAGTTATTTTAAAACTATTTTTATAAATATCATTCAGGATATTTTTCTTTAAGGAAATTCCAATGGTCTTGTGATGCTGAAGTTAAATTAGTAAACTGCAGTATAACAGACGTGGAGTAATGAACTGTTCCATGATTGTATGTAATAATTTATTATTTTCCAATTAAATAATTTCCAGATAAAAACACGTTACGTTTGTTTTATTAATTATCCCTATATTGATATAAATGCACATGAAATGGTTCAACCTCGTGAATGCAATGAAAGCTTATTTATATATCTTGTATCTATAATAAAATTCCTATAATAGTATTTATAGTATTTAATTTATAGATAATAAATGCACAAAATATCTAATGACACCAACATGACTCAGCTGAATTAAAATGAATATATCTGAAAAACATCTACACTGATTTGTTTACCCATTACAGAACTTTCTCTATACTATGTTTATAAGAAATAGTATATTTCATCACTAGGACCAAAAGTGAAGCTTTTCGATACAAGCACAAGTTTAGATCGGAAAATGAGCGAGGATCGAAAAGCTTCTTTTGGTCCAAGTGATGAACTATATTTTTCGTTATACTGCAAACAATATAAAAAAAAAGTTTTTTAAAACTACAACGTTATAACCTATTTACATTCAAATCGATAGTAACAGCTGTTTTATCGGTTATTTACAATCGAGTGTATCAGTTGTTTTTATAGATACTTTACAATCGTTAATTAATTCGTATAAACGAAATAACAGCTGATGACCTCGACCTCAGATGATGCTTTTAGGTCCTATGAATAAAAAGAACAACTTTAGCATCTCAATACAAGTATTGAAAACAGCTGTTTTTGAAGCAGTATGATGAAAAATATATTATACCCTGTTTGACAAAGCTGCAGAGACCTATATTCTTAAATTACACGCGAACGTAATATAAATGCAAACGGTCAAATTAAAACAGTTGATCGCTTGATTCCGTCATTTAACAGCTGTTTGACGCAATCCATGAAATATGTAAATTGGAGATGTAAGCTATTTCGTGTTGATATTATTAAATAAAAATTAAGTAAATTTTCATACGGTATTGAAAGCAGTAATTATCGTGTTCCAAGACCAAACCTAATTGAACACTGAAATTCGTGCATCTTGAAATTGCAACCTCCAGACTTGTAAACCTTGAACATCCATATTTAAAATTAAATCTAACTGTAATTTTATTTTTAAATCTTTCCAAACGATTAAACATGTCCAACACGGTAAAGCTTTGTTTAATAAATAAAATAAAATTTGAATGTCAAAGGTTGAAAGATCGATTTAAACGGTAAAACTATTATGAGAAAGATAAGATCTACATATTCTGTTTTTCTTTACAAAAAAAAGATCAGAAGAGGGGATACTTACTATAAAAAGTTTAGTTAAGTCAAGATGTTTATGCATATCTTAAAAACTCGTCTTAGGCATTGGATCTTCGCTAACAAGATGGCCAATACTGTAAGTACCGTTATTGCATTTGAAACTCCGTTTTAGTACAGTAAAATTAATCTACCTTTCTACCAAAGTGATAAAATTAAAATCTGAAAACAATTATGGGAAGTTGTTGCTTTAAAACTGTTTACTTTATCCCATAAACGTAGTAGAGAGAAGGTTATGTTATGGGTAAACAATATAGAGTCAATTCTTTGTGGGACGTTACGTTTTGAAATCCCCTGAACCCAAAAAGCAATTCTTAAAATGTTCTCTATCATCTGTTTGTCTGTACGCCCAAACGTAGTCTGTGTAGAACTCTCCGGTCCAAACGATTTGAAAAATTCTGACTAAATTTAGTAAAAGTGTATATTTTGATCATATCTGAGAACTTTCTATAAGTTTTTTCTTAACTCCCTAACGTGCCTGTTATCGGTAAATTTAATTTTATCACAAGCTTAATTGAAATTACTTTTCATCTGCATATAAAGATGAAATTTTGTTCCTTGAATTAAGTCACGTGACAATATAATAATATTATTTCGTTGTTAGTTTTACATATATCAATATATTGTTTATATTTCATAACCTTCTATAACCATCTATTCTTTCCCTCTATTTATATTCCTTTGATTAGAAAGGAAATTGAATACATGATTAATAATGGATATTACACCCCCACCCCGCTTGTTTCAGTTGATATCGTTACTTTTCATTTAATTTTTATTTCTACTTGAGTTATAATACAAATTCAGAACTCATACAAACATGACTATACATAGATAAAGACATTTAAAATTTTCAAAGTAACAATATTATAAATTTACATTAAAATAAAAAGAATAACTAATAAATAAAATAATCAATACATTATGTTTTAATAGAACACTCAAGTTACATCACAAAATATCTCCAGCAAAGTGAAGATCATAAAACTCAATATGGTTTAGGAACGCTACCCCACAGAGTAAAAAAACAAGCTTTTACAATTCTTAAGTAAACTAAATAAACAATTAGGCTTATTTGATGTAGCTCTTAAGTTTATTAAAGTTAAAAAAATTTTTTTTCACTTTCTGAAAGTTTATTAAATAGAACAACACCAGCCTGAGATCGAGATCAAAGCTTCCTTTATTTGCTCACCCTATGTTGGCTTAATCGTAACAATTTCTAAATATGATACCTCTTTATTCAAAACAGTATAACATGTAAATTATACATAATTAATATGTCGTATTCATTGTTTTTGCAATATAAAAAGTTCACTTGCTGAACTGATGAATCACCACATAAAATGATATACTGTAGTTCCGGTGTGGATGAATAAGCCCATAGTAGGCTGTTAAAAGTGTGGATATAGTATCATGGTAGCTTTCCACTTAGCTATCATTTGACAAGTGGTAGGTAATCTATAAGTTCTCTATTAATAACTGAGAGGTTTTTCGCATTCAAATTACAATTAACGTGTACTCACATACGTAAGTGATTATAGTTTTCAGTTTGTTGATTTATTAGTTTAGATGTTGTTAGTTTAACAAATTATTCTTTAATAAATTCAAAAAAGGATGTCTTTGTCTTGTTGTAAATAAAACATTGTAATACTTACAGATCCTGTTGTTGCTGTTGAGTTTCGTCGCAGTTTCTTACAGTATGCCTCAACATAATCCTGTACCAATACCTATAGTCAGTCAAACACGAGAGGTTAACCAGGATGGTACCTACAAATACAGGTTGGTTATATAAGGTGTCACAAAAGTAAAACCTCTAATGTTTAATGTTCAAACGAGTGAATTAAAAAACCGTTTTGGAAACGTAATAATAAGAAATTTATTCATTCTAATGAAATAGATTATTTCCAGAGTACAGATTTAATTATATGCAGTCATAAGTTCCAGTATCAACTACTAGTATTAAATAACCCCGATAGCTTCGATTTTACCTCATCGTAAATATGTCCTTAGGTTTAATTTAACAAAACAACTTTACTAAATTATAATATTTAAGGTTTATCTCAAATATAACGATTGTCATATTTTACTAATGTGTAGCCTCTAAGGAACCAAACAAAACGAATTAGTCGCCAAATCTTTAAATTTTCTGGAGTTAGCAGTGAAAAAAAAATCCTTAGCTGTTATAAAATAAGTAATTTCCCAAAATCGGTGATATAGAATCGATAATATTTTAGTGAAAATAAAAGATAAAAGTTCTAAACTGGTATGCAAGTATCATAAGTATAAATCACGGTTCAAGAATGAATAAAAAACAAAAAGCTAGATTTTATTAAAATGTGAATTGCTCTGAGGAAAGTCTATGTGGCACAATCAAAGCAAATTTAAACGCTTATTTAAATATTTTTTTCCATAAACAATGTCCAGTTCATTTCCCTTTTGAGTGAAAATTTTAAAATTTTAATATTCATGGTGGCGAGAGAGAAAGTTTTGCAATGTTTTACACCATTTATTTCTGATTATCATTTCATTTTATGGACAATTGTTTGATTAACGCTGTTGCAATATTACAATCTTATAAACAAATAACCGAATTTATTCTAATCACATGTTTCAGTTACACGACAGGGAACAACATTTACGTACAAGAACAAACTTATCTTAAGAACGCAGGAAATCCTAAGGACGAAGTTAAAATATCAGAAGGATCTTACCAGTACGACTCTCCTGATGGTATTCCAGTATTCATCCGCTACACTTCGGATGAGAACGGTTTCCGTACTCCTTAACACAGATATCTGACAATCAAAAACAATTTATTAAAGCAACCAAGAAATAAAGAGAAAACAGAGAAATACAGATTCTGTTATGAAACTTATCTTACATAAATGTGCAATAAATTAATATAAGATTACAACTTGTTATTTTATTATTATATTAACTCGATCCTAGTGATCATAAATTCTAACTCGTACTTGATTAAATTAAAGTTTATAATAGTGTTTTTTTTTTTTTTTTTTTTTTTGGATGAATAGTTATCAAAATGAATGAACTTATTTTTTTATATATGCAATGATATCACGTGACTCGTGTGTCACGTGGTATCAAACAGCTGATCGGAACTGCAGCTATGATGAGCAGACCACAAGACTGGAACAGAAGAGAAGTAACCCCCTCGTTCTCGGAACCAGTTGTGACGTGTAGTGCCTGTCTAGTGTTAATTTTGGTTCGGTAATTTATTCAAAATTACATTATGGCTGCTCAATTAATCGGGTTTGGTTTTTTCCGGAGCCCCTTTCCCCAAATCGGAGGTGTAATTTTATTAATATAAAAGACGAGATGAAAATAAGCAACACCAAACTCCAGCTTTGTTTTTAAACTAGAGATTTTGTTGGGTGAGGGAATATTTAGTAATTAGCTTTAATTCGGTGATGTATTATTAAACTAGATTAATCTCGTCAAAGCTGGGTACTCTATGGTGTACGATCACACCTGGGATGAGCAATGTTGGCCACGAAATCAGCTCTAAAGTAGAAATGTAGAGTGTAGGTTAGGCCTGAACCGTAACATTACAAATTGTTACCATGTGTTACAAATATTCAAAACGAATAACATATGAAACACAGATAGGATTTTGTAACATATAAAACCAATTTATCTGTAAGCTATCGTATATGCTTATATAGTGGCACATAATTTGAGAAATTTACATAAAGTACTAAAAAAGTGCAAAGTAAAATTGGAAAAAAAAGGAATGTAGATAAATATTTAGTACTATGTTGAAACGATAGAAGCTGGATAAAAAATAAAATAAATTATAGATGTTATAAAGTTATAGTTTTGGTATTGTAGCTCATGTATCACTGAGGATGGCGACTTTGTCGTTGAAACGCGTTTGATTTAATAAACGTAGTTTTTGTGAGATCTTGTGTTCGAGTTTTTGTTCTACATAATGAAATAAAGAACTATTTTGAAAAAAAATAACCAACCTAATAAAATAACCCGTTTCAAAATGGTGGCTGCTTAAATTTCCCAAGCTAAATTACTCAAGAACTTAAAAAATTTAAACAGCCGCCATTTTGAAACGGGTTATTTTATTAGGTTGGTTATTTTTTTCAAAATAGTTCTTTATTTTATTAGGCACCATGCTAAGTTTCAATTCAATCACTCAAACCTTCTGGAGATAAAAAATATTTCCTTAAAAAAACAAAACAGCAAATTTCTGAGAAACTAGGAAATTTCGGACATATAAACATAAGAACTTTTAATTAGTTTTAATGTGGGAAACCACCTACTGAAGTTTTTAAACGCAATTTTTCAACAAATATGTATAAACAACAGATTTTAAACTAAAATCATCAATAAAACAACAACAAAATACCAAATCGCAATAAAACATGCACTATTGCTGAAGTCTTGTTTCTTGAAAGATCGACTAGTCAGAAGTTGATTCTCTGGCTAACCTTGACTGCACATGCCACCTAGGGTGTTGGACAGTGTCTAGGATAACTCGTTCCGACTAGTCAAAATTTACGGTCGATGTCTGTGCATAAGAAATTAGATACTTTACAATAATGTATCGCAAAAATGTGAATAAATTTACGAGTTGATAAATTAACGTCTGCAGAGTCACTCTGGTGGCAACATTTGTAGTTGTACAGGAAATATGATGTTGGATTAGAATTGTACGACTTTAACCAGTACATGTGTTAAATATCTTACGTTCAGCTTGGTTTTCGATGTATCGATTTCATTGCCGGTATTTTTATGGGCGTAATCATAGTACTTACCCTAACCATTTTCCTCTAAATGTTAAAACGTTGGTTCCTTTCGCCTTGTAGAAAATGTTAAATTGTATTGGTAAATCAAGGGGTTGTTATCCGGTATTAGTATAGAGTAAGCTTATAACATCCTAATTGTGTAATTGTTTACTTCCTTAACTTCAGCTGGAAGTAAGTAGAGTGTGTGTAAAAAAAGCGGAAACAGCGTTATATTTCAAGAAGAGCTTTAAATATAAAAAATTGTTCGTCCTCTCATTTTAAAGCTCTTAACCTGAACTATTTACAGGGAGGTACAAACGTTTAGTAGGACATACAGAATGTTCCACAAAAGGAACAATTGGTGATTTTTCCCAATTTGGGCTATTTTTTTACATTTTCTAAGAGGTCAATTAAAGATACTTAAAAGGAATTTTTAATTTATCTCTAATAACAACAAAGTTATGGGTTTTAAAAATTCCAAATTTAATAAACACTGCAGTTTTCTGCAGGACTGAGGGAATAACGATTTATTAATTGTTTTTTGTGATGTAAAGTAAGCCAAGATGTTTTGAAATTTATGTATCTAATACAAGGTGTTTTAAAAAAAACAAAAAGTAAGTTGTTCGTATTTTAACTAGTTGTGTGTTATAATTTTATATAATTTAGTACGTACACATTATGTATGAATAGCTAAAAACATTGTCCACCAATTTGACATTTTTAATTCGATATTCTGAGCTTTAGTACGGTTGTATATGAGCACACTATATTCACCTGTACAAATTCCTATCATAATTTTTGTATCCCCTATCTTGATTATATTCAAAAAGATTATAAAATTAGGTTCAAAAGAGTTTTCGAAATGGTTCCCACTGGTCTAGATTAAGCCTAACTTATCTTTGTGTTGAACTATTAAAGCTGATGGACCTAATCAGCTGTTTCAAGTGTGTATTATATTGATTCCTATGGTAACTAAATTTGTTCTAAAAATCAAATTTACTTTAAAACATTTTCCGAAATGTTTCATACTGGTGAAGACTAAGCCTAACATATTTTTGTGTTGAACCTATAGGTGATAGACCTAATCAGTTGTTCAAAATGTGTATTATATTGGTTCCTATGGTAACTAAATTTATATGAAAATATATAATTAAGTTTAAAACACTTTTCGAAATATTTCACACTGGTCTAGATTAATCTTAACCTATCTTGCATCTAATCAGCTGTTTTAAGTGTATTAAGGGTATATTGGTTCCTATGGTATTTCAAGTTGTTCTTAAACATAAAATTTAGTTTAAAACACTTTCTAAAATGTTTCACACTGGTCTAGATTAAGATTAATATATCTTTGTGTTGAACTATTAAAGCTGATGTACCTAATCAGCTGTTTCAAGTATATTATATTGGTTCCTACGGTAACTAAATTTGTATTAAAATAAAATTTGATTTAATACACTTTCCGAAATGTTTCACACTGGTCTAGATTAGGCTTAATATATTATCTTTGTGTTGAACTATTACAGCTGATGCATCTAATCATCTGTTTAAAGTGTATTAGGAGTATATTGGTTCCTATGGTAACTAAAGTTATAAAGTTGAAAAACTTTAACATAAAATTCAGTTTAAAACACTTCCTAAAATGATAAACACTGGTCTAGATTAAGCTTAACATATCTTTGCATTGAACTAATTAATTATTCTAATGCATCTAATCAGCTGATTCAACTGTATTATATTTGTTCCTATGGTAACTAAATTTGTTTGTAAAAATAAAATAAAGTTTAAAATACTTTCCGAATTCTTTCATACTGGTCTAGATTAAACCTAACATATCTGTGTTTTTACTAATTATGGGTAATGGACCTAGTCAAAGTTGTAATATATTATAAAGTGTTTCCTACAGGGCTAGGCTAGATATAACCAATCTTTGTGTTGAATTGTTAAAACATAATCAGTTGTTATAGGTATTATTAAATTGGTTACTATAGTAACTTCATTTGTTTGTTACAATAATATTATTATTATTAGTTTCACTTTATGAGCTATTAGAGATATTTTATTAGTATAGAATTAATACTTACCAACTGTTTTAAAATCTCCTCAGTCTGAAAAAACGAGGAAGAATTCGTGATACTGTCGCACTGATTTGAAAGATAAAATGCTTCTTTGGCACACATTTGGTTTGTTGAAACAGAATCACAGAGTAGCCGACTTGTCCTAATTTATTTAATGCGCATGCGTGAATTTGACGACAACAGATTTATATTTTTGTAATAACTCAGTTAGATTTTCATATATTAATATAAAACAAAGTCAAAAATACTTCTTCAAAAAAATATATATCTTGCAAAGTTTCATTGAGATCGGTTCCGTAGATCCTGTGATTACTGCGAAAAAATCGACCTTAAATGGCTGATATTTCCTTGTGGGAAAAATACATAGGAAAACCTTTGTATTAACATAATTAAACTTCTAATTGAAATATTGAAAAAACTTAACATTCAACGCTTCCTCTGAGTGGAAACTGATGTCATTAAAATCGGTTCAATACTATGTAAGATATGAGAGCCAAACATACCCCCCCCCCTAGGAATTATTAATATAGATTATTTTTAATATCATGATTCTGTGTATAGGGGACAATGCTCTCGATGTGTTGCATAAATTGTAATTATGTTAAATTGTTATAGTTTTGTCTGATAATAGGCTATGATTTTTTATTATTACAATATTAGTATACTATCGAAACATTTGGTAGCACAGTATAAATATTTGAAACTTTTTATATTAACAAATATTTTTCGAAAACAAAACTAATAACTGAAAAGACGTTTGAAGTTGTAATAAACGTACTTCACAGACCACATCTAGTCTTATCCAACTTGTAATCTTGTGATGAACTCGCATTTCTAACTTTGTGAAATACTCTCGACCTTTCTCCTAACACAGAGGATCCAACAAGTTAATGCTGATTACAAAACACTAAATAACTCTTCCGGCTCTGTTGTGCCATTTGTTAAATATCAAACTATCAATACTGGAATTTCTCTACTCGATAAAAGAAAGTCTTTGTAGTTTTGTGTTTATTATGCACCCACTATTATTTTCAAACTTTACGGTCGTGTTAGCACTTTTCTAAAGTATTTTTTATTTTACTTATTTGAAAAATGTGTTTATAAAAACAAACTGATGGTACCCTATTGGTACAGCCATTGGTGCAAAACTAACAAATGCACAAGTTTAATGAAACTATCCTGGGCACGCATTATGCAGTCTCAGTAATCGATACATTACAAGTAACATTGTAATTTATTTTCGCGATTATTGTTCATGAATTTTTATATGAAAGAAACCTATGGTAAAAGAATATTTAAAGCTATAATTACAGAGTGATTAAAACAACCTATTTTAAAAGGTAACCCCTTTGAATTTTTTGAGTCAAAACTTGATGTATTTTCCAGAATTATTCCAGAAATGTAATATTTTTTACTTGAGATTTTTCACAAATGTTTGCGTTATTAATCTTCACAATCTAGTAAAATTTTAATGTCGTCGGTAAAACCGATTTTGAGAAATGTCGTCTTTTATAACACGGCTCTATTGCCGATTTTTGTTTTTACAATAACTCACAGAGCGGATATTGGAGAAATAGCAACCAATAAATTTTATTTAAATTCCAGTCTATATTTTTGCAAAATTTTGTCTAATGTCTTAACGCAGGTACACGCAAATTTTGAAGTATCAAAAAATGGCCAACATATGAAATTTGATTAAATTCTGTCCACTTGTTTGAACTGTAAAGTATGGCGCAGAAAACAAACTCCAGACAGACAGAGAAATTACCTAAAACCACTTGAACCATCCTCATAAAAAATTGACACCAGATTTTCGACCCATTGCATAACTTTCTCTATAGGTGATAACGTAAAATTAGGTGTAAAAATATACATGGGACATTACTTTAAAGAAATTAACAATTAATATAATAGTGGATTTATTTTTTATTTCGGGACTGTGGGCCGTCCCCCATCCGAGTTGGGCAGTCAGTAAGCGTATCAAGGTGTTTAGATCCAATATGGATATGCGGTGGTTCAATTTTTTAACTTAAACCATATAAAAAAAAATCTATGGGGGAATTGACTTAAGACTCACTCTCTGTAAGATTCATTTTCCTTTACAGTATCCAAGTCTCTGAATGTTATAACAATTCTCTATCGGTCACGTGATTTCATTTATTTTTTATTATAATAGTTGCTTCAGCATAATCTCCTGGAATAATTTTGTTTTTATTGGTACGCGGTAAATTGTATTTTAGACCTTTATTTAAAATTCCCAGTTCATTATTAAATATTGGAGCGGTTAGTTTGGAAACCCGATCATAAAACTTGAGCTTACATTGGACGTTATTTTATGTGAAATATAAACTCGTGAGAGATTGTAGCTTTATAGTTTGTTTTTTTATCGTAGGTTGTTGTAAGATGAATCTAATATCAATAACGATGTTACACATACGATTAAAATTAAAATAGTTTAGTAGATTATCACTACTGAAGCAGCAATTAAAACTAATTAAAATAAAGTAAAGTGACGGTTAGTAACAGTGCCCTACATTGTTACTTTATAAAACACTGATGAAACATTGTAATAAGAGTCGTGTGGTTTAAAAGTATCGAATTTATAATCTGATGATTACGCTTGTCGCGGCGAAACAGTTATAATGTAAATTAGTCTAAAAATATACATAGATAGGAAACCATATTAAATTAATTATTAGTTACCCAGGAATTTAAATTCTATTCTTTTGTTAATCTCAAAGAAAAATTCTGGAAAACACACAAAAATTATTTATTAGTTACCCAGGAATTTAAATTATCTTCTTTTGTTAAAATAAAAGAAAAATTCAGGAAACCTTACAAAAATTATTTATTAGTTACCCAGGAATTTAAATTATCTTCTTTTAATAATCTCAAATAAGACTTTAGGAAACGATACAAAAATTATATAATAGGTAACTAGTAAATAAATTCTCTTCTTTTGTTACTTTAAAAAAAAATAATTAGGAAACCATACAAAAAATATTTATTAGTTACGCGGGAATTTAAATTATCTTCTTTTAATAATCTCAAATAAGGCTTTAGGAAACGACACAAAAATTATATAATAAGTAACTAGTAAATAAATTCTCTTCTTTTGTTACTTTAAAAAAAAATTCAGGAAACCATACAAAAAAATATTTATTAGTTACTCAGGAAATTAAATTCTCTTCTTTTGTTAAACTCAAAGAAAAATTCAGGAAACTATACAAAAATTATTTATTAACTACCCAGGAATTTAAATTCTCTTCTTTTGTTTACCTCAAAGAAAAATTGAGGGAACCATACTAAAATTATTTATTAGTTACCCAGGAATTTAAATTATCTTTTTTTGTTAAAATAAAAGAAATATTCAGGAAACCATACAAAAATTATTTATTAGTTACCCAGGATTTTAAATTATCTTCATTCGTTAAAATAAAAGAAAAATTCAGGAAACCATACAAAAATTATTTATTAATTACCCAGGAATTTAAATTCTCTTCTTTTGTTTACCTCAAAGAAAAATTGAGGGAACCATACTAAAATTATTTATTAGTTATCCAGGAATTAAAATACTCATCTTTTCTTAATCTCAAAGAAAAATTCAGGTAACCATACAAAAATTGTATGTTAGTTACCCAGGAATTGGAATTCTGTTTTTTTTTTTTTGTTTCAAGGAAAGAGTTATCCAACAGCAGGGTTTTCTCTTCGAACGCATTGTAGCTCAGCTAGGATAACTGCATTTATGATTGATATTTCAAGTGAAGATTATTTGCTTCGTCATCTTGTGAGGTTTCAGTTTTGCTTCGAGTCTATAAGTTATGATTTTACACAGATTTACTTCCGTGTTTTGATCTTACAAGTCTATTATGTAAGATCTGTGCTGCGTAAGGCACAAGAACATGTTAGATAGCTGTACTAAAAATGTTAAAATACTTCATTGAGCGAAAAATGTATAATGACGTATTGTCCGAAAAGGAAAAGTTCGTTTGGTTTCCTTGATTGGGCGTTGTGGTTTGTTAACTAAAAAAAAAGTATGAGGCCATCATGGTACCTACCCAGCCCCAACATACAATAAAATACAAGCAAATCCTCTAAATCCCATGCTTTAAAGTTGGTTTCTTTTGTCTTATAATAAATGTGAAATGTATTGGTAGATCTAGAGGTCTTATCTAACAAAGTAAGTTTGTTTTAAACCATTACGCAGCTTTTCTGGACCTCGTAATAATTGTGTATATCACTAATTTCATGAAATCGGCTAGGCCCTAAAGGACGGTTAGAGAGAGGAACATGAATAAGGTTACATCAATGAACGTTGAATTTTTGAGAATTGCTTCCCGAGTGCCTCGTTTGAAGCATATAACAGAAGAAGAGATAAATTAGAAAACCAACAGAAAGAAAGAGAGCGGAAACAGCATGTATGGAATGGGCGTGTAAAACGAATAGTACATGACAAGGTAACCTAGAGAGTATTTAATTACATAACTTGAAATAGACTTAAAAGAGGAAAACTCTCAATGTGTAAAGAGAAGTAGGCAGTGAGAAATTTGAAAAAAAGAGGACACTCAAAATTAAGTTCTGTGTAAGCTGGTATTCGAGATGCAGCAGAAGTGGTAGGACCCCTACTATATATAATATTAACTCGATATCCCCAAGACTCCCCCCCCCCATATGGAAATAGGGCTTTCTAAGCATATTATTAAATTTCCTGGATTCCACCCACGCGAATTCCCCGATTTTTATATTTATTTTATAACGTTTAATACAGCATATTTTAGAATAAATTTTTGATTTAACCTGTTGTAACTAAATTAATAAGGTACAGAACGTTTTAGTACATTTTGTTACAGTTTTACAATATAGATAGAACAGAGAAGAAAAGATCTTGTTTTATCCAAGAGCCTTTTTGTGAACAATATTTTCGTTTTAAAATCGCAATTCGTTATGACTTCTTGGGGACAAACTAAACCATATAAAACAAAGATTGGGCTAATCAAAGATACGGTTAACTACTAAAAACTTGCTCTGTCATTCCTTTTAACGTCTAGGTTCCTTATTCCCTTTAGACCAATAACCACTATAGTAACCACACCTTAATGAATTAATTATAATCAGGTAATACATATAATTATATAAACTGCTCACTTTTAATGGGTGGTCGTAAGGTTTAGGCCTATTTGTAACTCACAAATTTAAATACGTATAATTACTCCAGAGGGACATATTCAACAGACCTTTTTGAGAATCTCCAAAACCCCATTTCCTGAAAACTTGTCACGACATAATAAACAACTCCACAATATAAATTGAGTTGACTCAACTTAAGTCGTATCGAGGTTCTAGATACTGATGTCTCATCTCCAGCTGTGCCAGTACCATATCAAATCAGTGACATCGTCATACCATTAGGTGTCAGCAAGTAGATATACAACTGCTACAACCACGTGCATTCTTGTGGGTAGACCAAATTCCGCAGATCAACGTCAAATACAGATTTGATCCTACATGTATCAACTCATTGTAAACCTATCACTGATAAGAAATAGGATGTGTTCCATTTGAAATGGTAAATCTGATGGAATAACTGTTATTCTAGGAATTATACCTTCATAGATGTACCACAACCTGTGATATAGCTAGGTTACTGCTCCGATTTCAAAAAAAAAAAAAAAAATCAGTTACAATTCTAGCTCAAATACACAATCTATGTCATTAATTACAATTGTTTTAAATAGACTAAAACCTGAACAGATATAAGTAATCAAACCGTCCGAAATTTGAATCAACATTATCTAAACACACAAACAAACACAGAGACGTTGCATTTTATATATAGATATTTCATTAGTTTATTTCAATCGTGGATACAATTTTTCTTTTAACCGTCTCTACATCCAACACTTTTTAAAATCGAACACCAAACTGAAAGCAATCACGACCTGTAAATATAGTCAGTTCATAAGCAAAGTGCAAAGAACTCATAATGAACTAGTAATATTATTATAAATTGCATTTAAATATTTGTTCGTCTTCACATTCCATTAAAATAACCTGAACCGTTGACTTCTAACTCAGACTAACTTCTATTAAAAACAACTCGATATAAAATTTGTCTTAACTATGCCAATGAATTTTGCATTCTACCGAGCTGCGAGCTCTGATGGACTAAGTATGTAAAAACACTCCATACGTTAGATAAAGCTTGAACACCAGCCAATACTCTTAGCAGAATCATTGATAGTTTCTTGACCTTGTTACTTGTGGAGTAAAAGAAAATATTTTAAGAAACACTTTTCGTTCAAACGGGTGGATTTATTGCTTAAATAGATGCTTTCTGACATTTATTTAGAGTTTTTAAAATATCTGCGTTCATAACTACTACGATGAAAGAAATTATTTATAACAAAATTTCAATAAAATTTCCAAATTAATGAGATGCTTTTGGTGTTGATTGCTGTATCAAGGGAGTTACCAAATTTTACACATTCCTGTTTAAACAATTACCTTCCTCAAGCCTCAACTACAATGCGTACGAGTCTGGCAAATCCCGAGGATCTGAGTTTGCCACGTTTTTACATGGACTCTCAGTTAAATCCCTCTATTTCAACTTTCCCATTACGTCTTACTTGACCAAATTTTGATTTCAATGGTGAAATACTTCTGTTCAGAATAGAATTTTTTTGTGGCTCCAAATACAAAAGAATTTAAGCTGGAAAACATATTTAAATATGCTCCGAAAAAACTAAATTCAGCATGTCTACAAATGTCAATATTAAGGAGTAAAGTTAATCTAAAACTAAATCAACAATTTATCATTGTAGTTTTAGCTCAATATTGCAATATGGTATCTTACTGTAGGGCTTTGCAACAGGTGTTAATACAATTTTATGTCAATGCTGTTTGAATTTTTCAATAAAAACTACTTCTTATTAACCATTTTTTAAGAGGTTGGGAATATTGACACTTCCATCGTTGTATATTCTTGAGTCTATAATAATTAATAGAATAAATTACAATAAGGTTTTCAACAACGAAAAGAAGCATCAATATAACACTAGGGCAAAAAATAATGAGAAAAATATTTTGTGTTGCCATGATATCAATTGAACATAATATCAAAACTGTTGATTCCTTCACGTATTAAAAAAAATTCTAGCTCCTTAATATTTAAGAGGACACTGAGAGAATTTCTGCTGACAAAAGCTTATTATAGTAGCCAGGACTATTTGAATAATAAATTTTTATAATTAGTTTTAAGTTGGATTAAGATATTATTATTGGATTTAGTGTAGTGTTGGTGTGTATGCATTATGCTATGCTTGTTATTTGTTATATATGACTTTGACAGTGTTACCAGTTTTATAGCTCTTACTTAATTTAAAAGTGTTACATGACAATAAAATTAATAAATAGAACAAATCTTATTATTTTCCGACCCTAAGGTAATTAGAGTATTCGAGGGATACAGGTTTTATTTATATATCTTGATATTGTTTCTTTTTTGTAAAACGATGAGACTTAAAAGTTTTTTGCTTTTAAAACAACATAGGAAAAAAACAATTAACTATATAAACTATTTATGGATTTTAATGAAAGTTTTAATAAGTGTCTATTATTATTGTGTTCCTATTTATTATTTTTATTATAATTTATCTATATTTTTTTTCCTTTGTGTGTATGACGACAAAAAGTTTTGATTGAATCCTTAGAAGCTTATTTATGAAAATAGTTATACTCGAAAATCGCAATTTTGAATTTAGGTTTTTATAACACATCCAAAATATTTTTTCGATTTTAAAAAAAACTCAAATATTAAACCATACACTGAATTTGATGAAATTCCGTTCACTCGTTTAAGCTGTAAAAGCATTGCTCAGTCAACAAAATGAAATTATTCATAACAAAATAAAACCTAAAACATATTATTTCAGCGGAAACATTTACATTGATTTGTTAAATAATAGCTTTCCCTAAGCTACTTATTTTTGAGAAAATAAAACAGGATATGTAATAAATAAATCCATAAATAAGTAAACTAACCACTCCAATTTTCAAAGTCTCCATATTCAGTTGTTATAAGATCAGGAATCTCGAGTTAATGACTAGCAAGAGTAACAAATATACAACGATAGTCAATAAAACGTCATCGTATTGGTGTGTAAACTGGTAGAAATTGAATGTTTCATTAATTGCGATTAATTTCATTAACCTCAGCAATTTTCGCTAAATTTACGCAAAGAAATGCATCTTGTAAAAAAAAAAAAATCCATACTTTTTAAAGTACCTTAATTAATACCATGTGAGCCTGTGTGAGAGAAAGATCACGCGAATATTTCAACATCTAAGAGAAATAGGTGATGTGACCAGTATTTGTCTTACACTACATACTTTAAAAACAACGTTAAATTCGGCGAAACTACGGTTAAATATATTTAAACTCAACTCCTTAAATAGATTAATATCATAAATATAACCAAAATCAGTCAAAAACTTTTATTTTAATTTTGGGAAGTATTATGATGTGATGGGGTAGAAATCTATATCAAGTCTTATGAACCCCGGCGTCCAAATATGGTTTTCTGAATTAGTATCTTTGTCGTATATTTTCTACAGTCCATATTCTTGAAGCGATTTTAATCAAATTTATTTAGGTTAGGTTTTGCTAGGTTAGTTTAAAGTATGTTAAGTTAAGTTGATATAGGTTAGGTTATGTTAGGTTTTTACAATATTTTGGTCATAACTCAAGACTTTTAAAACTTTTAAAACTCAAAATATATAGGAATCAGTTAAAAGAAAAATACACGGAATTGCGATTTACTTACAATTGGTTATACAGATTTTCTTATCAAAATTCCCTCTAACCTCTAGGGGCTCAAACAAAAAGCATTGGTCCCTATGTCTCAAACTATTTGGTGGCGATTTATTTTAAAAAACAGCCATTTACCTGTTGCAAAGTACATAATTTCTCAAAAATTTCTTTAAAATTTTATTAAAATATAAATATCATTGATTGAAGTTTAAGTGTATCGTAATCAAAAATAATATTACTATTCAGGAATAAACGTCATAAACCTAAATTAATATCTACAGCTGTCAATAGAAACTAGATTTCAAACAAATAAATACGCTACGTGTAGAAATATAGGACACCCTATAAATATTGTTTTAAAGTCAGCGTCCATTTTTACTTTTTAACTACAAACTACTGAACTGACTTCTATGAATAGTTTTGGTTTGGTTTTTATTTGGTTTTGATGATGAGTGAGTAAGAAAGTCCGTGTGTTGGTTTTACACCGTTTATTTTACTGATAACATTTTATTTTTCTGGAGATTTTGACAAATATTTTTTACTAAATTTATATGTATTTGTGTGACCTTAAATTTGCTCGTACTATAAGAATTTTAAAAACAATTTACTCACCTAACCATATCCTTCTTCCATCAGGTGACATCGAAAGAATTCGAAGATTACAAAACATCTCCGACTACTACACCATACAATTTAAACTTGAATGAGTGTGACAACGATTAAAAACAAATAAAAACAATTTAATTTGAATATTAATCGATTGTTGCTTTTAAAAACAACCATAAATTCTCATGTTTTACAATCGAAACAATAAAATGCAATACTTATAGACACATTCCTTTGTTATAGCTATTTAATATAATTTGTCAAGCGGTTTGCTAATATGGAGGTCATCTGTCCGGGTGCACTTTCCCCGATGCTCTGGACATGGTCGATTTGGGATGACCTGGAGGTGGTATGACTATATATATACATGGACACAGATTGTTATACCAGTAGTTCATCCTCACTCATACCTACACCATGGCAGCTTTCGTAAGTATCCTTTTAGTACATCTAAGGATTACTAGGTCCTTAAGTGTAGTTTACTTTGTATATAAAATGAAAATCTGGATACTAACATCGTAAAAGTTACAATTTCTGTATTCCGATTATTATAGATTTGTTTTAGGATTGTTTATCGAAAATTAAAATTAATTCAACCATTCAATATTGTATTTATTATTTTTTATTTACTTATTTCTTATTTTATTTATTTTTTAAACATAATTAAGTTTCCTTAAATTGATAAACATATTTGTTTACAATTTACTTTGTATCAAGTACTTTAAAAAAAAGTATTTTTATTTATTTAAATACAAAATTTGAACCGCCTATCTTTGCTTTTTGTAACGGACAATAGGATGAGGTAATTTTATTTTATATCAACAATTTCATTTAGGATTCATTATAAATTAGATTTTTTGTTGCAAGCTTTTTACTTATCATTAAATTAAGGAATGTTTCTTATTTTTTTGTAAATTAGGTTTACAAAATAAATGATAATAAGAATTATTATTATAAATAATCAAATATTTTTTTAAAACCTAAAGTTATTTTTATGTTTGAATTTAAAATCACTAGGTAAAAATTGGCTATTATTTAAACAAAAATATTATTATATTAATTTTAAATATATTACACACAAAAATACACCGTTAAAAAATTTAAAGAGTTTTTATTTTTTTTTAGCTTATTCACAGCACGAAAAGAATGGTTTTATTTGTTTAGATTAAAAATCTATTTTATTAATTTGATTTTCTTAGTTAACGACCAAGTATTATTTTTTGGAATTCAGATTTCCTATTTAATACATGAATACATAAATACAAAGAAGTAGTTCTTTGTTTGTTTGTTTGTTTTAAATTTGTTTGTTTATTTTTTCCATATCGGTGATAGGTCAAAACTAATATAGAGTTTATTGAGAAAGTATCTCTTTTTATGTCTATGGACCACAATAATTAATTTTTGTCAACTGAACAGTTATCTATAAGCCAAATTGATTTTGAACAATATTTTTTTCACTAACGATTTTTCATCCAAGTTTAGGTAAATATCCTTCAAATTTCCTCAAAATTTAGACGAAATCTGTGCAGAAGATTTTAGGAAATTATGTATTTTATAAAACCCAGTGGTCGGTTTTTTTCGTTTTTTACCAATAACACTGGAACCGGAATATTTGGAAAAATGGAAACCATTCCTTAATTTGGAGAGACGTTTTGTTCAAATCTTTAGATGTTGCATTTGATTACAATTTTATGTTTTTAACTTATGTTAGCTTATCAAAATTTTTAGTTATCGGAAAAATGAAAACAAATTTGTCGAGAAATTTTCAAAATTTAAATATAATATTGATATAATAAAACTTCAACTTATATTAAGTCTATTTATTTTTGAATTATTTTGCAGGTGATTGTACTTGCAGCTTTGGTAGCTATTTCTTGCGCTGCACCCCAGCAATACGCACCTACCCCTATACCTATCCTCGACCAAAAACAAGAGGTTAACCCTGATGGATCATATAGCTACAGGTAAGACATCTCGTGTTTTAAGACATAATGTAACCTGGCATATTTCGTTTAATTTTTTACTTTATAACTTGGGGATATTTTTACCATATCTCAGGACTTTTAAAAAAATTTAACTTAAAATTTGTGGTTAACAAAAAACCAAATTAAAATGTTCTCAAAATCAGCTTTAACGGTTTTGATAAAATCTTGCTTATTTGAAGCTCCTTGTGATCCAAACAAAGTATCAGGGTTAAGAAAATATCCTAATTTCCACAACAAACTGACGTTTCAAAGACTAAGTCTCCATCTTCAGTAGTTATTCGTGTACGCACATTGTACCAATAAAGACGTGGTTTGTTTCTGAGCAACAACTGATGATGACATAGTTACTGAAACGTCTTCTTGTTCGTGTGTTTACTTGTGAAAATTATAGTGTTTCATTACATATAAAAGTTTAATTCTATTTAAATTGAGAATATTGCGTTTAATTATTTGAAAAATTGGTCAAAAAATCAATTTTTTTAAAAAAAAGAAGCAGTTTAAAATTATAGAGGTTCTTTAATTGTACCAAATTTATAACTAATTCACAATATTTTAAGACTAAATGAAGTTTAAAACGCTTCCTAAAACGTTTTACAAAGGTAGCTAACCTAACATATGCAAGCCCTACATAACCTAACCTAACAAAATGCAAGCCTGACGACCTAACCTAACCTATGTTAGGCCTACCTAACCTAACTTTCTGTTGAATAAGCTAAAGAACCTAATCAACTGTTATAAATGTGTATTATTGTCCTGGTTGTTTTGGTAATTTAATTTGTATATAAACCCCTATAAATGATATTTTTTTAATAACTATAAAATTTACTTCCTTTGACGTCAATAGTGTAACTGTTATTCTTCTTTTATTGCTACACTACAGCTGTTTCATAGTATATCCCATCATCAGGTGCTTATCACAAATTAAAAGTTATTTAAAACAACACATTATTCATAAAACACTAGTAAAAGTTTTAACTTATAAACAGCCACCTGATGATGGAATGTATCTTGAAACAGCTGTACCGTAGCAATAACAGAATAATAACAGTTCCACTATTAACGTCAAACAAAGTAAATTTTAGAGTTATTAAATAAGTGGTTCATTAGACAGAAATTTTCATAATGATTTTTTTTTAATGTTGAAAGCACTATACGATATGTTTGTAAATAACAATGAGTGATAATATAACGTTAATTTGTTTTTAAATATACATATACAAATTGGTCGCCTGATAACCGCTGACAAGTTATAAATATCTACATATTATGTTCTAAATAAGGAGTACATCAGAAGTCAGTTAGTTAACCATTTAATACCTGGATTACTCTTTAGTGATTTCCTTAATATTTCAATGAATGGTTAGGCAAACATGATATATATTATTGAGCAGTCTACACATTCACCTGATCCTTCTTGCCAATCATTCGCCTGGGGAAAGATTCTGTGTTCCCAACAAACTGAAAACCGTACTTTGTAAAATAAACGGTGCAAAAACATTGCACAAACTTTAACACATACACGATTCCAATCAAAGTACTGACCTTTTACCTTTTAAATTTTGTAGATGGTTTTAAATAAATGTAATCTCCAAACTTGCGTCACTGATATCGTAAATTCTTATGCGGCTTAATTATTTAAAATGAAATCAATTTTAAAAGACAGGGTTAAGAGGTTCGTTTTTCAATTTGTTCCATTCATAATTCATTAAAATTCTAATAAAATTGGTAGAGCAGATTTTGAGAAAATACGTCTTTTATAACAGCTGTTTTTATGGTTTTTTTTTTTTTTTTTTTTTTTACCAATGACTCAGGAACTGGCCTTTTTGAAAAGCGACAAATACGTTTTGTTTGGGTACATTTGTTAGGGGGTACATTCTACCAAAATTTGTCTAAAATAGTTGAAGGCGGTTTTTCTAAATCGTAAGTTTATGTTTATTGTCTTATGGCAGTTACACGTTATCTTTTAAGTTATCAAAAAATTTAAAACTCCTCCCGAATCATAGCCACAAGCCAATTTTGTAGTATAGAGCACTGTACAGACATTGTCAAAACCGATACTTCTCCGAAAAACTCGATAAATTACACAATATGGTTTTTATAATATTATTTTCGTACGACTTTCAAAGCGCCGTGGTTTCGTTATTTTTCAATATAAAAAAACTATCTTCCGAAAATTGTAGGTCATTTAATTGTCGAAAAAATGTGTCAATATTTTCCGAAACATCAGTAAAATACGTGAAGTACTTTGAAAACCCGCGATTTCGATTTATTTTTCCAAACCTCTATAATACTGTTAATTTTGAATTTACGAGAAAAATATATGCTATTAAAATTGCAATAAATTTCGTCTTCAAAAACCTTTTTAAATTTTAACCGATCATAACAGGGCCACTTTAAGTAGTAAATACAACAAAATAGAAGAAATAATACACTATTTTACGTCCTACCTTAAAATAAATTAAAAATTTACAAACATTCGGATATCGGTGAATTTTATTGTAAAAAAATTAACAAAATTAGATATTTTGCGTTCTAAACATTGTAACTAACAATTTTCAATAACGTGCTAAAATATCATGTTTTGTGTATAATACCTAAATACAGAGATAATGGAAAAATACGACTAAAAAAAGCCCCTGGGAAAAGAGATCATGGGTTGGTGGATGGAGTTATAAGATTTTTTATTTTTTACCTATTTTCCCTTTCTAACTAAAGAGAAATAAATTTTACAATATACACATAAAACTATTCCTTCAAAAGTTATGGAAAGCATGCATCAAGAATAATAAATAAAGTTTAAAATAAAAACCAATTTGTCACCAAATGGAACTACTTACAAACACGTAAAAAGATTTTTTTTGTTTAATATGAATTTTAAATTATTAACAAAATATCCGACTTGTATTTTCCGTACATTAGAGAGAACACAGCAATTAAAAAACTGATTTCGATACATATAGTATATCAGAGATCATTTTACCTCGATTTCTATCTTTCCATAGAGCTTAAATCTGATTTCAACTTAATTAAGAGAATTGTTGTATACTTATCTGTAAAGACTCGCCTCTCAAAAATCATTATGTTCCATGTTGAAACCTACATGTATATTATCTTTATAGTATTAATCCTGTGCAAGGACCCGTGAAGGGCTTACGCCTTCTAGACGGTGTCAACATATCGGGTTTTCATTGTTGTAATTCTATCCATCACAGCCAATAGTAACTCGTCACTTTGCCGCACGGTGCTGCAAATATTTTTGTCGTCTTAAATTCGATCTAGTATAATAATATTTCTGATATAATAATATTTGGTAATATAATAGATTATAAAAATGGCAAGTTGTGTTGCTCTTATATCTGATAAACTCTAATTTCTCGTTTTTGTCCTTATATAAAATGGAAGGTAAAGGGGGGGGTTACAGTGATTAAGTGGGGAGTTTTAGCGCTTGTGCGTTACACTGAAAATAGCTTAGTATTTGGGCAGTATCACTTTAGATTGCGAAGAAGGTGGGCGTTGATTTAGTGTCGATTCGTAGGGAATAACAGAATAACAATGTACAACATTACTTACAATAATGACCTATAAAACAAAATTTGTAAAGTTATATGTATAACCGTTTAAAACTTTGAGTGTTTTGAGATAAAAAATGTTTTCATGTTGAAAAATTCTAAATAAAATATGAACAGATATTTAGGAAACATATCATTGGAAAGAAACGTTCAAAAGGTTTAAAAATACCTCGAATTAGTTAATGTCGAACAATGTAGTTTGTACAGAGAGCTTAAGAAATACGAATGTGTTAATGCCAGCTCCATTACCAAGAGTGCGCTACCACCAAGATTAATCACATGCATCTTATCTGACACTGAAAAACGGATGTGAGTTAAACTTGCGTAAAACTTAAACTATTGTGAATGTTTCTGTACACAGCCGCTATTTTTTCACAACCAAATTTAAACGCTAACCAAACTAGAGGATTTTATAGTCTTCAATGTATTTTAAATACGACTGTAAGTTTGTTGATACTGATGTACAAACACACGTATTTGTTTAAAATTAAAATCTTAAATAATTATTAGTTCTGCGGACAGTAAACCGCGCTCTTTAATGAAAACGTAATCAATCTGACTACTGTTACGCTAATTCATTGATTTGTAAACGCACAAATTACATAAGAAGTTACGTCAGGTTTTAGAGGATAATACAACAGTAAAGTGTTATGTAAATAATAATGTACTTGATTCTTTTTACATATGTAAAACAAGCACAACAAAAGATATTTTGGCTAAACGTTTTTTCATTATTTAATTATGTAAAAACCTCGTTGGGAACGTTTTAGAAACGAGGTCAAAACAATTTACGAAATCAAATATAAAATGAAATTACAATTTTGTAGAAATAACACAAGTACGAAAGTTTACCTTGATCAATAGTCTCCACATGAAACACAAATTTCCACAAGACAACGTTTCGATGATTACGTCATCATCTTTAGGTGTTTCATGTCTAAAAAAATTGTGTAAAGTTGTTTTGTGAATTTTATTCTTGCAAATTTTAAAAACAATGTAATAATGTCCTTATGAGGGAATATACAATATATAAAGATATTTTCTTTGCAGCTATTCTACCGGAAATGGAATCTCCGTAGAAGAACAAGGATACCTGAAGAACGCAGGCAACCCTGAAACTGAAGCTCAATTCGCGCAAGGATCATACCAATACACATCCGACGATGGTGTCCCTATCGCCATTACATACTACGCAGATGAGACCGGATTCCACGCCGAAGGAAGCGCGATTCCCACAGCTCCACCAGTACCAGAGGCAATCCAGAGGGCGTTAGCTTACATCGCTAGTCTTCCTCCTCAGGAATACGATGAACAAGGTTTCCCTAAGGGTCAATCGTCCAAAAACTTTGGCAGGAAGTAAATCAAGTTTTCCATAACAATGCTAGCTCGAAAAGGTCTTCAGCGTTGATAGATTGATAACGCTGAAGCTCTTTTTGACCTTGTTTTCAAATATCTGTGTTAAAGTTTTGTAAAATATCTTAACTGTGTACTAGTACCATTTTTAGGCCTCTTTTTGTTACTAAAATGTTCCGTTTTTTGTTTTTTTCTACAACTATTTGTACTTTTTGTATAAAATAAACTTATATTAAGTAATTATTATTGATTTGCTTTATTTATAAACAAACGTATGATGTACAAAATTAAAAGAATACTATACATAGATTATAGTTCTACAACAAACTAAAGAACAAGCATCTGCGCATGACTGATTTCCCTCAAAACATTCTTTCAATTACACTGTCGACTTCTCCGATACGACCTTTCATATTGCTCTACTTGTTAGTTTGTGGTGGTGTCAGATTTTTACCCCTCCATTCCCTATACTGTTCTTTTACTTGTTGTAGACCTATAGTAGCTCTGTGATCAGTAGACCATACTCATCGTTAAAGCATAAATGATCCGATAATTGTTTATATTTAACTTCAATTCATTAATGCATATAAACAAAATACATGAAACCTTGTCATATTTTAAGGAAAAAACCAAAAACTAAATAGTGTAACAATTATGCGAAAAACAATTTGATTAATATTTTTATAACTATATAAAACTGGAAGTTTATTAACAAAGACAGGGGAGTTGGAGACAAACAGAAAAAACAACGCCACAAAGAGAACTCGACACTATGCAAGTTTAGATTGTTCACTAACCCAAGTTACTAAATAAGCTACTCCGCATCCAATTCCTAATATCGTCAACATGAATAGGTACACACTTGAAAGGAACAAAATTTTGTAAACTTCAACAAATCTAAGGAGACAAAATTTCATAAAATAAAATTTTATTTGTAACGAAACACAGGCTTTGGTACACAGGGAACTTACAAATGTGATTTTAAATACTTTTCAAACTATCACATGGTAATTTATTGCTGGAGTATCCTTCCCTCCCCCTAAGATCAGGTGTCACCAAACCAGACTCACTGACTTTTTAAGGTAATTTTCATAAACGTTTCAGAAATTTAAAGAGTATAACTAAAAAATTTTTGCGAAATACTTCCTCTGTATTATGTAAGTTAAAAAAATGAATGGCTCTCGGTTTAGCTTTTCTTGTGCTATCTAGTTTCCGTTGCCTAACAACAGGTTTTGTTTTTATACAAGACAGTACAAATTGTCTTTTCCAGTCCCAGCATTTTTCACTGATCCTAATCCACAAATTTAACTTTAAAATTCAAGCCTGTGTATTCATCAGCGAGATCTGGTACTCAGCTTGTAGTTCAAACCAGTGGTTTCCTGCATGTTGTTCAAAGTGGTCCTTTACATGCAGCTTAAAGAGGTCTTCTGTATGTTGGTTCAAACTCCTCAGACAGAGTGTTGTTCACAAAATCAAGATCCAAAGCCTGTAAAAAAACAATAATAATAACACCTTGATATTGTCAAGAGTTGCGTGTGTAATTCCAAAACTTTTAGTCCTATTAATATACTAAAATGTTTTGTATGATATTCTATGTTTGGTGTTCAGTAAATGGTCATTAACATATTGAAGTCTTTAGTTGTAGGCCCAAATAAAATAATTTGTTAAGGTACCACTTCTTAAGCTGTAGGGCTGCAGTGTATAAATAATATATACTGTATATCTTGAAGTAATAATCTTTGAAGATGAACGATAAAAACAATGGAACACAAAACAATATATATATTTCATTAATAAAATTAATTTATTATGAGAAACACAAAAGAAAATAACATTAAAAACAATAACAAAAATAAATATAAACATCTATCTAGCTTAAATAAATATTTTAAATTAAGTAGTACAGGGAGTTCTTTCCTAAAAGTGTATTTAAAAGTACTAAGATTGTTAGGAGACTACGTTTGGTTGGCCAACGGTCAGGGTGAGGCTAGTTTATCGTTTGAAGCTTAACTTGGGAACAGGTAAAACAGATTGGCCTTGTCAGTAAAATGCCAATAGATCTAAGTGCATGATGCCAAAGAAAGAGCGGCACTTTAAAAGAAGAGAATAGAAATTATTATGGCCTAATTGTGAGCTTCTGATTTGAGTCAACATATATTTCGCACGTCAATAAGCCTACTCAAGTTTTATGGTTAAAAAGAGTTGCAAAAGTAGAACAAAAGTAACAATAATACAATTTATAATGTAGTGTATAAGTCAGCTACTAACAAAGCTTAATTATCGAACTCTAATTTTTTTCAACACTTACTAATAAACCGCATAAATCTAGTGAAACAATATGATAAATGAATTCTCACCCTTAGTTCCGTAAGTGATGGAGCTGGACTCGATTCTTTAGAATCACTTGAAACTGGTACGTTTTCGTTGTCAATATTAAAGTTGTTATATTTTCCAGTAAAGATAAAATAAACCTGCCTCTGCTAATACTAATTAAAACATTTCTCTTCAACTTAACTACACTCACAACATGTTTCGCTCATAACATAACCTCAAAATACAGTTAAAATAGACAACACGGCCAAACAGCTGGCGGTTCTACATAACTGAAAAAAATAGACAAAGGACTTAAGAGTATGTCTTACTCATGAACACCACAGTCTGTCTAGCGTAAGTCCAGCTGTGGACTTGAGTGTGAATATTGTATAGTTAAAGTTTCAGAGCCACAATAACGTTTGCCAAAGTGGACTTAAGTTTGTCTGGCTCAATCATAGGTTAGGACATACGCTCTTATAACCTTAAGAAAATACAAAAGGCGATTTTGAACGGAATTTCATTGTTATAGTTTATGTAGAATCAAATTCTACACACAATGATGCCATAACCAGAAAATTGTAATATTTAGACTTAAGTTCGTCTGGTTCTGAGGTACAGGTATTACATTCCAACATATTATATTTTTTGACATATTATATTTTAACATAATATATTATTGAAAATAATCAATATATGGACATAATATATTGAACTTTTTTTTTCGATTTCCAGAATCACATTTTGCCACAGAGATCGTGAAAATATGACAATATTTGCTACGAAAGTCAATTATTGTAATAAATAATTTGTAAAAAAAATACAGGAAACTAATTTAATCTATCTAGAAAAATACGTAATTATCTGATATTTCATTAATAAGTTACATCCATTTTCAATAAAAAATAAATTTTAAGTTGTATCAAATATAAATTGATAACTATCTAGACCAATCTTGTCATTTGAAAATTTTTAGAAATTTGTATTTCTATTTGTTAAAAATGAGAGGATAATCAGATATTTTTTAACTGCCAATATAATACATGTTATTAATGACAAATTAATGCTTATATAATTTGTAATTATTTTGTTACATTCTCACGTATAACTCAGTACGCACATACTTTCTGCGGAAGCGTAGAAACGTTGCAAAATGGGTTAAAATATCAAAGTCGACTTTTTATTCAAATATATAATTTTGTGGTTCGAAATAATCTCTGTCATATAATTCAATAGCATGGACCGATTGATTATATAGTATATAGCATGTTTTGCCATAATCTCAGGATTTTTCATTTAAATTTTTGGATAACTTAAAGTTTGAAGTTAACCGTGAAAAACACAAAATAAAACCGATATTTTAAGAATCGGCTTTAACGATATTGATCAGATTTTTTTCAAGGGTACCATCTTAAATACACTCAAAGGTTTTGATCGTCATCTCTCTAATATACACGTTTTTGAATTATCTGTAAAAATTCCCATGAAATTAGTGATAAGGATAAAATACGTAGTGTCTCAAATTGACTCAACCTATTTCGTTAAAATTTCAGGAATAATTGAAAAAACTAAATGAATCTATATTGCAGTCGTTAAAAGTTCAATGTTAATCAAATACGATTTACACCGATGTATAAATATTTTGTTCAAAGGCGGCGTGAATGGTTTATTGTCACTTGTTTATAGTTTTGTTTGCTTAGTAAGTCTAATTCAATTGTGAATGGTTGAATGAAAAATGTAAACATCCTTTATTAATTAAGAAACGCATTGAAAAGCAGATAAACTTGAAACTAATATTTTGTAAATTTTAAGCCACCATCTTGAAATATTGAGAGATAAAACAAACCTTCATTCCAAAATACATAATTTTCAATGTAATAAAAATTAGGTAGAAATTGATGTAAGTTTACATTAGACAATCTCTAGGAAACAAATCCTAAACCTTAATATATCCCCTTTTAACACATTCACTGAGGGTGGCAACCTAATATACTTTCTAAATCGGTAAAAATTATATATATATAATATCTAAAAAATTAAATTTAAGGTCTAGAAGACAGCATCCACTGGAAAAAAACATTGCTTGCAGTAATTCCTAAGTATGAAGACGTCATAAGTTGCGGGACTTCCGTTACTTCACTATATAACTCGTGTACTATCACCCCGCAGTGGAGCAAAATATTATCCGTCCATAATAAGTAGCTAAGTTACACATAACTCATATATCAACGCTTGTAGCGTGGGAAACCGGGTTTCCCCCAACCATCGAGTGCAGCTGGCAAGATAACCTGGATTACCTCCCGCACTGAACGTGTTAAATCCCCCATAATATTTTAAACAAATGTTTTCAACGTATACTCATTAGTGAAACAAATATTAACACAAGGGTTTTAAGTTCATTTCGTTTACAGTACGTTGAGACATGGTTTGAATCATCTTTTATATAAATACAATCCTTTGCTTATTTGCACTTTCCAACTGCATGGTTCCTCTGAGTTTATCGATCTGATGAATCGAGAAATTTGAAAGTAAAGAAGTTTCGATTCGATGATATAAACTCATTATGTTTTCATTATATAAACAAAGGTCAACAGTTAAATCAAGCCTTCACCTTTCGTCCCATCTCATAAATCTTACCGAATTAAACTACCGATATTGTTTAGGTTAGGGAAACTAATCAAGGTCTTGATTTACCTTCACCATTTGGCATTTTATTTGTGTTTGTACGGTCAAACACGTGTACCAACCGTTATGGAATTTAGGAATAAATTTATTTTTAAATAGGTCAAACGATACACACCTACGTACAATTTTTATTATTTAATTTTTCTTTTTTAAATAGGGAACACTAAAACAGCTGCATATAATTCCAAGGTATGAAGGCTGGTGTGTTGAATGGAAAATTAAATATAATAGTGAGGATGAGACAAAACAAGCAGTACTTAAAATACACGAGTTTTAATTTTACACGGTACTCATCAATGTAAAACTATAGTTTGAAAAAATGTTAAAATAATCCGTTTCAAAATGGCAGCCATTAAAAAAGTTTTTGAATGATTTGTATTTCAAATTTTTAAATTCCTACCATTTTAAAACGGATTACTGAAACTAATTTAACACCCAGTACATGGTGATATTTGTTTATTTATTAATTAAGTTTTCTTATTTAAATAAATAAGTGATTTTAAAGAATGGATGGATGGTGTATGATATATTCCAGGTTACAAATTATGTAAATAGATTTTATATCGTTCTTATAACGATTTAACCCACCAGCCGGTGAGCGAAATTTGAAAGTAACGGAGTTTTGATTCTGAGGACACAAACTCATTATTGGAAGTTTTTTTCCTATTTACAAGCACAAAGGTCACCTGTCAAGTCTTGCCTTCACCTTTCGACCCATCTCATAAATCACTGGCAAAACTGAGACTGTTAAGTTGTAACTTTAAAACTGTATTTATACGTAATATAATTCAGCTTTCGGTGCTTTTTATGTCATAAATATTGTTATTGCTGTTGCAACATATGGTCCAATCATTTCATAGTATGGAAAAATAGAGTTATTATTTTTTTTTAAAGAGTCATTCAGATGAAATTTTTTATATAAATTTTCTAGACCATAATATTTAAGATCACTTGTTCCACACCTTGGGGGATGGGAGGGCAAAGTTGTTTTATTTTGTTAACTGTGTAAATATGCTATTTGTTTTTGTTTTTATTTTTCTCCGCTCAAAAATTGACAAAAAAAAATGTTTTAAATAATTTTACGTACTATCGATTTTTTTCGCTAATTACACTAATATACGAATTTATTTTAAAATAAAAAAGTCAACCATGTGCTTAAACCATACGCCTTGTAAAAATAGGGACAGTTATTTTTACAAAGTCGAAGTTTTAAGCAGTCTATCGCCAACATATTAATTTCAACAAATAAACATACATATAAATTCTTCTTTTATTTGATATTCCACGTAGTATAATATTATCAATTTTTATTTTATTTTATAGTTTTTCCCACTTAACTACTCCAGAGCAAATTATTTTTGGGTACCGCTATATTTTTTCTGTACGTGGGAATATACAAATAATATAATTGAGCTGTTTTGAAATATATAGAATTTTAACTCTTGTTGGTGTAGATTGGTTGCAACTTACAGAAAGAAAGACAGACACGCGCGTGAAACTCTAAGGGTCTTTGGTTTTGACTGTAGACCCTAATAAAGAGATAGGTATCAATGAAAATGCAATTATTGAATTTTTAATGCCTATTGAATTGTTTCTCTCACATCTCAGAAAAACTGCTTTTATAACTTAAACGCTACGCAAAGTTGTAAATGTATAAAAAACTATAATATATGATATATACGTTTTTAGATACCTAGTAAGGTTTACCTTGCTAGAACTAGATTATGATTTAGGCTTCAAAACATGTTTCTTATACATGTATTACTCATTTGAGCAGTAGTTTAGGGTTGTAATAATCCAGCCTTTCCATTATATATATATATATATATATATATATATATATATATATATATATAATATATATTTTTAGAAGTAAAGTAACCAAATTATATATGATTAAACAAAACAAAATGTTCAAAATGGGAATTAAGTTAAGACTGCTAAACAAAAGAAACAAAAATTATGAAAGATAATCATGTTTATTGTAGCCATTTTGAATGACGATAATTTAAGTTTTGAAATTTTTTTTTGTCTTTACACATCCTTCTATTTACAAATGTTGAGTCTCCTCAACCAAAATTATTGAGCTAAAAAACATAAAATTATGACACTTATTGAAGATGCCATTTTCACTTGAGAAAACTCTCAAATAACTAAAATTGAGACGGTAGACAGAAGAGAAAACTTTAACTATTAATTAAAAAAATTAATAATAAATAAATGAAATTTTAAACTTTCAATAATTGAATAAAATACTAATTATATGTAATGGTTATTTTTTATATTTTTTTTATACATATTTAAGTTACAAATCATGTATTAATGAGGCACTAGTTGGTAGAGCATTGACATGTTACGACTCCCACAACATAGCGCGTTCTAAACTTAAATCCACAAAACTAGAACTAATAAACAAGTATATAGAGCCCAACATTAATGTACACTGTGGCACTTCTTGTTTGATATAAATTCAATGTTTTTATTGGAGTACAGATATGTCAATCCCAAGATGCCATAGCCAGATTAACTTGCCTTCATTTAGTCTTGGGTTAGATCCCTCTGTTTAATCTTTCCTATCAGACCTCTCTTGACTAACTCTTATTCTCTTCCGACGCTGACTATTACAGTATTCAAGGGATAGGCGTCCCAATTTTATATCCTCTATTTTTGTTCAGGCTCTGACGGCCTTACAACCACACAAACTTTTTTTAAAAATATATTCCGGTTTCTTTATTTAAAATTGAACATTGACACTTTAGCCACAAACTTGTTGGTTTAACATTTAAATCAAGATTTCTACCAAATTTATAACCGATTAATATGAATATTTATGAATAATAAATATGATTAAAAGTGTGAAAGAAATTTATGATCAAGCTACTCTCAACTTAGTTAAATATAGACAACTGGTTCTAACTTAATTATGTTTTAGTAAGAAATATTATAATCACAGATGTGCAATGCATTCCTTACGGACCTTATGATGCATTTTTTATGTCATTAATATTTTGAAAGAAATGTGTCAATCCTCACGAAATGTTTGAGTAAAATCAATTTAATAAAATCTTACAACTAGATTGATTGACGTAAAATAGTCGAGGGAAATAAGTTATGAAATACGCTTTGTGTGGGATGCGGGGTTGCTTAAATCAGTTATCAGGCTGTATATTGAAATTACACACACAAAAATTACCTTTTTAAAGTGAGTGTATTACCAATGTTGCAAAATGGTATTTTTTCAGTTTTTTACAAATATTTCCATTTCATAACTCCCACAAAATAAATAGTTATGAACACACTTGTTCATTGCTTAATTAAAGAAAAGAAAAAATAACGAGTTTAACATTTATTCAACGATTTGTTACATAGCATCAAATTTTACCCATGCCTATTTAAACAATTCGCTACATATAAGTAGAAAATACTGATGGATTTTAATTAGACTAGCAAGAGATGCTCCTCTTCTACGATACAAATTTCAAGTAAAAAATATTTTCAGACGATTCAGAAGAGAGAGAAGTTGATTTCAAGTAAGTAACTCTATAATCAATAGGTAAAAAGGGATGAGAATTGTCTCAGTACGTTAATTAGAGTAAGTCGTGGCACAGCAGCTGGAATAGAGGGAATTGTCTAATCGAACCAGCAAGATTTTGAAGAAAGAAACGCGTGTATAGATTACACATTAATTATTTCAAGTATGTCATAAGGAAAAAAATCTTGTTCGCTAAAATTTGTTTCAATATCCAAAAAGGTAAGCAGAATAATTTTTACCCCTATCTATGAATTAGTTCAGAAGGCTAATAGAAGATAATAGAACATTTGTTTAGGTGATGTTCCAATTATATTTACCCGAAATTTACCATGATTATTAAACAAGAAGCATATTTTTCTAAAATTTGTTTTGAAAAACGCTGTTCCTAAACTTCTCTGGAAGGCATAGACATTATAATGATTTAACCACGATAAAAAAAATAGATTTAAATTGGTGAGTTTCAAATAGGCCTACAGCCTTTGACCAGTTTTATTACAATTAAAGTTATGCGCAGTTACTACTATAATTATAATGTAAGACCACCAAATTAATTTACTATAATTAACTCATTAAAGGCTGATTGCTTGGAGGAGTGTTAGGTCTGATGAGAATAAGGGAATTATAATCTATTTCTGATTGAGTGACCACGTTTCCTTTTTAAACCCGATGTTGGATTATCCTAATCTCTCTATTAAATTTAATAATTTGACCCTAACGTGCACCATATTTAGTAAATTATTAATGTTAATTTACGCTCATCACCAAATAGACAATTTTTTTGTGTTACTTTAGAATGTCCTTAAGAACCGAAAATAAGAAATAAAATTTCATCCCTCTCTCGGATTAAAAGTATTCCATGCCTAATTAATTCGCTCTACTAAATGTCGGTCAATCAAAACATAGTAAATAATATTTTAACTCAAATTTGGAAGTAAATTTCTAAAACAATTCTTTATGACATTTCGACAAATAAAAATGGATGTAGTTGGTTAAAATCTATGATAACGTTATTTTCTGCGGAAGTACATCCAACAACATGTCTCTCTTCCAACTCACCAAGATTCTACAAAGAAATTATCTAAACTGTTGCGAAAAAGGTCAACTGGAATAACGTAACACATTATTACTTATGAACGGTCGCGGCCATCAACAGCTACATTGAATGACAGCTGTTCAGAGGTCAGAAGCCCTGCGGTGTCAGCTACTGACAACTGTAGATAAATCAACTGTGATGACATAATCTTTAATTTATTATTTTTAGTTGATAAACACATTAGTTTACTGAATACGTGTAAATAAGTGGGCTATCGTTAAGGAGGGGGGGGGGAAGTGTTGCATTGCAAGCTTTCAATATTTTTTACACTTTACAGTGTATCAATTTTTCAATTTTAAATTCAGTTCAACTGTTCTAGGTATAGAAAATGTACCTCTAAAAATGACTTGGACCTGTCTCCTAAATGGTTAAAGATATCAAAAACTACCCAAGATTAAAAAAGTCTTGAAATAATCTATTTTGTTCTAAATTGCATCATAAAAATATACGGGTTCCGATAAGAAAATTTAAATCTGTCCTTCATATTGGATAAATATTGTTTAATATAAAAATTGAGTAATACCTCAGTATAACTCAAAAAATCCTGGGGTTTACTTTTAAAGTTTTTTTACCTCTTGTAATATTCGAGTAAAACGTCTGTCACATTCTGTATAGTGGGAGAGTCATACAACTATTAATCTTCAATATTTCGATGTACTAAACTAAAAAAATAAATAAATAAAAATTCAAAAATTTAAAAAAAAATAATTAAAAAAATGCTCTTTAGGCTGTTTTAAAATACGCAATGTCTCAAAATCAGCTCTACCGATTTTGTTAAGATATAAATTTTTTACTTTATCACATTTAGGCCCTACATATTATAGAAAATTTTATGAGATGGGTGAGACGTTTGTGGTGAATGTTTTATGCAGATATAACAGTTTTAGGCCATGTGAGTTTAGTTTGCAACTTTTTTTTCCATATTTTTCATAAATCAAAATTTAAGGATAGCTGCCAAAAAAAAAAGAAAGAAATTACGATTTTTTCTAAAACCTCCCTATCAATTTTGATAAAATGTTGGTAAAAATAACATGAAAAAACATAAAGAAAACGTATTGGTCGCCAACTCTCCAAAAATACCGATGCGTGAACGATATTAAACAAAATCGTCTTTGAAGTTGTTTTAAAATACGCAATGTCTCAAAAGCAGCGGTATCGATTTTGTTCAAATTTTAATTATTACTTTCTAACATATAGCCTACATATTATATATAAAGTTATATGATGAGTTAAAAAATATATGGGGTAGGGTTTTTTTCCAGATATAACTGTTTCAGGACCTCTGAGTTGATGAAATGGTTTTTGTATTCATGTCCGTCTGTAGTAAGAACTTTACAGACGAAACACGTGAAACATTTTTTTATCAATTTTGGAACGTGGGCAATTTTTCAACTGTTTTCAATTTTTCCATAAATTAAAATTTGAAGTTGCTGCCAACACAAAAACAAAACAAAATTACGATTTTATCAAAAACGGCTAAATCTAGTTTGATAAAAGTAACCTTGAAGGAAATAAAAGAAAACTTATTGGTCTCCATCTCTCCAAAAACTCCGATTCGTGATTTTGTTTTTTTGTTTCTACGAATGGGAAAGTCTTGCAACATTAAATTGTGTATTTCAGCCGATTTTATAAATTGTCTTTCGACTGTAGTTTGCATCGAAAACGTTTTAAAATCCAAGATTCACTGCTGTCCCAAGTCCATTCCTTACTGCTTTCACTCTGTCTCTTTTCCTCCCACAGTGGCAATGTACTCTTTCACTCACTCACTGATCTATGTCACTTCTAGAGATGGGATTGTATTGTTCTTATATAATTTGAACTTTTATTGGGCGAAAGTTGTTCTGCAATGCGTAGGTCGTTACGAGATGGCCAATTTGTTAATTTATGTTTGTTTTTGTCTCGTCCGAACAAAGGATACAATGTATCATTGTCAGGACATGTTTTTAACATTGTTATTATATGTGAGTTTAAAATAATTGTAATACCTAGTCCACAAAATAAAAATGGTACTTTCAAGTGTTTTAATGCAAATATACTTTTAAAAATCATCATTTTTGATAATGTCATATCATCAAGACACTCTTGATAACTAGTTCAGATCAATAATTTATGAATGGGATATTTTTACCATAATAAGTTTATTTATAGCACCACCTAAACATTTCTGTAGAGATCTTAGAATTATGAGGGACAAGTGCAATTTAAATGACATTAAAATGGGGTTGAATAATATGAAATGAGGTTAAATAACAATAATATTTTCTAATAAAAGTATTATTATTATTATTTAAGCTAAATCTGAATCCTCAATCCCAGATAGCAGTCACCAAAGTAAAATATCTTAAACTTTGGCTTAACACCATCTTGACTAAAACCACTAATTGAAAATCAATTTCTGCAAACGTTGTTGCCAAACATACTGTACCTTAAAACAAAAGTGTTATTCTACTTCACCTTACAATTTATAAATTTACCACCCTAGCATGTGGGAGGTTATTTACTTTATCAAAAAGTTTGTTTTCTTTTGCTGATAAAAGTTTCTTTAATTTTGTTTTTTTCTGTCTTTACCATACTATAGTTATTAGCCATTTAAGTATGCTTTGATTAGTTATGAAAACTTTCACAAGTACCATCTGCATGTCGGTGATTTAGTTCCCCTCCTTATTAAATTAATTTTCAAATAAAATTTACAATTCTAAAAGTGTCCTCTGGCTGTATGATGTATTCATCTTCTAAATATTTAAAAACTTCTTGGACAAATAACAAGAAAACCTATTGCATTACAAGATAAAGTATTACTTCCTCAAAAAAAACGAATAACAAATAACTTTCCAGTTTTGTATACTATGACAATCAACCAAGGTGAAACAGGTTTTTAGTCATCACTTTTACTACTTCTGGATCCCTCAAGGTCGTTTCAAGGTGAACAATCCATCATTTAACTGTTTAAAACATGTTTCATTAGGTAATTAAATTTTACATAATTTATTTTAATGAAATTGGATTTTAAGTCATTAAACTAATCTATTTAAGTTTTATATTAATAAATTTGCATCAATTTATATATAAATTAACTTCCAATATCATTAATGACATTTCTTAAATTACAGTCTAAGTAGGCGGAATCATAAATGTTTGATAAAATTATCAATAAATTTACACTACTAATAAAAAAGTAAATAATAATAAATTTGTTTAAATGTTTGAAAATGTGTTTTCGTTTATTGTTACATAACAACGAAAATGGTTCTCCAACTTAATGTGATAATAGCTGAATAACCGTAATGCCGTCGTTTTTTTTAAATCATACAACAGTTGACTATTGATGACGCTGTGTTAAACATACTAAAAAAAACCTTGGTATACACGTTATTTAATTAATTATATCGTTAAATTATGCCTGGCAACATCTAATTTCCCTTCTCTAATTGTCTTAATCCAGTTAAATTCCGTTCTACACACCTTGTTCACTAATAGCTTCCTGAATTCCCTCCCTAGGACTTTCCCTTCGTCCTTTTTCCAGGCAAATCCTGTTTCATCACTTGTTGAGGCAAGCTCTGGGTATCCATCCTTCTATACTAGGTAAATGTGAGAAAGTAACACAATAATTCCAATAATTATTATTTAGCTTTATCTCTTAAATGGTCTTACCATGCAAGTTTAATACAAACTTTAATTGCATTCTCTACTTTCACATTTTACACTCTCATAGTACAGATTTGTGTGATGGATCAAAATATTGGTGTTGAATTTTTCGTGGATATGATATTTTTAGGTACTCTAAGTCGACAAGAGTGGTTTTGGAAATGATATGTATTCGTCAGTGAAGTTTGTTCTAGAGCACAAACGTGTAAACAAATTTTAATCAAATTGTGAGCATATATTTTGCATATTACAGGACTTTTTTAATTTTGTGTATATCTTTACATTTTAAAAAACAGAAAAATAAAAAAAAAAAAAAAAAAAAAAAAAAAAAAAAAAAAAAAAACAGTTGACAAGAAAAAAACAGAAAATTACAATTTTGATCAAATATTGTTTGTGTATCCCTCAAGAAGCTAAACAAACATTTTAGTCACCATTTCTCCAGTTCATTAGTTACTTATGTACTCGTTTTTGGCTCTTGCTATGGCTGTATACGGTGGTCTATCCACTGGGTGTCTCCGCAAAGAAGTGAGTTATATACTACTTACTCTCTAACCGCTACAGGTCGCTGTGACCATTGGTTTATTGTATCAATGAACACCAAAAGCGTTTTTCCAAAGCAACACTTCTCCAGTTCTAAACTCCCAGCATCTCTCTCCACTTCATCAAGCTATCATCTTCGAGGTATTTGTCTCTTTATCTGTCCATTCATATTTACATAAAAAAAAAACCTTTTAAAGGTTGTCTATTCTTGCAATATGGCTTGAACAAAATATTCAGTTTTTTTTAATGAAATGTATATGTTCAATCTGCAGTAATTACTCTATCTCATGGTTTGTTCTTACGCTCCCATAATTTATCTTATCTACCTGTATCCCAACGAAAATCATTCTCATTATTCTTTTTTTTTTAATCTTTAATTTTTAAGGAGAATGTTTGAGTTATCTATATAAAACAAAACAAAATATTGGCTACATTTCTGGTATAGATTTAATTTCTCAAAATCAACTCTAAAATTTTGTTCAAATTTTACATAAATGTGAATATTAACAATTTAAATCTGTGTAATAAATAAACCAATATAACGGATCAGGCAAAAATGAACTTGAGGACACGTTTTGGCATAGCTTTAGACCCTTTTGAAATATATATATTTAAGAGATGACATACATGGTTCATTTTCACTTTTTTACTGACAACTACCAAAGTGACATTTTTCGTTATGAATAGTTTTGATGGGTTTTTATTTGGTTTTGGAACTGAGTAACATATTGTACTATGTTTGTTTTTTCACCGCATCATTTATTAAAAGCCTGTATAAATGTAGAATTTAACTGAATCTCTTTCAGTGTTTCTAGAAGTCTATTATTGAAATGCTATTTATTACATGCTTTATATAGATCAACGAACAATAGAATTTAAAAAATGTATTTGAAAATATTGACGAATGGTGGATAACATTTAATAAATAGTATTTAAGATGTAAAATATATTCAAAAGCCTTTGTGCCGAGCTCATCGCTGTTGCCCTTAACTTATTCGAATTCAATGATATGAACCATCTACCAAAACCAACATATTGAAAGAGACATTAAATGTACAGTTGACATTTAAAACATTTAGTAATTTAATTGCTTCAACACAGACTAAATTCTTCGTTGTATTTTTAACCTTTTCAAACTCTAAACTGAATTACAAAATAATGTAAAAACAATAATCTAATACAATTCAATTAAATGAACATAGAAACAACACTAAAGTCAGTACAAGCTAATTTTTCTTTTGTCCAGTTGTCAAATTTTTCTGCGTAGTCTGGTGTAAGTACTTTCCTCCAAGAACCTTCTTCCCCCTGACGGAACAACTTCACATCTTTATCCAATTCTTCTTGACTAGTTCCTTCATCTATGAGTGTGGCCATTCTATTTTCTTTCATCTTTTCAAAACTAAGATGTTCAAGAAGTTTTTTCTCTGTATCTCCGGTAATCGCAACGTCCATAAATTGTGCCAAATGTTTAACTATCACCGATAAATTCTGTACAGAAGACAAAAAAGGTTTGTGTTTAATTGAACAAGATAAAAAGTTAGTTTGTTATTTATTTTCAATATGTGAACTGTGAAAATATTTTAAATAGTTTTATCTCGGAAAAATTGTGTCTATTACTACATATAATTGCGCAGTTTTATTACATTATGTTTTCTTCAATAAATTATAATAAAGTGTACACTAAAAATTACTTAAGAATGAAAGTGAATTTAAACATTATAACCTATGGATTAGTAACTTATTATGAAATTTTACGACATATAATGACTTTTTTAAACTATTTTGGGATTGTAGCTGTTTCAAACTTGTTAAATCATTATCAGATCCGTAACTAAAAACTTAATCATAAAAAACATCACATTTATTTATTAAATTTGTCACTCCAACTAAAGTCAGTTAACAGTTTTTTTAGGTACTTAGCACACGCATAACAAAAGACAAAAGTATGACAAGATATAATCATCTTAGAATCACAGAACTTGCACTGTTGACTAATTGAGACTCTGAAAACGATAAGTGCAACCAAATTTTTAATTACCATTCTATAATGACTTCGGTGGATTTTGTTCCACGTATAAACTTGTAACACACATGTTTGTTACAATGAAGTAAAGCTAATAAATGATTATTTATTTAAAGAGTTGAATTATGTTGGACCGTTCAAGCCTAAGTAAATATAATTGTATAAACAAGATAAGTAGTTAAGATAATTTTAAAATTAAAACAGCGAGGAATACAGATGCTATAAATTGACTGTGGCCGACTCCAGTCAGTCAGTCTTTCCCAGACTCCCATCCTAACAGGTAATTCCATTTCTTCAGGTATTGTAAATTGTTGAGCTTCCTTTGAAGGGATTCTTTAACCCAAAGAACCTTGCCTAGACCACTTTGTATATCATATTATAAGATGGCCATTATAGAGCATGTCTAACTAAAGAGGCAATAAATCATTGCAATGAATAGAATTATAATTATTTGGCACCTGAACCCTGACATTCCTTCTTCAACCATGAGTATTCTGGTAACGGGTCCTTGAGAAAAAGCGTTACAAACTCACGTGTAACGAACGCCCGTATTTCTATAGAAACCAAAGAGGACACTCTTTCCACAACATATTTACTTTCTAAGAAATATATCTTTACAAGATTTAGTTATACAGAACAGCTAATAAATAACTGAGATAATTATGTGGATTTTAATACCATCGTCTTAAGGATACTACATCGTCTTAAGGATGCTCTGTAAGTTCACAAGACGAATTTGAAATTTATAAAACCACCAGAAGGGAACCTTCAAATTCACTAAATGACTAACTATCATTCCATTCAAACATAATATATAACACAATAATCAAAATACAAAAATGAAACAAAACCCATCTAAGTTATACAGAAAGATTAGCCCCAATGTTGTTGCATGTTATCTTGTCTTAGCATGTGTCTGTGTGTTAGTAATTTTGTAACCATCAATGATCTACAGTTGAAATGAACAATTTAATTCACCTACCTATGTGAATTTTTTATGTATATGTTTTTAATTATGAGTCAACACGATTAAAACAGCTATAATCTAAAACGTGGTTAGTTAAACAACATACCATTTCAGGTAACAATATATATAACATAAAAATAAATGCTTTTTACCTTTTTCATTTCTTCATATGTGATAAAGATGACGTTTTTTTCTTTCCTCTTTTCCCAGAATTCTAAGACATGCTCCCAAAATGGACTGAATAACACTGCAAATGTACATTTTAATTATAACTATATTTATTTTAACCTCTTATAAACATAGTTCTATTTTTAACTTTTGACCTATTTATTATTTTGTGTAAAAATTTGTACTAATCACTACAAATCAGTTCCATTTTAATTTATATATTTTCAGGTGTACTACATTTAATTCTTTTTTACAAACTTTAGATTGTTTTGTTAGAACTATGAATTCAATTATAACAATGATATTTAACAACTACATCCATAATAAATATGTAGAATTAAAATTGATAACTCGTTGAACCTCAATAGCTAGAATTCCTTGATATCACATTTGGGCTCAGTACATCTCTATTTTTCACCCCCATGTGTACATCATAATATGTGCCATAAAATAATGTGAATTATGTACAGTACTGTACTTTTCTTAGCCTAATGTACTGATTTTTGATTAAAATAATATTAAGAACTGTTTATTAAAACAAACTAACTTGTACTGTGGTGTTTTCTTTCACTGATTCCTTATTATAGTATTACAGTAATAAAAAGTAAATAAAGGTAAGTCAACTTGGATCCTCTATAACTCAAAGACTGTGATGTTTGCCTTCGATTACTTGAAACTCTATCCTGATTTATTTGACAACTCGAACTGTTAGTAATTCTCTTGAATTAAAACTAAAACTAATATCACATTTCAACCTAATACCATAAGCAAAAACAAAACAGAACTTACAGTAATAGTTGTGGATTACTGTGTGTGTGTATTATTATTTTTTTAAATAAACTTCCTTCATGGTCTTCCATTTTGAAGGCTTGAAGTGTGGGTACTAAAGGTGTTTTACAGTGCCTGAGATAAAACGTAGGCAGTTGTTCTTATATTGATATTGACGGGGCTTATTCTAAATTCAAGTGTATTTTGTCTTACTTAAACTCAACCATTCATTAACCATTTTACATAAAGGAACTATATAAAAAAAAAAATTACACTCCTTTCAAATACCTGTAATAAGTCATAATAGATAAGAATATTTAATCAACTTTGAATAACTAATCAATTCAATTGTATAACAAAATCAATCCTGTGTAATTTATAAAATTTATTTGATTGATTTTTTCTTTGTTATGTTCAGTATTTCTATTTAATTTTGATTATGTTCTGTACATGACTCATGTATATGCACAGGCTAAATGTCTGTGTGAACACTACTTTCCAAAAAAAACAAAAATTTGTTTCTTTGCAATTGTTATTTTTAGGATAAATAAAAACGTTACAAAACATTTCCAGAACTTACCTTTGTCGTGATAAAATGCGTCAAAGAATTTTTCCTTACTTCCACTGTAATTGTTATGCATTTGATAATGATGCATGTATGAAATCGCAACATCTTTCGGGTTTCGAGAAACATAAATTATCTGTAACAACGGGAAAATGTAATGTTTTTACTGAATCTTATATTATAATCTCTATACCTATAAAACGCATTTCTCTGTCTATCTATTTGTCAGTTTATGAAGTTCTAAAGTCCTAAAATCAGAACAGTTGTTCTAATTTTCATACGGTTTCCTAACAAATAACTTATAGGTAAGTTATTTGATCGGGTTTTAATCTTTGATTGATTAAAATTGGTACTGTAGTTCTTATGTTATAAAACATTTGTTTGAACAAGTAATATTTGACTCATTTTTTATCATTTCAACCAATAACATATGTTTTGACAGTGAGAATATATAAGATTTAAACGCTAATTGAACTAAATACGTTTTGAAATTAGTGTCGTAGTTGCTGAGTTATAACTGTTTTATGTCCTGTTTATAGAAAATACAGATTATTTTACATATTTCACACATTTTTTTAGATTTTGTCTGTAACGAAATTAATTTGTGAATTGAATGCTAAATGAAAGTAAAGATCTTTTTTAAATCGATGCAGTAGTTTTCGAGTTATAACCATTTTTTTGTAAATGAATATTAAAAAATCGAAATTTATCAACATATTTAATACATTTTCTGTAGCAAATAGTGTTTGAATGTGAAAATTATTTTTTTATAACTTAAATGCTACTTTTAATTCACAATGTTTTTTAATCGCTATGGTAGTCCCCAAGTTTTTTTAATGTTTAAGAGACAACATATATTTTATGAATACCAAAATGTGTAAAAAATAAAAACGTTATTTGGAAATGAAATAGTTATTAAAATGGCTTATTCTTCAAAAGTTAAAGATTGTTTCAGTTTAAACAGCGTTGTGACATGTGCATCACAAGAATTTATAATCAGATTTTCTTTCGTTATAATTCTAAATAATTGCAGGCTCAACGTAGCTAGTCCTTCTCACGTGAAGAATTTTATGTGGCATGTTTGTGCGCGAGTCCTAAAAGTCATATACAATCCCCGACTTTCACAGTTGAATGTAGTAAAAATATAAACTAAAATATGTTCCAGAATTACTCACTTTTATGATTTTTGTGCCTATATTAATATTTATTATTGAATAATATTTTGGAACATCCTTGTAACATAAATGAACCACCGGTTAGTTTAGTAACTTAGACTGTCAACTTGTGTACAGAGTACGATTCCTGAAGAGGCTTAAAGAAGTTTCAGTGTTGACCTAGCATCTTAAGGAGAAGAGGGAACCTATGATTAGTAGCAAATCCTATACACAAAAGTTAGAATTACAGCAACAAAACTTGATGTAGGTAGGTAATGATCACACATCAACCGATGAAAATAACCTGTCTTGAGAGCATATCCCCACAAAACTGTTGTAATAAAGATTTGTTTATTATTTTTAATAACATAATTAAAATATTGGCTATATGATCCCTACTAATAACTTTTTTGAAGCGATAGATCTTGAACTTAGAGTCTAATTATTTTTAATTAATTTAAAAATTCATTACTTTACCAACACTAACCTTTGGATTCTTGGTGAACAATTCTTTAGGTAGCAGATCGATTGGTAAATGTGATTTTATAAATCTTGGAGAAGGTGCTTGTTCTACCCATTCAATAGTGTTTGGCATATCTGTTGGGTCAGCATATAGAGCAATATTCCTAAATACAAAATCTTAATTAATTCAAAAGTCACAATATATTTTACATTTAAAAAAAATATATTTGTTTTAAGTAGGTATGAGCTGGTTAATAATGTGAAAGACAAATGATTATTGGAAAATTTGCACAAATCTTTTCATACCATTGTAAGTGACAAGTAAAAATTACACTTGAAAATGCTGTCATAAATTCTATACAAAACCAATCATCAGTTGACGAATGAAACCTTAGAAGAATATCTCTTTGATCAAACACTCACACACATAGAGTTATTGAAAATGATTTTAGTTTTATTTTAGAAATAACAAATCCAACATGGATAAAAGCATTGCCCTATGAGTATTTATGAGTAAAAATGATGAGAAAAGTTTCGAGTAAAATAAAGACCTACAGCAGGTATATAAATACAAGCCTATTAATAATTTATCCAGTCAGACGTAATCGAATGAGTGAGTTGAAAATTCCCCAAAAAAATTAAATTAATTTGAGGTTATCAAAGTTGTCCACGTGGCTCAGCTTAACCATTTCAGATTAAAAAGGGAACAATTCCAATAGTATTGGCCGGTTTACCATGGGCTTGTATTTAAGTTGAGTTGAAAAAGGAGCATATTTCAGGAATAGTTTCTTTCTTCCTACTGAGATAGGGTAGCGCTAGTGGTGTCATGTTGTGTAAATAACTGCCAGCAGACCATTCCTGACTAATCAGTGTTGTTGTTTACACTTTGTCTGCAGCTGTTGCGTGTCGTTTTTATTAACTATGACGTTTCTTTTGGTCGTGTTTTGTACTTTTCAGCAGTTATTAAAATTTAAGAATACTGAGGTGTATATTATAAAGTGTGTTAAACTGGCTAGGAGTAGGGGGGGGGGGAGAGTTTGTAACAGATGAAAGATTGCTTGTTGAAGCTAAGTAAACTGTATCAAGCATTGCATGAAACACTTTTCCGTCTTACAAAATCTATACAAAGGGCGTCCAAAAAACGAGCAAGATATATTCCCCATAGTTTTAATACATTGGAGTGAACTTTCAGAAGTAAAACACTGGGTGAAAATCAGTCGCTTCTTCACACAGAGATAGTTTGAGGCCAGACAAAATGTAGTCTACTGATACCCATCTTGCCAAAAATGTTTGTTTATAAATTTCTAATTAAAATGCGGAAATAAACCCTAGGCATTATCATAAAATGTTGGAAATCTTAAATTTTATCTTTAGTAATTGTGATTAAATTTTGAAAAAAAATATGTGAGGATTTATAATTTTATAAAATCATACAATAATCTAAATTATGGATAAGTTTCTTAACTTATTTAATATAATTATATTTAATATAATTGAATATAAGTTTCTATTGTTAAGATATGTTATTATCTAAATGTCAATAGACAGAAACAAAACACTTTTCAATATTCTCACACAAATAAATATACAGACGACACCAATATGACGTCAAGAATGATAACAATGACTAAAGTAGCATACACAGAACAAAAACCAAGGGAGTTGGAGTATACATTAACTTAACAAACAAAAAATTTAAACCAAACACAAAGTAATCACCGAGGAAAATTTTAATAGTAAGTTGGAAATGGCAACATAGAAATTATAGAATAATGCACATATTTGGGTTTGGCACTGACAAAGGATCATAAATAAGATGAGAAATTCAAAGAAGAATGCAGTTAGAAAATAAAGAATATATTTTACTGTCACCGATCATTAGATGAAATATTATGTTCACCATTGCAAAAAATTTAGGGTTTAAAAGACAAATATTTATTTAATAATCTATGGAAGTGAAACATGAGTCCTGAAGGAGAGCTGAACTTCTAGATATGTTAGAAAAGAAATATTAAAAGATCAGTACAAGAAAATCAAAACTTGAGAATAAGGATGAACTAGGAGATATATAAATTATGGAAAAAAACCACCACTAATAAAGTGTACAAACTGAAGTATGTGAAATGGGTAGGAAACGTAATAAGAATGAACAATGATAGACATCGAAAAAAGATATTAAATAGTAAAATAAAGCCGAGAAACTTAGCAGATAAACACCAAATTAGATGGGATGACAGTGTAAGAGAAGATGCTGAAGCAATACTAAACAATGAGGAGATGAAGAAGAATTCTGTTTGATATATAGAAGAAGAAATAAAAGGAGTGGTTGGTATTGATGGGTGTAACACCACAGCAGTGGTAGTAAGCATTTTTAACCCAAACCGATTTGATTAATAGGAAGTAAAGAAGGTTATGGTAAGAGATTAATTTGGAGAAAACTAGTTAAAGCGATGAGTGGATCAGTTCACCAAAATTTGAAAGAAATCAGTTTTTTCAAATATGAGATATTTGAAAATATTGCCAAAGGTTCAGTCCTCCTTTTTAACTGGCATTTCCTGAACTGACTTGGTTTTATGATAAAAAATATGTTTTCTTTGAGGCTATATTAAAAATATATATCAAAATTGTTCGAGCTGATTTAAAAATCAGAATTAAGAATTTTTGGAAGCTACTATCAAATTTTGAGTTATAATACAAATTTTAAAATGTTTCAATATACAAAATAATGTTCGATAAACTTATTTAATCAGTTAGTCCACTCATTGGAGTAGTAAGAGCATACACACAGAAGGTACACAGGTAAGTAATAACCAATATTTGGAAACCATTTATTTTACAAGTTGTGAATGTGTAGTGGAAATAAAAAAACCAAACTATTTAAAATCTACCAATTAAAATTGTTATCTAATACTTACTCTAGAAATAGAAATCTCTTAAATAGGTGGGTTTTCAGTGCTTCTTCAAAGTCAAAATTATGTCCCAACAGCCAAACTAATTCTTGAACCCAAGTTGCCCCTGAAAGAATGATTGATTTTAAATACTACATTAATTTAATATACGTTTTAATTTAAAAACCATCAAGAATTAACCATTTTACGTGATGTGTTTGAACTTTCTGTAATAAAATCTAGTAAAAAGTCATTTTTCATTGTTCTTTAAAGGCAAAATCTCTTGGTCTTATTAAAAACAGGAAGAGAATAACATAAAAGACAGAGTAGCCTACTCACTCAAATATCTTCAGCGTCATAATAGAACAAGATTTGGTCAAAAGAGACCTAATAGGAAAGATGACTAAGAGGAATATAACTCAAGACTATTTTTAAAAAAAGTTAGTACAGCTGTGATCCCTTGGTATTGCCAAGCCAATACTCACTAAGTTAGCCACTGAGGTTGTAAATATTGTTTATAATGCATATTAAAACTGCTAAAGATGATTTAATATGAAGTTAAATAAACAAATCCCTATTAAAACCCTGATTTTTCTGTCATTTATTGCACTACTTTGGTTCAAATAGCTGTAATCGTCCATACTTCAATCACACATGTGAAAATAAAAATCTATACAATATACAATAAAACTTTATTAGTTGGACCCCACATTGGATTGTAACATAATTTCAACAACGTTTCTATTGAGTAGTTGTGTTTCTTGCATAATTCCTTAAGACAGAGGGGGTATATAACACTTTTGCGACATAAGCAGTGGTAGTGATAGTTAGTTGTACACCTTGTCTGTGATTCTCTATCAATAAGTGTAAAATCATCATTACTTCAGATTGATTGATCTAAACGTGATAAAGAGTGATTTTATTGATCACTTAACCATTTTTGTTATTTGATAGTTTTAGTTTTTTTCTGATATTATAACTAAAAATGATTTTGATGTTCAGATTTAATAAATGATTAGTTTTTTGTGATATTTTGGATTTATTGAAATACTGATTGTGATTCTTAACAAGTTCCCTCTACTAACTTTTAGAGCGTTATTTTTTTAGATTATTTTAAACCATCTTGCATTTATTATAGATTTGATTTTTACGACTAGTTAAATTTTAAAAGCGTAAAAGTCATCTTGAAGTGTAAAGTAAGTTTGAGTTTAAACCAAATAAAATAAAAATTTATTTTAATAAGAGATTTTGCTTTGACATTGTATAAAACAATTTTTATTAATAAATTAAAGCAATTTGAATTCAGTAAAGTTAATTAAAAGAAATAATTAAAGTGTAATGAATTTAACTTTAAAATAAAGTAGTTAATATGATTATAAATATGTAGAACAAAAAGGAAACAATAAAGAAGGCAGTCAATTTGTAAAAACAAAACACATTCAGTAAAAATAAATTTCAAATTTAGTAATTTATATTATATAACTAAATTGTTTGTATATAATTTAAATGTATTATTAAAAATAACTCACCACATTTAGGGAAAGAAATAACCCAAACATCATCTTCTCTCACTTCTAACTCACGAATCTTTTTCATATATTCTGGGAAATTTCCTGGCAGCAGAGTACCTGGTGGAGATATTTTAACTTCAGCAGTTGGCAATATACCCTGACAGTATCCTTTCATTTCTGTTGATAATTCATCGGATAATTCTTCTATTGTTACACCCGCCATGATTTTCTGTGAAAATGTCACCACTTTAAAATATAAAATTATAAATTAATTAATGAGAATAAAAATTATTTAAAAATTTTCGTTCGATAATCCATTATTTTTATCTAGGACGTATCTATGGTTTGGATAATAACATTAAAAACTATCCAGACATAAGGAATTCTTACAAACAGTAGTGTGATTTTTAAAGGTAGTTGCACTTGGCTTTCAGTGTTAAGAAAAATTTACCTGAGAGTGTAACTGGTATTTAACAGGACACTGTACTTTGAATAAACATTTTTCGATTATGAGGAAGAGAGATCTAACTACCTGACTACAATTGATGTGGACTGCAGTAATGTCTGAGGATTTTGCTTTTTCCTGTGAAGGGTATAGCAGAATAAGATATGAAATGAAAGGTGATGACACTTGAAAGTAGAGATGTTTCAAAAGATGGTCATTTTTGATTGGGTAAGGTATGTAAAAACAAACAGGTAGGAATGATAAAAGGTAAAGGTAAGTTGAACTGCCCACTGGGTGTGGTGGTAGATAGAAGCTCTTTGAGGCTAGAGAAACATAATATCCACCCGATTATACAATATTCAACAAAATAGTAAAACCTAATGTGCATGTCTAACTTTACTAATATTCATGGTAAAAGAGTTTTTATTACTGCGTTTTTTCCAACTCTTAGGCAATGTGAATATATATACCACATTGAACATCATTGGACATTCAATTCAATTTACTTCTTGCGGTCCATTTTACACAAGGCACTTCAGCGTTAAGGCACTACCGGAAGATGATGCTCACTCCCATATCATCATCCTATATATCCACAAGATCAGTGAACTTGAGGATTTTTTTGTGTGAGGTTGTCTTGTGGAATTGTGAGGCTTTTCTCCACATGTCCAAAGATGCTTATTCATTTCTGCTCAAGAGTCCAGTAGTCTAAGATTAGGTGGTCTGCAGTCTCGTCGTGCATTCCAAACCTTCTGAAGAGGTTCTGCTATAAACATCATTGGGTGTAGATTTTAAAGTTTCATAAAATGAGTTGTTTGAAACATTGATGGTCGTATTGTAAACAATACTTACAAATGGTGTGGAATTTTTCTCAAAGACAGAACATGAACTAGGTGGCAATTTAAGTCATAGGCTAGAGAAATGGTTGCAGACAGTCTTTATTGGGTTGCTAATTTTAAGATTTTGTGATTTACAATAGTATGGAAGATCTTCTGTTATAACTCTTCCAGACTACTACAGACTACACACAATTCAAAAACTGATAGAATAAAAAAAAATTAGAAAAAGATAGAAGATTTAAACCATCTACTTGATATGTTTTAAGGAATAATACAGTATTTTTTTCAAGGTTTGTAGGATATTATAAGGCAAAGTAATATAAATTATGAAGGCATGAGCAATAAATAAGACCTAATATGTTTTTTAGTTCCATTTACTATTTTCAGTATTTCTTTGTTAGCCGCTTAAAATCATTAGATCCTGTCCTGTTGGGCTAAACATGGTTCCAAATTGCTAATATAGGTAGTATTATTTGAGCGGTGGATTTTGTCTTTGACACTTATGTTTTCAAGATAAATGTGTATACAATCAATTCCTTGATATAATTAAGTAACAGTTATTGTTGAGAACGCTGTAAAATTTGACAATGATAAATCTGTTTATTTTCCATCACTTTTAAGACCTCGGTGCTTATCTTAGGCTTACAAACATTTCAACTTTGTTGTTGCTAGATAACACAACAGATATATGTAGAACATAAATAGAGATGTTCCTCTTTTATTTACTAATTATGAATAAATCCTACTTTTGTCTAACTTCAAGGAACATTTATGAAACTATTTTTTATAACAGTGTAATTCATTTCATTCAGCCTTGAACAAACTTCAATTTGTATGATCATAGTCACATTTCAATTTGACCAATAATAAAAGTACAATAACAAAACAGTGTGGAGTAAAATAATCAACCGAGATTTAAACAAAACGCAATGCATTAAAAACAACAAATAACAATAAATGTATTTGAATACAATAATGAAAATATTAATATTGTAAAATTGTACTACCAAATACAGTATTAAAAATACAATATAATTTGTTTTAATGTTTAACTATTTGAAAACTAGACTGTACTGAGCGAAGTATAACGTAATGAACTCACTCATTAAGGACTTTGACAATAAAAAGTTATCATCGGCTCTTTTAAAATTGACTTCCAGTGTTATAATGTCTGGAAGTTTGTTAATTTGTCCCGGTATCTGAGGGAAACATTCTGTAAACATTTCGTCTATAAGACTGATACGTTAAAAATCTTACTCATTTGGCATTATAACAAAGACAATGTTTGTTTTAAAATAGCCATATCCCTAATGGTTTTTGTTTATTGTGAGTGTCAGAATTGGTATTTCTCGGCTTGAAGATTCACACCACATAATCTCTCATAAAGTATATAATAGACTAAATTATCTTATATTATTTGTCTAGTGCAGAAGCATTTAAGGTTTTTAATACAAAATTCCTAGCAAATTTTGATACATATAACATATAACTGGTTATTTCATGTTAGGCCACTTTTCATCTCTTTAATGACATCAAACACCCAACATAATTAAAAGTGTTTAACTGATGTTTCAAGCCATAATGCATAGCAACCGTTTTATCTGGATTTAACAACAAGTAATTAAACTGACATTTCATTCACGTTAAAATATGCATTTCGCTCTAGTAATAATGTGGATTCAGTCTGAAAAAGTAACTCCTACATCATATTGTTCATGATGGTTCATATTTACACGTAACTTAAATCCTGATTACTGTATATAAAATGATTAAAACAGGCCAAGGATTCATGGGTAAACAAATCTATCAATTATGTTCTTACTTTTTAAAACAAAATCTCTCCTAAAATAAATCCACCAAAATTTCAATAAGTCTAAATCTATAACCTATATATTGTATCTACTTAACTTTAAAATTTGCCCAACATATATAACAATCATAATTATGTTGTTGGCTACAGTAATGAAATGAGTTAAGAAACTGTGTATCATCTTCATTTTCTACATAAGTAATATTTCACAAATTTTAAAATTAAACCGTATATGTGTACAGTTTAATCAGACATGCTGACGTGGAAACTATGAGAGCGGAATATTTTGATAATCTTAATCGTATTAACATTTTGTAGACCTAGGCCTATGTGAGAGCTTTTCATTAGATGATCTGAGATCGGTACATCGAGTTCGAGTCACCAGGAGCTATCATGACCAGGATAACCTACTAACTTTTGTAGGTCCCTACTTACGTTACAATGCTAGGCCAACACAATAACTTTTTACAGCCCTATAGAGATTGTCACAGAATCTCTTGTACAAAAGGCCAGAATTCTACCCACAAGACAAAACAAATTCCTGTGAGAATGAAATTCAGGAAATTATCTGAAGAAAAATTATCTTTTGAAAAAAAAAAATGCTGTTCTCATGTTGGACTATTAAAATGGCATTATCTAACAATAAATCAATATCTAGATATATACAAGAAGCAACATAATTCATTAGACATCTGGCAGCATTTGTTCAGCAGAAAACCATCCAGTATCTACCAACATATATAAATACACTAATAAAAGTAATTTGACATACACATTGGCAAGAAGAACAATTAAAACTCAACACGAAAAATTTACTCACAAACACATTAAGAAGGCTGATTCCAAAAAAGAAAATAACATTTGCAGAAACAGTAAACCAATTTTCTGAAGGAAAGACTTGATTTAGAATTGGACAACTTTTCACTGAGTTAAAATGTACACTTAACACAGAGCCACTTTCAAAATAAATATGGTTAAGGCCTATTTATTAAAATTTTAGATATTAAAATAAAGAATTTCAAAAGTAAAAAAATATATATTGGTTGTATTGGGAAAGATATTACTAAATAATTGAAATATACCTAAAGAAAGCCATTACAAACAACAAAATTGTAAAAAGTATATATGTTAATTAAATATAGATCAAATGAACGATAAGAATGATCACAAACCTTTAACGTTTGTAACACACACGTTTCGATATTTTATATTGTACACCACATCTGTATAATTGTTACTTTCCTCAGAACTGAAGAATCTGTATAATCTTTTTGACTGGCATTTAAAAAAAAGAATTACATTTTTTACTGATAATAATTTAAAACTGATTGATGTATTTAGTGTTTAAACAGATAAATTGTGATTTTTATTTTTATCACTTGTCAAGTGGGCATCTGGCTAGATGTATGTATGTTGTCTACAGGATTGTTGACATTAATTTTGTTCCTGGAGTATACAATTATATAGTCTCAGTACATTAAATTTGAACACTTGGATTTTTGAAATGACCCTAATGGGCATGTAAATTAAATTCCGCCAATCCAAAACTTCTAATTGTAGGTACTAATACAGTATGGATTAAAATAAATATGGTTAGCACTACTTGCAAAATATTAATTTTGTCTCCTCCTTTAAAGAAATAAACTCTAATAAGTATTACTATACTACACAAGCACTTTCACCCTAATGCAACAAAGCAATGTCAGTATAACATAAAAATAACTGTATTTTTTATAACTTTTTTATATTGTAAACAAATGTTTGTAACTTTTGCCAGTTCGAAGAAATATTGTATTCCTAGGTAAACTAGTAACCTAATCTGCCGCTCATGGACTGATTTATAGTGAGTAGGGCCATGGCAATCCTGAGGTACCCTAGCTGGATCTATACCTTTATTCATGTAGAATAGGGTTAGTTAACTATCTATCAGTTTTCATGTCAAGTTTTTTTTTTACCCAACTTTTGTTCTCTTCCGACCCTGATGCTATTTGAGTATTTGATGGTTTCTGACCATTGGGTTGAAATTATCATCTTTAATACATAAAATACCTCCACAATTGAGTTGAATGATTGAAGACTATAGTGTTAATAAATAGGTTTAAAAAATAGATTAGGTATGATTGATTTACATTCAGATTTTAAACTGTTCCCTTAATCATTGTATGGTTCAAATCATTAACCAATTGTTCAATTTGTCAAGACTAAGCATATTTTGTACTTTCAAATTTTCATAACCCACCTCAATAAATATCATCTGCATAATAAATAACTCGGGTTATGCTTTAGAAGTTTTATTCCACCTAGAATATAATTATTTATGCTACCGTGGAAGTTTTATATTATTTAATATTATTAATGTTATTAATTAATCTTTTGTTTGTATTTGTATATAGTTTATTGAGGGAATAATATATGTATATATACATACACACATATATATATATATATATATATATATATATATATATATATATATATATATATATAAACTTAAAATTCCCATCAATATAAAAGGATAAATCATTAACGTAAGAGAGATGTTCAGAGAGCAATTGCCATTTTCAAATGTGGCCGTTAAAGTTTGTCGGTTGTTTCTGCATGAATGCATGTTCAGCTATTTTATATATTTGAACATATATATCTGAATATACTCATGAACATATTGGAGGGTTAATTGAAAACATAGTTGTAGCGTTTACAAGGTTGCTCTTTAATTATGTGGTAACTGTTTACAAATAAAAGAGCGGCTTGTTGAAAGTGAGTAAAGTATACTCTACCAAGGAATAGCGGACGATTTCCTTATAGCAGGTAAACTCAAGGTGCGGGTTTCTGCAATTCGACAGATATCATCAGACTACAGACAATACAAAACATCGTTCATTGACTATGATCAGAGCTGTGGATGGCATTACGGGAGAAGTAATTATTGTTTGCAGTGTGTTTTGTACAAATAAAATGTTTAAGAAAGGTGGAAGAAATGACTGTGAAGTACAGACTGTTATCAGTAGTTTTAATGTAATAAATGGAGCATTCATTCATTCACCAATCAGCAGAAACTAATCGCTAAGTTAGTGAAGTTTACCATGAATGTAATGAGGACTAAAAATTCATATTGTTGAATCACAAATTGATTTAGCAGTGTTCTCGCAAAATTAAGACATGGAAAGGATAATTTATTCAGCCACAATGTTACTTGTAACACGTTTTAAATTGTGATGGAATCAAAACAACAATCCATGAAGTAGAGGCACATTAAATCTCAAAAAACACAGAAATTCAAGCAAACAATTTCTGTTGAAGTAAGCGAAAGCAAAGTCAGATAGCTCAACAAAAGTCTTTGTAAATCAGTGAATCTGTGAAATAGGTTGAATATTATAACCTGTTGTGTGATGACTGTTTGTGTGTCTACGTTAATATAATAAGCTGTATGTTGTACGTTTTTAAGTATAATAAAAAAAAAGATCATGCTTAATATAAAAGTGTTCTTCATTTCACTTATTTTAAAAATCCGGTTCAATAATTTCTACCTGGAAGAACATATTCATTGTTTTTTTGAGACAGTAAGGGAGTTTTGCTAGGAGTGCAACAATATTCCACTTTAGTTTGCGACCTTAAATAAATTTCATTCTGCAATCCAAAATGAAAAGCATTGTATGTTTAGTCAGAGAGTTGAGTTGGTTCATGGCTTTATATTGCTGCTCAAAACAAAGAGCTCATCACATCATTTGACTGAAAACAAATGGATCATCCCCCTACAGTGTAGACTTAGTGCCATGTGACCTTGGTATGTTTCAGCATTTGAAGCAGTTCCTTACTGATCAGCGCTATGACAGTGTCAAAAGAACTGTAAAATACACTGTCTTCAGAGATGGCATTATTCTATGATGAGAGTATTCAGAAATGTTTGACAAATGTCTTAATATTATGTAGAAAATTAGTTTAGGTATGGGCTTTATTTTGTTAGAATAAATTGCCATTAATTTTCAAAAAAACCTAACATTACTTACTTTCCAATCATACTTCTTATAAACAAAGCTAGACCCTAACTCAATCCTTGGAAAACATCAAATTTATCAAATAGTTTAATTTTTTCACCTTAGAAAATAAAATAATTTCACAATAATTTAAATAAAATTTATACCATTTCAAATCTTTGTTTTCTATAGCTTAATTTCTTAAACAATAACTCATACCGTACTTACCATCAAATATCTTTGATACATCAAAATATTGTATCAATCTTCTGTGATACATTCCAAGTAAGCAAAGACAGTTAAAATGAATTGAGTACCATTTCAGGGTGTACTCCTCTAGCATATTTCTTTCAAATGGATAATACCTTATAATTGTGAAAATAATTTACGATAAAAATATATCATTTCTAACTACGGAGAAATATTTTAAAACAGATATTTTCTTTGTCTAGTTTGTGCAATTACGTTGTTTATTAAACATTTTTATAAAGAACTATTTTCGTATTTGAGGCTAGCTAATCGTTTTTACTGTTTGGTGATATATGTTTAACAGTTAATAATTGTGGAAATAGTTCCTAACAGTTATTCTTTACTGAAAGATGACATAACCTTATTCACATTAAAAACAGCATTCGGCACTTTTATGAAATACATTTAATTTTAATATTTACCTGTGCAAAATCAAGGTCAACTTTTATTCCTCTGCAGACTGAAAATTATACTGAACGCTACCATATTAATTTAAATAAGGTACTATGAATATTTTATATGTTATAAGTTATTTTAGAAATTGGACAGCAGCAAACATGCTACAAGCTAATTTAGACAAATTTAATACATTTTCAAAATACTAAAAAAAAATTAACTTATGCACATATTTTCAGTCCGATGTTCATTTAATACTCAGTGTGGTGAAGTTTTCGTCACCTTAATGAGAATATTAACTAAATCACCAAGTTTTCATTCAAGCTGAACCCTTTTTGAAAGAACTAAAAATATTATGTCTTCTGTAAATATATGCATTTTCACTTTTCAGCGTTTTTCCCCCGAACGTTAAGACAATCTGAAATACATCATTATAAGTAGCATGTTTACATCTTGTCACTACAGAACTCATATAATTATAAGCAGGGATCTAATTATTATTCTAGCACAAATTTTTTTAACCGTTTGACAGAAGAATTTATAATATTCATGATTTCTTTCAAACAAAGTTTGCAATAGTTTTGTTGGAGAAAACTATTTACTCTGTCTGAGAGTTTGTTATTCTTTAACAGGTTACGTCAAAAATACCTATAGTATAGGTGGTTTTACCAACTCCCTAATACCTAATGTAATACGTGAATAGTTGGTTTTAATTGTACTTATTTGATATGTTATGTTTGTATGTGTGTATTTTATGATTTATGTTTTTATTATTTCTGTAATGGTTGTCTTAGCATTCATAAATTTAACATGCCCGATACATTAGGTCAACGAAATAAATAAAGATTAGTTTTGTGATATTTTTCTTAGTGTTATTTATTTTATTATCATCTGATTCCAATAATTAATTTGGGTTCAGAGATATCTTTGAGAAACCCATTCATGTTTAGTAAAAAATTCAGAGTCGCATTGTTTTTATTAAAAAGCAGACAATTTACTTTAACAAATGCAGCTGAGAGTAATAAATAAAGTTTTCATTATTGTGTTTATAAAATTAAAACACAACTATTTCAATGAAAATTAGTAATCATTTTACAGTCCAAATCATTATCAGATTTTATACTATGTAAAGGAAAGTCGTTTGGAAATAAACATTGAATAAAATAAAGTACAAAATCTTTAAAGCTATTGTTGGAACTGAAATGTATTATTTAATAACATATTTAATAAAATATTAGTAAACATTTAGCAAATGCGCTTGAAAGAGAGAAAGTTTGTGCAATTTATATTTTTTATAAAACTAAAATGAATCACTTTTCGTTTGGTTACTCAACAATATTGCTGTTATCAAAAACATGAGTAAGTACATTATTTACTTGACTGATAAGATAAACTTATAAGACGTGTAATCGTTGGAAGAGTTTTAAAATATTATTACAAGCTACTGAGTGTTTTTATTTTAGAAAGTAGAATCATAAAATTTAAAAACAATAAATTTCAACTAAAATATTAATCTGTAGTTTAGTTTAACAGACTAGTCTAGATACTTATTTTCTTCTTTTCCTCTATACTGGAAATGGAGTTAGAAACGAAAGATATTTGACATGCACATTTAGTTTTAAGACTCAAACTATGTCAAAAATATTATAAATTTAAACAAACAAATTGTTATGAATAGGAAACTTTTAATATTTCGTAGAGGGGAGAGATTTATATTATTTCCTTTTCGTCAAGCAGATTAACGTATTAAACTAATTTTATAACATAAACAGTGAATACTTGATTAAAACCAACAATCAAAACAACTTGATTCAAAACAGTGAATATTCAATTAAATTTAATTTTATATGAATCATGTTTGGAAAGTATGTCCATTTCCAAATGTAGACATTAGAGTGCTTTGGTTGTCTAAGAGTAGATATGTGATGAGATACTATATTACCTGACGATGGATACCAATACAGGATACTTTATATATTTTATTTAATATGATTAAATTATTTAAAGACAATTAAAAGACACGACTATAAACTATGAATTTGGTTGTTTTATTGCATAAAATGTGAAACCAGCAGAGATTAATTACCATTGTTTTACAAAATTAAAAAATAATAATACAGTACACTATTTTCCGTTAATGAATTCTTCTTTTCACTATTTTACTTGACGCGTTTCGAGGTGTCTATCCCATCATCAGAGATCACTCGTTGAATGGACGTCAACAAAACATTAAGTGCAAATACACAAAAACACACAACAGTTTTAGAACATGTGATAGGTGTACACCTTTTGGCTACTAGATGTCGACACTTAGATAGATACAAAAATGTGAATGATGAGTAATCATTTATCGTTAATGATCATTTTATGTAGTTTGGAAATAAGAGATTACTGAACAGACAGTTCAGGAAATCATTTTGTGTTTGATTTCCGTAAATTTCAAGAATAGTTCTGAATGATGTTGTGTCACATTATTTAAATTATTTAAAGTTATGCTTACTCTGGGTGCCAAAATGTTTAACACCGAGTACAAAAACAAATGTCTTGGTAGGTTGTTACTTGTTTACAATTATGAAGAAGATAATTTTTCAGTCACACCATAACTGGTAACATATATGGGTGACTCACATTATGCCGGAATAAAAACAACAATCTCTGAAAAAGCAGAAATACAAGTCAATAATGTCTACCATGAACGGTAAGATAGTTTTGCATGATGATTTCTTGCTATTAGGTACAACAAGAAATGCTGTATGAGACCATAAATAAATTTCGTAATGCAATCTAAAGCAAAATCGACTTAGTTGCAAATTTGGGTTGAGTTGCTTCAGGCAAATGTTCCAACCTCATATAATGTTGAACACATGAGCTAATATTTGGATGAAAACAAATTGAGTAGACCACTTACAGTGCCAAGGTACTTACACTTGTTCTTTCATGTGAATTAATAAGTTCGTAAATGATCAGCAATATGATGATGATGTCAATGTCATAAGAGCTCTGAAATATTCATTATCTTCACAAACAGCATCATTATAATCAATAATTATTGGTTCCATGTTATAACATAATCTTAATATTGGTTGAAATTATGTAGAAGAGTAGTTAATGTACGGTATTTCTCCTAATAATTAAATTGTTTAAAGTATATTGTCTTTATTTTTTAACAGCCTATGGTACTTAATTTCCAAACATGCCTTGTATTGTTTGTTATACTCTCAATATTGTTTTGTTTATACATTTCCAATTATACAAAATAATGTCAAAACACACAATATACAAAAAAAAAATCTTAAATAATTGTAATAAAGACAATTTTAAAGTTAAATGTTCAACACAAAATAAAGATACAATTAAAATACTTAAAGAATAAAATAGAAAGCAAGTTATTGGCTTTCTTTCTTACGTTAGAATTTTCCCCTACTTTGTGAGTTTGTGCCATTTGTGATAAAGGTACAAGATCATAGTACGAGGGGACTGAAGTCGGATTATCAAAGTGTGTATACCGTCCCTGACTGGCGCAAGGTTGGATTGATTTAAAAGGCAGCAGTTGCCTAGTCCAAAAGCAGAACATCTTTAAGTTATATGTTTCCAATGGGATACTGCAACAAATTACCATTTTACAAAGAGACGAGTGTATAAATATGATTCTTGTTTACTGTTATTAGAGTCGCAAAAAGGTGACTAAATAAAAGTTTACGAAAAATAATTATTTAAGTATTATTTATAATGCTAACACCAGAGTGTACCACCAGTAGTAAGCATGCGCATTTATTTCATATTTTCTATCGTAATTCATTCCTTATTAATACTACAGCTTCATGTCTTTACACATATTAGACTAATGTGGGCAGAATAAAGACTACACCACTACAGACGAAAAAAAGACTATCAAATACCTATTGACTATTATCAGATAATTTACTTAAATGGTGCAAGCATGTTGCATACACTTTCACACTCACCACTAGACAAAACGTAGTAAAATCAACAAAAATATTCGTTAAGTAATGGTCTGTCAAAAAGTGGAAATGAACCAATGATGATTAAAATTTGAACAAATTAATATTGTGTTTATATATAGTTCAACAGGGCTTAACTAACTTCACTTGCGCTACAAACGTGTCCTGAGCAAAACTCATATTTCATTGGAATCAAGCTTTTAATGACAGCATTCAAAATTCACTTTTGTTTTTTGCCAATTATTTCTTTTTTTATTTGTGATATTGGACAAGTGTTTGGGTCATTAGATATTTTTATATATGTCTTTTTTAGGGATATGTTTTTGTTTTTAAACCGATAACTCGTGAATTAACATTTTAGAGAGATGTAGACCAATTTATATCTGTTAAGTTATTAGAGACTTGAACAAAATTTGATCAAAATCATTAGAGCTGATTAAAAAATTTTTAATATATTTTCTTTATAGTGGCTAACACAAAGTTTCCAGCACCTGAACAATTTTAAAGAATCCAGAAATCAAAATTGATCCACTTTTTAGCTTGTAGAACATTTCACAGATGATAGAATAACAGATTTTTTTATTAATAGGAGAGTGAGGATTCACTGTCCTGGAAATACCTCTAAGCTGCATAGCTTATTTTGCACCCTCATTCACAGGACCTTCTTTATGTAAATTTCACGAGACTTGAAAATTATGGGAATCGCGGTTCTTCCAGAGAGCTGGATTTATTTGTATATGACTTGGCAGATCCCAGTGTGAAGAAGTTGCAGACAAGCAATATAATTTAATCTGTTATTTTACTTACTCCTTCTTGTGACTTATTTTTTAACATATGTTACGCTTTTCAGAACGTATGTTCCATATTCAGACACGCTCCTGAGAGGTATATCTGAAGATGAAAACATACGTTCTGAGACGCGTAACATATGTTACACAATAAATCACAAGACGGAGTTAGTAATAAATAACTTAGATTAAAATCTGTGACTTGGATTCGATTAATCAAAAATGAGTTTTAATAACTTTAAAAGCACATTGTTCCTCGGGGATCAGTGCTTGAGCTTTTGTGTTTATTTTATGTACAAATGTTGTCGAGCTTGTCCAATATTTTGCTGATGTAACTCTTTTAGAGAGATAACTGTAGAACAACTTGAGACTGAAACCTTTAATATCTAAATATTCTCTCCCAGTATCTATACGAGATACATTTTATAACAAATCCAAGAAAATTTAATTTTATTTCATATTCTTTACAACCTCCAGTTTCAGGACTGAGATAGTTGTAACTCTTGGAGAGGAGGACCTAAAAGCTGTGGGCTCTACTGAATTTCTAATAATAGTTATCGATAGTGACTTGACCTGGGAAGATCATGTCAGTAAAGTGTGCAAGAGATTAACCACAGGCATATTTATCTTACAAAATCTTTCTATGACATGTACATTAGACATCATGAAAATGGCATATCATATATAAATACCACACCTGAACTATGGTCTACTTTTGGGGGAAGATGTGCTGATGTCCAGTTTAGAAGATTCTTCATTCTGAAAAAAGAGCTGTTAAGCTTATATATAGATTGAGGAAGACAAGGACAAAAAGTTATTTAATTTGTAACAGAGAGTTGCATTTCTACAATACCCATCAAAAGATGACTTTCGTGTGAATAAACACTGATTGAAAGTGATTCAACGATCTTCAACACAGTCTGCCATTAGACTATTCAATAAACTTTCTGACCACACAAAGGATATAACAGTAGATTCCTTATTTACAAAAAGCTTGGAGCGTTATTTGGTTACATCTGCTTGTTACTCCCTGGAAGAGTTTGAACTTATCTGGTTGTGATAGTCGGAACAATGAATTGGGGATATAGTGTACCTGAATATTTAAAATGTTGTAGTATAGGGTTATTAACTCTGTTAGTTATATAATTTATATATTCTAATTGTTATTATACTTTAATTTTTAATGGTGTTGACTGTAGCTACATAATCATATCTCTCGACAGTTAATAAATAAGTTTAGGTTGTGAATTAGGATATTTAATTTTAATTTTAAATATAGCCTATGTTGTACATTATTTAAAAAATTTAATTTAACCGTAATTAAAATTTGTTGTTTATTTGTTTCTTGTTGATTTCGTTGATCTGTCAAACAAAGATAATTTGTCTAAAGGACTAATAAAACTGAATTGAAATGAAATTTGTCATTGCTTCAATCAATTTAAGAAAATGATTAACTATTATTATAATGAGGATTAGCTCACAGAAAAACTGTACGAAAAAGTAAAATTTAATGAATTTTATGGTGAAATTCATAATAAACACAAAACAGCCCAATACAATACACTGATTACAGGACACCATAAGACATACGTCCTTTATAAAGCATCCTTATTTGCATTTCAACAATTTGTGCACATTAGAAAATTAAGATAATATTTAGCTTATAACCATGTTTGCTAAGAGTCAAAACTTGACCATAATAAACAACAAAAAAGATGAAGAATGTAAATGGGAAAAATGATGCAAATGGCATCTCTAAAGGCCTAAGTAAATTTCAGTTAGAGAAAAAATAGATTTTGTTAGTTTCAGCTCGAAGATTTTAGTTTACTTTTAAGAGCTTAAACTAGTTCTAGTCTAGCAATTAATCAGTTATAATAAACTAATAACCTAATTAAACAAACATCAAAGAAAAAAAAATTGCATTTGACCTTGATTGACTTTTAACAGTGAATTATCATTTATTTTTAGTTCATTGCCCTTGAGTCTTTAAAAACCATCACCTTGCACTTAGTTGCTAATGAGCCGGATAAACTCTAAACAGTCGTATGATACACCGCAGTAAATGCAAAAGAAAACAGTCAAAAATAATAATATAAATTACGAACAGAAATTACATAATCTGTAGATGACCTGTTTATGTCACACTTGACCAAATTTATATGACCAAATTTAAATATTCTTCATCTGTTCTTTTTTTATTGAAAACACGAATCTTCTGATTTTATTTTCAGTCTTGTCACACATTCAGATGTATCTTCTCAAAATGTACTCTTTATAATATTGTAGTTTCTATAAAATGCAGCGACAATTACATATATCTATTTTGATGTAATTGAACATAATTCCCTCAGGGCTCACTTTAGTAAGTACGGGCTTGGAAATACCGAGGATCACAGCTGGATATAAAGAATTTTACAGATTGCTGAATTAGATCGCTCACTTTTATCTTTCACATCAAGTCTCTCTTGATCAACTCTTATTCTTTTCCGAGTCTGATCATGTAATAGTATTTGAGGGCTAGGGGTGTTTAAGTTATATTATTATTTTTTTCTTTTTGTTTATCAAACGATGATGCGAGAGAAATTTTCACCTTTAAACGACAAGAAATAGCAGAACTTAATTTTGTTTTTAATTCTGTGTTGTTCAAATACTAAACACGAGTTTTTTCATGGTCCAAAATTTTGTAAGAATAAAACAAAATTTCATTTTATGAAACAATGTCGGTAAACAATCATTGTTTTCAAATTTTGGTCTATTAATCATAGGTAATTTACAAAAATAGAAGATTAATTTTCATTCTAGGATATAAAATCTGTCAATTTCAATTCCAAAAATCAACTTAATTTTTTTTTTTTTTTAAAAGTCTCATAAACTTTTACATATGTAGTTTTTTAAAAAAGGTAGAAATAATAAAATCATCTTAAAATATAGTTTACTTTGTAGATTCGTTTAAAAAAAAAAAAAAAGTTTACATTTGATAATTTTTTTTACATTCAGTGTGGCCCCATTTTAATTTGTAAAATTGCACTGTATATAAGGTAGTTACACTTCATCAATATTTATGTACCCTTAATTCTTGCTTCTTGTGTGTGTGTGTGTGTGTGTGTGTGTGTGTGTGTGTGTGTGTGTGTGTGTGTGTGTGTGTGTGTGTGTGTGTGTGTGTGTGTGTGTGTGTGTGTGTGTGTGTGTGTGTGTGTGTGTGTGTGCATGAGTGCACACGTGTACTAAAAACGCCCTAGTGGTGCAATTTTAGTCTATGTTACCATTTTTTATATAGGCTCAGTTTTACAACCACTAACCAAGTTCATTAACCTAAAAGTTGTGGCCAATTTAAAAAAAAAAAAAAAAAAAAAAACTATTTTGAAGATAATTTATTACACGTGTAAAATATAACACACTACAATAGCTTATTGTACAGTTTTAAATTCTACATTCAACAGTGCAAAAAATGTCTCATCCACGATCACATATAAAATAATTATTAATAGAAATCAAATTGATAAAATATAACCTTAAAATTAGAAAGAGCAAAAATTAATAACTGCTCTATTTTTTGTTGAATTTTAATCAAATTTATTATTTAAACAAGTTTTGCTATTTGTTGAATACAATTGAAAAAAAAAAAAAGTTCCCAGAATTCTATTCATTTGAAGCAGTTTTTAGTACCTATTTTTTTTCTTATCTTTGCATCCCATACGAAAATATAATGTCTCATTATTTTCTGTTGGTGATCTGCATATATTATTGACAGCGTCAAGATTGGACAAGCAGATACACAAAACTCTTAGTGTCCCATATTGTCAGCATATAGCTGCATATCAAGATATTTTGTATTATTAATATACTGTTACCTTTTGTTTTCATTGAAACACATACCTACACCATATTTCACAAATTATGAGGGAACCTAAACACAGACCCAGATATTGGATTTGAATATTAATCTTTATATTTAAATAAGCATTTTTTTCAATGATTGGACAGAAGGATCAGTCTCACTGTGATAGTGTTGGACTGGCGGAAGCTGCAGAGCATTTTGTGACCTTCTGTAAATGATATGGTAGAGCAATATATGAAGTACTGGGTGTTGACATGTGAAATGTGGAGGAACTATGAGATATTACCTTTTCAGATCAGACATTTGTCAAAAGGACAGGTGGGCTTCAAAAGTATTTAATTGGAATTTTGTTCTCTGGATGAAGTGATTGGGGCCTAAAATGAATAATTATGGAGACGCCTATGATGACCAAACATTTCGATTTTGTCAGGACAGTCGATTATTTAGGGAATGACCTGAATTTTTCAAGTATCAGTTAAGACTGTGATATGTTTCAGTTTTTAATTACACAGGAAATTATTCGTAAATTTCGCAATTATACTGGTATTTTTAAACATATCATTAGAAAATGATTACCAATAAATAATACAAACTATGTACTGGTAATTTAAATAGGTAAATTAGTGTTACTGGGGAAGCTGGGTGAGTTGTGACATCTTTTCCACTCCACTTCTACGTCTGATGTTTCTAAAATCTATCATAAAATAATATTTTTGTTAAATTTAAATTAATTCCAAATTTACAAAGTGAGTATAATTATAGATTAATTTGTGAACTCCCCTCACAAAAAAGGTCAGATTAAGCCTGCCCCAATACAGTATAGAATAATCTTCACATTTCATGAATATTTTGTTAACATATTTAAGATTAATCTTTAGAGATATAAACTTTTAAAATAGCGTTCACCATTTTTAATATTTGTTGTTTTGCAGGTAGCTTCACTTTTGAAGATAAAATCTATTTAGTTCATTTAAGAAAAACATTTATTTAAAACAAATTAGGCTCAATACCACCAAAACATACACTTATCACAATAATTTCGTTATATAAATGATTGTATTAAATAACTACAATTTTAAACAACCTAAAAATTGAAAGGTTAATGACTTGAATCACTTACCTTGATAGCACTTCACTTCAGCTTCGCATGGATAGGCCTACTGCTATCTGATGGCTTGTAGTAGAACACCATGTGAGAAGCACTTATCATATCTACGTGAAAACAAACAAGTATTGTCAGGTTTCTAGCACTGATAATGTAACAGCAACATAAATATTTAATAGCCTACCTGTGTTTTTGTTATCAGTAAGTTGAATTCATGCTGATGAATATTCTATGAAATGATATAAACTTCATACATACCTGCATTTCAGTTGAAATTTATGCATTAAACAAATTTTTACTTTTATACAGACATAGTATACAGAAAATTCTGCTTTTATAAAGCTGTAAAACAATCACAAATCATAAACTCACTTTTTCGCCTAAAAATACTTCAAGGGGGGTACTTACCATTTTGAAAAGTTTGAAAATTGGCTCTTTTCTCGAGGTAATTACTGAGATACTGTAGAAGATATTTTCGATTTAAAAAATCCACATGAAACTTTGAATTTCCTTCTTTCATCATGTATAAGTTCATATCATTACGATGTATAGTTATGGAGCTACAGGCGATTTAAAAAGTTATTGCAAGTGGCGAAACGTGAAATGTTAAAATCTGATATTTTTATTAACTTTCTTCTTTCCTCATGTAAATTTTGATATCATTACGATGTATAGTTATGGAGCTACAGGCGATTTAAAAAGGTATTGCAAGTGGCGAAACGGGAAATGTTAAAATCTGGTATTTTTATTAACGTATAAATTGATATAACTCTTAAACCATTTGAGACGTCAAAGTGATTTTTTCAGGGTTTATTCTCCATTCAATTCTGCATCTTTTGATACCCATATCATTGGTTTAAAACCATTTTGATCCTTTTTGAAAAACATTTAAACTGCAATTACTCGTAAACCCTTTGAGATTTTAAAGTGTCTTTTTCAGGGTTTTCTCTCCTTTCAATTCTGCATCTATTGATGTGCATATGATTGGTATTGTTAAATGTTGAAATTTTTACAAAAAATAGATAAAAATGAAAAAATGTAAAAAAATTGAAATTTCATTAGCACCACCAAATTTAATTCTGCTTCTGTAAAGCCATAAAAACATTCAAAAATCAAAAACTCACTTTTTCGCTTAAAAAAACCTTAGCATTTTACAAAGATGGAAAATTGGCTGTATTCACGAGTTAATTACTCAGAAACTATAAGAGATATTTTCGAATTGAAAACACCACAGTAATCAACTTTCTCCTTTCCTCATGTAAATTTTGATATCATTACGATGTATAGTTATGGACCTACAGGCGATTTAAAAAGGTATTGCAAGCAGCGAAACGTGAAATGTTAAAATCTGGTATTTTTATTAACGTATAAATTTCAATAACTCCTAAACCATTAGAGATGTCAAAGTGATTATTTCAGGGTTTATTCTCCTTTCAATCTTTTGATACCCATATCATCTTTTGATACCCATATCATTGGTTTAAAACAATTTTGATCTTTTTTGAAAAACTTTTAAACTGCAATTACTAGTAAACCCTTTGAGATTTTAATTTGTCTTTTTCAGGGTTTACTCTCCTTTCAATTCTGCATCTATTGATGTTCATATCATTGGTATTGTTAAATGTTGAAATTTTTACACAAAATCGGCATCAAATAGAAAAATATTAAATTTTGAAATTTCAATCGCACCCCTCTACTCCAAACCTTATTCTGCTTCTATTAAGCTAAAAAACATTTAAAAATCAAAAACTCACTTTTTCGCCTAAAAAAACGGCAGTGAAACCTTAGCATTTTGCAAAGTTGGAAAATTGGCTGTTTTACGATTTAATTACTCCTAAACTATAGGAGATATTATCGAATTGAAAACACCACAGTAAAATTTTAACTTTCTTCTTTCCTAATGTAAATTTTTATATCATTCCGATGTGTAGTTATTGAGCTACAGGCGATTTGAAAAGGTATTGCAAGTGGTGAAACGGGAAATGTTAAAATCTGGTATTTTTATTAACGTATAAATTGCAATAACTCCTAAACCATTAGAGATGTCAAAGTGATTATTTCAGGGTTTATTCTCCTTTCAATTTTGCATCTTTTGATACCTATATCAATGGTTAAAAAAAAGACTTTGATCTGTTTTGATAAACTTTAAACTGCAATTTTTCGTAAACGCTTTATCATTTCAAAGTGAATTTTTCACAGTTCACTCTCCTTCCAATTATACAGCTTTTTATGTGCATATCATTGGTTTTTAAAAATTTTGAAGTTTTTACACAAAATGGGCATTAAATAGAAAAATATTCAAAATTTTGAAATTTCAATAGCACCCCCCTCTGCTCCAAACTTTATTCTGCTTCTACTAAGCTATAAAAACATTTAAAAATCAAAAACTCAGTTTTTCGCCCAAAAAACGACAGGGTACTTTAGCATTTTGCAAAGTTGGAAAATTGGCTGTTTTTACGAGTTAATTACTCAGAAACTATAACAGATATTTTCAAATTGAAAACACCACAGTAAAATTTAAACTTTCTACTTTCGTCATGTAAATTTTTATATCATTACGATGTATAGTTATTGAGCTACAGGCGATTTAAAAAGGTATTGCAAGTGGTGAAAAGGGAAATGTTATAATCTGGTATTTCTATTAACGTATAAATTGCCATAACTCCTAAACCATTATAGATGTCAAAGTGATGATTTCAGGGTTTATTCTCCTTTCAACTCTGCATCTTTTGATACCTATATCAATTTTTTAAAAAAAACTTTAATCGGTTTTGAAAAAACTTTAAACTGCATTTTTTCGTAAACGCTTTATGATTTCAAAGTGAATTTTTCACAGTTCACTCTCCTTCCAATTATACAGCTTTTTATGTGCATATCATTGGTTTTTAAAAATTTTGAATTTTTTACACAAAATCGGCAATAAATAGAAAAACAAACAAAAATTTTGAAATTTCAATAGCACCCCTCTACTCCAAACCTTATTCTGCTCCTATTAAGCTATAAAAACAACCAAAAATCAAAAACTCAATTTTTTGCCTAAAAAAACGGCAAGGGGTACCTTAGCATTTTGCAAAGTTGGAAAATTGGCTGTTTTACGATTTAATTACTCCTAAACTATAGGAGATATTATCGAATTGAAAACACCACAGTAAAATTTTAACTTTCTTCTTTCCTAATGTAAATTTTTATATCATTCCGATGTGTAGTTATTGAGCTACAGGCGATTTGAAAAGGTATTGCAAGTGGTGAAACGGGAAATGTTAAAATCTGGTATTTTTATTAACGTATAAATTGCAATAACTCCTAAACCATTAGAGATGTCAAAGTGATTATTTCAGGGTTTATTCTCCTTTCAATTTTGCATCTTTTGATACCTATATCAATGGTTAAAAAAAAGACTTTGATCTGTTTTGATAAACTTTAAACTGCAATTTTTCGTAAACGCTTTATCATTTCAAAGTGAATTTTTCACAGTTCACTCTCCTTCCAATTATACAGCTTTTTATGTGCATATCATTGGTTTTTAAAAATTTTGAAGTTTTTACACAAAATGGGCATTAAATAGAAAAATATTCAAAATTTTGAAATTTCAATAGCACCCCCCTCTGCTCCAAACTTTATTCTGCTTCTACTAAGCTATAAAAACATTTAAAAATCAAAAACTCAGTTTTTCGCCCAAAAAACGACAGGGTACTTTAGCATTTTGCAAAGTTGGAAAATTGGCTGTTTTTACGAGTTAATTACTCAGAAACTATAACAGATATTTTCAAATTGAAAACACCACAGTAAAATTTAAACTTTCTACTTTCGTCATGTAAATTTTTATATCATTACGATGTATAGTTATTGAGCTACAGGCGATTTAAAAAGGTATTGCAAGTGGTGAAACGGGAAATGTTATAATCTGGTATTTCTATTAACGTATAAATTGCCATAACTCCTAAACCATTATAGATGTCAAAGTGATGATTTCAGGGTTTATTCTCCTTTCAACTCTGCATCTTTTGATACCTATATCAATTTTTTAAAAAAAACTTTAATCGGTTTTGAAAAAACTTTAAACTGCATTTTTTCGTAAACGCTTTATGATTTCAAAGTGAATTTTTCACAGTTCACTCTCCTTCCAATTATACAGCTTTTTATGTGCATATCATTGGTTTTTAAAAATTTTGAATTTTTTACACAAAATCGGCAATAAATAGAAAAACAAACAAAAATTTTGAAATTTCAATAGCACCCCTCTACTCCAAACCTTATTCTGCTCCTATTAAGCTATAAAAACAACCAAAAATCAAAAACTCAATTTTTTGCCTAAAAAAACGGCAAGGGGTACCTTAGCATTTTGCAAAGTTGGAAAATTGGCTGTTTTACGATTTAATTACTCCTAAACTATAGGAGATATTATCGAATTGAAAACACCACAGTAAAATTTTAACTTTCTTCTTTCCTAATGTAAATTTTTATATCATTCCGATGTGTAGTTATTGAGCTACAGGCGATTTGAAAAGGTATTGCAAGTGGTGAAACGGGAAATGTTAAAATCTGGTATTTTTATTAACGTATAAATTGCAATAACTCCTAAACCATTAGAGATGTCAAAGTGATTATTTCAGGGTTTATTCTCCTTTCAATTTTGCATCTTTTGATACCTATATCAATGGTTAAAAAAAAGACTTTGATCTGTTTTGATAAACTTTAAACTGCAATTTTTCGTAAACGCTTTATCATTTCAAAGTGAATTTTTCACAGTTCACTCTCCTTCCAATTATACAGCTTTTTATGTGCATATCATTGGTTTTTAAAAATTTTGAAGTTTTTACACAAAATGGGCATTAAATAGAAAAATATTCAAAATTTTGAAATTTCAATAGCACCCCCCTCTGCTCCAAACTTTATTCTGCTTCTACTAAGCTATAAAAACATTTAAAAATCAAAAACTCAGTTTTTCGCCCAAAAAACGACAGGGTACTTTAGCATTTTGCAAAGTTGGAAAATTGGCTGTTTTTACGAGTTAATTACTCAGAAACTATAACAGATATTTTCAAATTGAAAACACCACAGTAAAATTTAAACTTTCTACTTTCGTCATGTAAATTTTTATATCATTACGATGTATAGTTATTGAGCTACAGGCGATTTAAAAAGGTATTGCAAGTGGTGAAACGGGAAATGTTATAATCTGGTATTTCTATTAACGTATAAATTGCCATAACTCCTAAACCATTATAGATGTCAAAGTGATGATTTCAGGGTTTATTCTCCTTTCAACTCTGCATCTTTTGATACCTATATCAATTTTTTAAAAAAAACTTTAATCGGTTTTGAAAAAACTTTAAACTGCATTTTTTCGTAAACGCTTTATGATTTCAAAGTGAATTTTTCACAGTTCACTCTCCTTCCAATTATACAGCTTTTTATGTGCATATCATTGGTTTTTAAAAATTTTGAATTTTTTACACAAAATCGGCAATAAATAGAAAAACAAACAAAAATTTTGAAATTTCAATAGCACCCCTCTACTCCAAACCTTATTCTGCTCCTATTAAGCTATAAAAACAACCAAAAATCAAAAACTCAATTTTTTGCCTAAAAAAACGGCAAGGGGTACCTTAGCATTTTGCAAAGTTGGAAAATTGGCTGTTTTCACGTGATAATTACTCATAAACTATAGTAGATATTTTCAAATTGAAAAAAAACCACAATAACATTTGAACTTTCTTCTTTCCTCATGTAAATTTTAATATCATTACGATGTATAGTTATGGAGCTACAGGCGATTTAAAAAGGTATTGCAAGTAGAATCACGGGAAATGTTAAAATCTGGTATTTCTATTAACGTATAAATTGCAATAACTCCTAAACCATTATAGATGTCAAAGTGATGATTTCAGGGTTTATTCTCCTTTCAATTCTGCATCTTTTGATACCTATATCAATTTTGAAAAAAAATACTTTGATCGGTTTTGAAAAAACTTTAAACTGCATTTTTTCGTAAACGCTTTATGATTTCAAAGTGAATTTTTCACAGTTCACTCTCCTTCCAATTATACAGCTTTTTATGTGCATATCATTGGTTTTTAAAAATTTTAAATTTTTTACACAAAATCGGCAATAAATAGAAAAATATTAAAAATTTTGAAATTTCATCAGCACCCCTCTACTCCAAACCTTATTCTGCTCCTATTAAGCTATAAAAACAACCAAAAATCAAAAACTCAATTTTTTGCCTAAAAAAACGGCAAGGGGGGTCTTAGCATTTTGCAAAGTTGGAAAATTGGCTGTTTTCACGTGATAATTACTCATAAACTATAGTAGATATTTTCAAATTGAAAAGACCACATTAACGTTTGAACTTTCTTCTTTCCTCATGTAAATTTTAATATCATTACGATGTATAGTTATGGAGCTACAGGCGATTTAAAAAGGTATTGCAAGTGGTGAAGCGGGAAACGTTAAAATCTGGTATTTCTATTAACGTATAAATTGCAATAACTCCTAAACCATTATAGATGTCAAAGTGATGATTTCAGGGTTTATTCTCCTTTCAACTCTGCATCTTTTGATACCTATATCAATTTTTAAAAAAATACTTTGATCGGTTTTGAAAAAACTTTAAACTGCATTTTTTCGTAAACGCTTTATGATTTCAAAGTGAATTTTTCACAGTTCACTCTCCTTCCAATTATACAGCTTTTTATGTGCAAATCTTTGGTTTTTAAAAATTTTGAATTTTTTACACAAAATCGGCAATAAATAGAAAAATATTAAAAATTTTGAAATTTCAACAGCACCCCTCTACTCCAAACCTTATTCTGCTCCTATTAAGCTATAAAAACAACCAAAAATCAAAAACTCATTTTTTTGCCTAAAAAAACGGCAAGGGGGGTAACTTAGCATTTTGCAAAGTTGGAAAATTGGCTGTTTTCACGTGATAATTACTCATAAACTATAGTAGATATTTTCGAATTGAAAAGACCACATTAACGTTTGAACTTTCTTCTTTCCTCATGTAAATTTTAATATCATTACGATGTATAGTTATGGAGCTACAGGCGATTTAAAAAGGTATTGCAAGTGGTGAAACGGGAAATGTTAAAATCTGGTATTTCTTTTAACGTATAAATTGCAATAACTCCTAAACCATTATAGATGTCAAAGTGATGATTTCAGGGTTTATTCTCCTTTCAATTCTGCATCTTTTGATACCTATATCAATTTTAAAAAAAATACTTTGATCGGTTTTGAAAAACTTTAAACTGCAATTTTTCGTAAACGCTTTATGATTTCAAAGTGAATTTTTCACAGTTCACTCTCCTTCCAATTATACAGCTTTTTATGTGCATATCATTGGTTTTTAAAAATTTTGAATTTTTTACACAAAATCGGCAATAAATAGAAAAATATTAAAAATTTTGAAATTTCAACAGCACCCCTCTACTCCAAACCTTATTCTGCTCCTATTAAGCTATAAAAACAACCAAAAATCAAAAACTCAATTTTTTGCCTAAAAAAACGGCAAGGGGGACCTTAGCATTTTGCAAAGTTGGAAAATTGGCTGTTTTCACGTGATAATTACTCATAAACTATAGTAGATATTTTCAAATTGAAAAGACCACATTAACGTTTGAACTTTCTTCTTTCCTCATGTAAATTTTAATATCATTACGATGTATAGTTATGGAGCTACAGGCGATTTAAAAAGGTATTGCAAGTGGTGAAACGGGAAACGTTAAAATCTGGTATTTCTATTAACGTATAAATTGCAATAACTCCTAAACCATTATAGATGTCAAAGTGATGATTTCAGGGTTTATTCTCCTTTCAACTCTGCATCTTTTGATACCTATATCAATTTTTAAAAAAATACTTTGATCGGTTTTGAAAAAACTTTAAACTGCATTTTTTCGTAAACGCTTTGTGATTTCAAAGTGAATTTTTCACAGTTCACTCTCCTTCAAATTATACAGCTTTTTATGTGCATATCTTTGGTTTTTAAAAATTTTGAATTTTTTACACAAAATCGGCAATAAATAGAAAAATATTAAAAAATTTGAAATTTCAACAGCACCCCTCTACTCCAAACCTTATTCTGCTCCTATTAAGCTATAAAAACAACCAAAAATCAAAAACTCATTTTTTTGCCTAAAAAAACGGCAAGGGGGACCTTAGCATTTTGCAAAGTTGGAAAATTGGCTGTTTTCACGTGATAATTACTCATAAACTATAGTAGATATTTTCAAATTGAAAAGACCACATTAACGTTTGAACTTTCTTCTTTCCTCATGTAAATTTTAATATCATTACGATGTATAGTTATGGAGCTACAGGCGATTTAAAAAGGTATTGCAAGTGGTGAAGCGGGAAACGTTAAAATCTGGTATTTCTATTAACGTATAAATTGCAATAACTCCTAAACCATTATAGATGTCAAAGTGATGATTTCAGGGTTTATTCTCCTTTCAACTCTGCATCTTTTGATACCTATATCAATTTTTAAAAAAATACTTTGATCGGTTTTGAAAAAACTTTAAACTGCATTTTTTCGTAAACGCTTTATGATTTCAAAGTGAATTTTTCACAGTTCACTCTCCTTCCAATTATACAGCTTTTTATGTGCAAATCTTTGGTTTTTAAAAATTTTGAATTTTTTACACAAAATCGGCAATAAATAGAAAAATATTAAAAATTTTGAAATTTCAACAGCACCCCTCTACTCCAAACCTTATTCTGCTCCTATTAAGCTATAAAAACAACCAAAAATCAAAAACTCAATTTTTTGCCTAAAAAAACGGCAAGGGGGACCTTAGCATTTTGCAAAGTTGGAAAATTGGCTGTTTTCACGTGATAATTACTCATAAACTATAGTAGATATTTTCAAATTGAAAAGACCACATTAACGTTTGAACTTTCTTCTTTCCTCATGTAAATTTTAATATCATTACGATGTATAGTTATGGAGCTACAGGCGATTTAAAAAGGTATTGCAAGTGGTGAAACGGGAAACGTTAAAATCTGGTATTTCTATTAACGTATAAATTGCAATAACTCCTAAACCATTATAGATGTCAAAGTGATGATTTCAGGGTTTATTCTCCTTTCAACTCTGCATCTTTTGATACCTATATCAATTTTTAAAAAAATACTTTGATCGGTTTTGAAAAAACTTTAAACTGCATTTTTTCGTAAACGCTTTGTGATTTCAAAGTGAATTTTTCACAGTTCACTCTCCTTCAAATTATACAGCTTTTTATGTGCATATCTTTGGTTTTTAAAAATTTTGAATTTTTTACACAAAATCGGCAATAAATAGAAAAATATTAAAAAATTTGAAATTTCAACAGCACCCCTCTACTCCAAACCTTATTCTGCTCCTATTAAGCTATAAAAACAACCAAAAATCAAAAACTCATTTTTTTGCCTAAAAAAACGGCAAGGGGGGTAACTTAGCATTTTGCAAAGTTGGAAAATTGGCTGTTTTCACGTGATAATTACTCATAAACTATAGTAGATATTTTCGAATTGAAAAGACCACATTAACGTTTGAACTTTCTTCTTTCCTCATGTAAATTTTAATATCATTACGATGTATAGTTATGGAGCTACAGGCGATTTAAAAAGGTATTGCAAGTGGTGAAACGGGAAATGTTAAAATCTGGTATTTCTTTTAACGTATAAATTGCAATAACTCCTAAACCATTATAGATGTCAAAGTGATGATTTCAGGGTTTATTCTCCTTTCAATTCTGCATCTTTTGATACCTATATCAATTTTAAAAAAAATACTTTGATCGGTTTTGAAAAACTTTAAACTGCAATTTTTCGTAAACGCTTTATGATTTCAAAGTGAATTTTTCACAGTTCACTCTCCTTCCAATTATACAGCTTTTTATGTGCATATCATTGGTTTTTAAAAATTTTGAATTTTTTACACAAAATCGGCAATAAATAGAAAAATATTAAAAATTTTGAAATTTCAACAGCACCCCTCTACTCCAAACCTTATTCTGCTCCTATTAAGCTATAAAAACAACCAAAAATCAAAAACTCAATTTTTTGCCTAAAAAAACGGCAAGGGGGACCTTAGCATTTTGCAAAGTTGGAAAATTGGCTGTTTTCACGTGATAATTACTCATAAACTATAGTAGATATTTTCAAATTGAAAAGACCACATTAACGTTTGAACTTTCTTCTTTCCTCATGTAAATTTTAATATCATTACGATGTATAGTTATGGAGCTACAGGCGATTTAAAAAGGTATTGCAAGTGGTGAAACGGGAAACGTTAAAATCTGGTATTTCTATTAACGTATAAATTGCAATAACTCCTAAACCATTATAGATGTCAAAGTGATGATTTCAGGGTTTATTCTCCTTTCAACTCTGCATCTTTTGATACCTATATCAATTTTTAAAAAAATACTTTGATCGGTTTTGAAAAAACTTTAAACTGCATTTTTTCGTAAACGCTTTGTGATTTCAAAGTGAATTTTTCACAGTTCACTCTCCTTTAAATTATACAGCTTTTTATGTGCATATCTTTGGTTTTTAAAAATTTTGAATTTTTTACACAAAATCGGCAATAAATAGAAAAATATTAAAAAATTTGAAATTTCAACAGCACCCCTCTACTCCAAACCTTATTCTGCTCCTATTAAGCTATAAAAACAACCAAAAATCAAAAACTCATTTTTTTGCCTAAAAAAACGGCAAGGGGGGTAACTTAGCATTTTGCAAAGTTGGAAAATTGGCTGTTTTCACGTGATAATTACTCATAAACTATAGTAGATATTTTCGAATTGAAAAGACCACATTAACGTTTGAACTTTCTTCTTTCCTCATGTAAATTTTAATATCATTACGATGTATAGTTATGGAGCTACAGGCGATTTAAAAAGGTATTGCAAGTGGTGAAACGGGAAATGTTAAAATCTGGTATTTCTTTTAACGTATAAATTGCAATAACTCCTAAACCATTATAGATGTCAAAGTGATGATTTCAGGGTTTATTCTCCTTTCAATTCTGCATCTTTTGATACCTATATCAATTTTAAAAAAAATACTTTGATCGGTTTTGAAAAACTTTAAACTGCAATTTTTCGTAAACGCTTTATGATTTCAAAGTGAATTTTTCACAGTTCACTCTCCTTCCAATTATACAGCTTTTTATGTGCATATCATTGGTTTTTAAAAATTTTGAATTTTTTACACAAAATCGGCAATAAATAGAAAAATATTAAAAATTTTGAAATTTCAACAGCACCCCTCTACTCCAAACCTTATTCTGCTCCTATTAAGCTATAAAAACAACCAAAAATCAAAAACTCAATTTTTTGCCTAAAAAAACGGCAAGGGGGACCTTAGCATTTTGCAAAGTTGGAAAATTGGCTGTTTTCACGTGATAATTACTCATAAACTATAGTAGATATTTTCAAATTGAAAAGACCACATTAACGTTTGAACTTTCTTCTTTCCTCATGTAAATTTTAATATCATTACGATGTATAGTTATGGAGCTACAGGCGATTTAAAAAGGTATTGCAAGTGGTGAAACGGGAAACGTTAAAATCTGGTATTTCTATTAACGTATAAATTGCAATAACTCCTAAACCATTATAGATGTCAAAGTGATGATTTCAGGGTTTATTCTCCTTTCAACTCTGCATCTTTTGATACCTATATCAATTTTTAAAAAAATACTTTGATCGGTTTTGAAAAAACTTTAAACTGCATTTTTTCGTAAACGCTTTGTGATTTCAAAGTGAATTTTTCACAGTTCACTCTCCTTCAAATTATACAGCTTTTTATGTGCATATCTTTGGTTTTTAAAAATTTTGAATTTTTTACACAAAATCGGCAATAAATAGAAAAATATTAAAAAATTTGAAATTTCAACAGCACCCCTCTACTCCAAACCTTATTCTGCTCCTATTAAGCTATAAAAACAACCAAAAATCAAAAACTCATTTTTTTGCCTAAAAAAACGGCAAGGGGGACCTTAGCATTTTGCAAAGTTGGAAAATTGGCTGTTTTCACGTGATAATTACTCATAAACTATAGTAGATATTTTCAAATTGAAAAGACCACATTAACGTTTGAACTTTCTTCTTTCCTCATGTAAATTTTAATATCATTACGATGTATAGTTATGGAGCTACAGGCGATTTAAAAAGGTATTGCAAGTGGTGAAGCGGGAAACGTTAAAATCTGGTATTTCTATTAACGTATAAATTGCAATAACTCCTAAACCATTATAGATGTCAAAGTGATGATTTCAGGGTTTATTCTCCTTTCAACTCTGCATCTTTTGATACCTATATCAATTTTTAAAAAAATACTTTGATCGGTTTTGAAAAAACTTTAAACTGCATTTTTTCGTAAACGCTTTATGATTTCAAAGTGAATTTTTCACAGTTCACTCTCCTTCCAATTATACAGCTTTTTATGTGCAAATCTTTGGTTTTTAAAAATTTTGAATTTTTTACACAAAATCGGCAATAAATAGAAAAATATTAAAAATTTTGAAATTTCAACAGCACCCCTCTACTCCAAACCTTATTCTGCTCCTATTAAGCTATAAAAACAACCAAAAATCAAAAACTCAATTTTTTGCCTAAAAAAACGGCAAGGGGGACCTTAGCATTTTGCAAAGTTGGAAAATTGGCTGTTTTCACGTGATAATTACTCATAAACTATAGTAGATATTTTCAAATTGAAAAGACCACATTAACGTTTGAACTTTCTTCTTTCCTCATGTAAATTTTAATATCATTACGATGTATAGTTATGGAGCTACAGGCGATTTAAAAAGGTATTGCAAGTGGTGAAACGGGAAACGTTAAAATCTGGTATTTCTATTAACGTATAAATTGCAATAACTCCTAAACCATTATAGATGTCAAAGTGATGATTTCAGGGTTTATTCTCCTTTCAACTCTGCATCTTTTGATACCTATATCAATTTTTAAAAAAATACTTTGATCGGTTTTGAAAAAACTTTAAACTGCATTTTTTCGTAAACGCTTTGTGATTTCAAAGTGAATTTTTCACAGTTCACTCTCCTTCAAATTATACAGCTTTTTATGTGCATATCTTTGGTTTTTAAAAATTTTGAATTTTTTACACAAAATCGGCAATAAATAGAAAAATATTAAAAAATTTGAAATTTCAACAGCACCCCTCTACTCCAAACCTTATTCTGCTCCTATTAAGCTATAAAAACAACCAAAAATCAAAAACTCATTTTTTTGCCTAAAAAAACGGCAAGGGGGGTAACTTAGCATTTTGCAAAGTTGGAAAATTGGCTGTTTTCACGTGATAATTACTCATAAACTATAGTAGATATTTTCGAATTGAAAAGACCACATTAACGTTTGAACTTTCTTCTTTCCTCATGTAAATTTTAATATCATTACGATGTATAGTTATGGAGCTACAGGCGATTTAAAAAGGTATTGCAAGTGGTGAAACGGGAAATGTTAAAATCTGGTATTTCTTTTAACGTATAAATTGCAATAACTCCTAAACCATTATAGATGTCAAAGTGATGATTTCAGGGTTTATTCTCCTTTCAATTCTGCATCTTTTGATACCTATATCAATTTTAAAAAAAATACTTTGATCGGTTTTGAAAAACTTTAAACTGCAATTTTTCGTAAACGCTTTATGATTTCAAAGTGAATTTTTCACAGTTCACTCTCCTTCCAATTATACAGCTTTTTATGTGCATATCATTGGTTTTTAAAAATTTTGAATTTTTTACACAAAATCGGCAATAAATAGAAAAATATTAAAAATTTTGAAATTTCAACAGCACCCCTCTACTCCAAACCTTATTCTGCTCCTATTAAGCTATAAAAACAACCAAAAATCAAAAACTCAATTTTTTGCCTAAAAAAACGGCAAGGGGGACCTTAGCATTTTGCAAAGTTGGAAAATTGGCTGTTTTCACGTGATAATTACTCATAAACTATAGTAGATATTTTCAAATTGAAAAGACCACATTAACGTTTGAACTTTCTTCTTTCCTCATGTAAATTTTAATATCATTACGATGTATAGTTATGGAGCTACAGGCGATTTAAAAAGGTATTGCAAGTGGTGAAACGGGAAACGTTAAAATCTGGTATTTCTATTAACGTATAAATTGCAATAACTCCTAAACCATTATAGATGTCAAAGTGATGATTTCAGGGTTTATTCTCCTTTCAACTCTGCATCTTTTGATACCTATATCAATTTTTAAAAAAATACTTTGATCGGTTTTGAAAAAACTTTAAACTGCATTTTTTCGTAAACGCTTTGTGATTTCAAAGTGAATTTTTCACAGTTCACTCTCCTTTAAATTATACAGCTTTTTATGTGCATATCTTTGGTTTTTAAAAATTTTGAATTTTTTACACAAAATCGGCAATAAATAGAAAAATATTAAAAAATTTGAAATTTCAACAGCACCCCTCTACTCCAAACCTTATTCTGCTCCTATTAAGCTATAAAAACAACCAAAAATCAAAAACTCATTTTTTTGCCTAAAAAAACGGCAAGGGGGGTAACTTAGCATTTTGCAAAGTTGGAAAATTGGCTGTTTTCACGTGATAATTACTCATAAACTATAGTAGATATTTTCGAATTGAAAAGACCACATTAACGTTTGAACTTTCTTCTTTCCTCATGTAAATTTTAATATCATTACGATGTATAGTTATGGAGCTACAGGCGATTTAAAAAGGTATTGCAAGTGGTGAAACGGGAAATGTTAAAATCTGGTATTTCTTTTAACGTATAAATTGCAATAACTCCTAAACCATTATAGATGTCAAAGTGATGATTTCAGGGTTTATTCTCCTTTCAATTCTGCATCTTTTGATACCTATATCAATTTTAAAAAAAATACTTTGATCGGTTTTGAAAAACTTTAAACTGCAATTTTTCGTAAACGCTTTATGATTTCAAAGTGAATTTTTCACAGTTCACTCTCCTTCCAATTATACAGCTTTTTATGTGCATATCATTGGTTTTTAAAAATTTTGAATTTTTTACACAAAATCGGCAATAAATAGAAAAATATTAAAAATTTTGAAATTTCAACAGCACCCCTCTACTCCAAACCTTATTCTGCTCCTATTAAGCTATAAAAACAACCAAAAATCAAAAACTCAATTTTTTGCCTAAAAAAACGGCAAGGGGGACCTTAGCATTTTGCAAAGTTGGAAAATTGGCTGTTTTCACGTGATAATTACTCATAAACTATAGTAGATATTTTCAAATTGAAAAGACCACATTAACGTTTGAACTTTCTTCTTTCCTCATGTAAATTTTAATATCATTACGATGTATAGTTATGGAGCTACAGGCGATTTAAAAAGGTATTGCAAGTGGTGAAACGGGAAACGTTAAAATCTGGTATTTCTATTAACGTATAAATTGCAATAACTCCTAAACCATTATAGATGTCAAAGTGATGATTTCAGGGTTTATTCTCCTTTCAACTCTGCATCTTTTGATACCTATATCAATTTTTAAAAAAATACTTTGATCGGTTTTGAAAAAACTTTAAACTGCATTTTTTCGTAAACGCTTTGTGATTTCAAAGTGAATTTTTCACAGTTCACTCTCCTTCAAATTATACAGCTTTTTATGTGCATATCTTTGGTTTTTAAAAATTTTGAATTTTTTACACAAAATCGGCAATAAATAGAAAAATATTAAAAAATTTGAAATTTCAACAGCACCCCTCTACTCCAAACCTTATTCTGCTCCTATTAAGCTATAAAAACAACCAAAAATCAAAAACTCATTTTTTTGCCTAAAAAAACGGCAAGGGGGACCTTAGCATTTTGCAAAGTTGGAAAATTGGCTGTTTTCACGTGATAATTACTCATAAACTATAGTAGATATTTTCAAATTGAAAAGACCACATTAACGTTTGAACTTTCTTCTTTCCTCATGTAAATTTTAATATCATTACGATGTATAGTTATGGAGCTACAGGCGATTTAAAAAGGTATTGCAAGTGGTGAAGCGGGAAACGTTAAAATCTGGTATTTCTATTAACGTATAAATTGCAATAACTCCTAAACCATTATAGATGTCAAAGTGATGATTTCAGGGTTTATTCTCCTTTCAACTCTGCATCTTTTGATACCTATATCAATTTTTAAAAAAATACTTTGATCGGTTTTGAAAAAACTTTAAACTGCATTTTTTCGTAAACGCTTTATGATTTCAAAGTGAATTTTTCACAGTTCACTCTCCTTCCAATTATACAGCTTTTTATGTGCAAATCTTTGGTTTTTAAAAATTTTGAATTTTTTACACAAAATCGGCAATAAATAGAAAAATATTAAAAATTTTGAAATTTCAACAGCACCCCTCTACTCCAAACCTTATTCTGCTCCTATTAAGCTATAAAAACAACCAAAAATCAAAAACTCATTTTTTTGCCTAAAAAAACGGCAAGGGGGGTAACTTAGCATTTTGCAAAGTTGGAAAATTGGCTGTTTTCACGTGATAATTACTCATAAACTATAGTAGATATTTTCGAATTGAAAAGACCACATTAACGTTTGAACTTTCTTCTTTCCTCATGTAAATTTTAATATCATTACGATGTATAGTTATGGAGCTACAGGCGATTTAAAAAGGTATTGCAAGTGGTGAAACGGGAAATGTTAAAATCTGGTATTTCTTTTAACGTATAAATTGCAATAACTCCTAAACCATTATAGATGTCAAAGTGATGATTTCAGGGTTTATTCTCCTTTCAATTCTGCATCTTTTGATACCTATATCAATTTTAAAAAAAATACTTTGATCGGTTTTGAAAAACTTTAAACTGCAATTTTTCGTAAACGCTTTATGATTTCAAAGTGAATTTTTCACAGTTCACTCTCCTTCCAATTATACAGCTTTTTATGTGCATATCATTGGTTTTTAAAAATTTTGAATTTTTTACACAAAATCGGCAATAAATAGAAAAATATTAAAAATTTTGAAATTTCAACAGCACCCCTCTACTCCAAACCTTATTCTGCTCCTATTAAGCTATAAAAACAACCAAAAATCAAAAACTCAATTTTTTGCCTAAAAAAACGGCAAGGGGGACCTTAGCATTTTGCAAAGTTGGAAAATTGGCTGTTTTCACGTGATAATTACTCATAAACTATAGTAGATATTTTCAAATTGAAAAGACCACATTAACGTTTGAACTTTCTTCTTTCCTCATGTAAATTTTAATATCATTACGATGTATAGTTATGGAGCTACAGGCGATTTAAAAAGGTATTGCAAGTGGTGAAACGGGAAACGTTAAAATCTGGTATTTCTATTAACGTATAAATTGCAATAACTCCTAAACCATTATAGATGTCAAAGTGATGATTTCAGGGTTTATTCTCCTTTCAACTCTGCATCTTTTGATACCTATATCAATTTTTAAAAAAATACTTTGATCGGTTTTGAAAAAACTTTAAACTGCATTTTTTCGTAAACGCTTTGTGATTTCAAAGTGAATTTTTCACAGTTCACTCTCCTTCAAATTATACAGCTTTTTATGTGCATATCTTTGGTTTTTAAAAATTTTGAATTTTTTACACAAAATCGGCAATAAATAGAAAAATATTAAAAAATTTGAAATTTCAACAGCACCCCTCTACTCCAAACCTTATTCTGCTCCTATTAAGCTATAAAAACAACCAAAAATCAAAAACTCATTTTTTTGCCTAAAAAAACGGCAAGGGGGGTAACTTAGCATTTTGCAAAGTTGGAAAATTGGCTGTTTTCACGTGATAATTACTCATAAACTATAGTAGATATTTTCGAATTGAAAAGACCACATTAACGTTTGAACTTTCTTCTTTCCTCATGTAAATTTTAATATCATTACGATGTATAGTTATGGAGCTACAGGCGATTTAAAAAGGTATTGCAAGTGGTGAAACGGGAAATGTTAAAATCTGGTATTTCTTTTAACGTATAAATTGCAATAACTCCTAAACCATTATAGATGTCAAAGTGATGATTTCAGGGTTTATTCTCCTTTCAATTCTGCATCTTTTGATACCTATATCAATTTTAAAAAAAATACTTTGATCGGTTTTGAAAAACTTTAAACTGCAATTTTTCGTAAACGCTTTATGATTTCAAAGTGAATTTTTCACAGTTCACTCTCCTTCCAATTATACAGCTTTTTATGTGCATATCATTGGTTTTTAAAAATTTTGAATTTTTTACACAAAATCGGCAATAAATAGAAAAATATTAAAAATTTTGAAATTTCAACAGCACCCCTCTACTCCAAACCTTATTCTGCTCCTATTAAGCTATAAAAACAACCAAAAATCAAAAACTCAATTTTTTGCCTAAAAAAACGGCAAGGGGGACCTTAGCATTTTGCAAAGTTGGAAAATTGGATGTTTTCACGTGATAATTACTCATAAACTATAGTAGATATTTTCAAATTGAAAAGACCACATTAACGTTTGAACTTTCTTCTTTCCTCATGTAAATTTTAATATCATTACGATGTATAGTTATGGAGCTACAGGCGATTTAAAAAGGTATTGCAAGTGGTGAAACGGGAAACGTTAAAATCTGGTATTTCTATTAACGTATAAATTGCAATAACTCCTAAACCATTATAGATGTCAAAGTGATGATTTCAGGGTTTATTCTCCTTTCAACTCTGCATCTTTTGATACCTATATCAATTTTTAAAAAAATACTTTGATCGGTTTTGAAAAAACTTTAAACTGCATTTTTTCGTAAACGCTTTGTGATTTCAAAGTGAATTTTTCACAGTTCACTCTCCTTCAAATTATACAGCTTTTTATGTGCATATCTTTGGTTTTTAAAAATTTTGAATTTTTTACACAAAATCGGCAATAAATAGAAAAATATTAAAAAATTTGAAATTTCAACAGCACCCCTCTACTCCAAACCTTATTCTGCTCCTATTAAGCTATAAAAACAACCAAAAATCAAAAACTCATTTTTTTGCCTAAAAAAACGGCAAGGGGGACCTTAGCATTTTGCAAAGTTGGAAAATTGGCTGTTTTCACGTGATAATTACTCATAAACTATAGTAGATATTTTCAAATTGAAAAGACCACATTAACGTTTGAACTTTCTTCTTTCCTCATGTAAATTTTAATATCATTACGATGTATAGTTATGGAGCTACAGGCGATTTAAAAAGGTATTGCAAGTGGTGAAGCGGGAAACGTTAAAATCTGGTATTTCTATTAACGTATAAATTGCAATAACTCCTAAACCATTATAGATGTCAAAGTGATGATTTCAGGGTTTATTCTCCTTTCAACTCTGCATCTTTTGATACCTATATCAATTTTTAAAAAAATACTTTGATCGGTTTTGAAAAAACTTTAAACTGCATTTTTTCGTAAACGCTTTATGATTTCAAAGTGAATTTTTCACAGTTCACTCTCCTTCCAATTATACAGCTTTTTATGTGCAAATCTTTGGTTTTTAAAAATTTTGAATTTTTTACACAAAATCGGCAATAAATAGAAAAATATTAAAAATTTTGAAATTTCAACAGCACCCCTCTACTCCAAACCTTATTCTGCTCCTATTAAGCTATAAAAACAACCAAAAATCAAAAACTCATTTTTTTGCCTAAAAAAACGGCAAGGGGGGTAACTTAGCATTTTGCAAAGTTGGAAAATTGGCTGTTTTCACGTGATAATTACTCATAAACTATAGTAGATATTTTCGAATTGAAAAGACCACATTAACGTTTGAACTTTCTTCTTTCCTCATGTAAATTTTAATATCATTACGATGTATAGTTATGGAGCTACAGGCGATTTAAAAAGGTATTGCAAGTGGTGAAACGGGAAATGTTAAAATCTGGTATTTCTTTTAACGTATAAATTGCAATAACTCCTAAACCATTATAGATGTTAAAGTGATGATTTCAGGGTTTATTCTCCTTTCAATTCTGCATCTTTTGATACCTATATCAATTTTAAAAAAAATACTTTGATCGGTTTTGAAAAACTTTAAACTGCAATTTTTCGTAAACGCTTTATGATTTCAAAGTGAATTTTTCACAGTTCACTCTCCTTCCAATTATACAGCTTTTTATGTGCATATCATTGGTTTTTAAAAATTTTGAATTTTTTACACAAAATCGGCAATAAATAGAAAAATATTAAAAATTTTGAAATTTCAACAGCACCCCTCTACTCCAAACCTTATTCTGCTCCTATTAAGCTATAAAAACAACCAAAAATCAAAAACTCAATTTTTTGCCTAAAAAAACGGCAAGGGGGACCTTAGCATTTTGCAAAGTTGGAAAATTGGCTGTTTTCACGTGATAATTACTCATAAACTATAGTAGATATTTTCAAATTGAAAAGACCACATTAACGTTTGAACTTTCTTCTTTCCTCATGTAAATTTTAATATCATTACGATGTATAGTTATGGAGCTACAGGCGATTTAAAAAGGTATTGCAAGTGGTGAAACGGGAAACGTTAAAATCTGGTATTTCTATTAACGTATAAATTGCAATAACTCCTAAACCATTATAGATGTCAAAGTGATGATTTCAGGGTTTATTCTCCTTTCAACTCTGCATCTTTTGATACCTATATCAATTTTTAAAAAAATACTTTGATCGGTTTTGAAAAAACTTTAAACTGCATTTTTTCGTAAACGCTTTGTGATTTCAAAGTGAATTTTTCACAGTTCACTCTCCTTCAAATTATACAGCTTTTTATGTGCATATCTTTGGTTTTTAAAAATTTTGAATTTTTTACACAAAATCGGCAATAAATAGAAAAATATTAAAAAATTTGAAATTTCAACAGCACCCCTCTACTCCAAACCTTATTCTGCTCCTATTAAGCTATAAAAACAACCAAAAATCAAAAACTCATTTTTTTGCCTAAAAAAACGGCAAGGGGGACCTTAGCATTTTGCAAAGTTGGAAAATTGGCTGTTTTCACGTGATAATTACTCATAAACTATAGTAGATATTTTCAAATTGAAAAGACCACATTAACGTTTGAACTTTCTTCTTTCCTCATGTAAATTTTAATATCATTACGATGTATAGTTATGGAGCTACAGGCGATTTAATAAGGTATTGCAAGTGGTGAAACGGGAAATGTTAAAACCTGGTATTTCTATTAACGTATAAATTGCAATAACTCCTAAACCATTATAGATGTCAAAGTGATGATTTCAGGGTTTATTCTCCTTTCAATTCTGCATCTTTTGATATCTATATCAATTTTTAAAAAAATACTTTGATCGGTTTTGAAAAAATTTTAAACTGCATTTTTTCGCAAACGCTTTATGATTTCAAAGTGAATTTTTCACAGTTCACTCTCCTTCCAATTATACAGCTTTTTATGTGCATATCATTGGTTTTTAAAAATTTTGAATTTTTTACACAAAATCGGCAATAGAAAAATATTAAAAATTTTGAAATTTCAACAGCAAACCTCTACTCCAAACCTTATTCTGCTCCTATTAAGCTATAAAAACAACCAAAAATCAAAAACTCAATTTTATGCCTAAAAAAACGGCAAGGGGGTACCTTAGCATTTTGCAAAGTTGGAAAATTGGCTGTTTTCACGTGATAATTACTCACAAACTATAGTAGATATTTTCGAATTGAAAAGACCACATTAACATTTGAACTTTCTTCTTTCCTCATGTAAATTTTAATATCATTACGATGTATAGTTATGGAGCTACAGGCGATTTAAAAAGGTATTGCAAGTGGTGAAACGGGAAATGTTAAAATCTGGTATTTCTATTAACGTATAAATTGCAATAACTCCTAAACCATTATAGATGTCAAAGTGATGATTTCAGGGTTTATTCTCCTTTCAATTCTGCATCTTTTGATACCTATATCAATTTTTAAAAAAATACTTTGATCGGTTTTGAAAAAACTTTAAACTGCATTTTTTCATAAACGCTTTATGATTTCAAAGTGAATTTTTCACAGTTCACTCTCCTTCCAATTATACAGCTTTTTATGTGCATATCATTGGTTTTTAAAAATTTTGAATTTTTTACACAATATCGGCAATAAATAGAAAAATATTAAAAATTTTGAAATTTCAACAGCACCCCTCTACTCCAAACCTTATTCTGCTCCTATTAAGCTATAAAAACAACCAAAAATCAAAAACTCAATTTTTTGCCTAAAAAAACGACAAGGGGGGACCTTAGCATTTTGCAAAGTTGGAAAATTGGCTGTTTTCACGTGATAATTACTCATAAACTATAGTAGATATTTTCGAATTGAAAAGACCACATTAACGTTTGAACTTTCTTCTTTCCTCATGTAAATTTTAATATCATTACGATGTATAGTTATGGAGCTACAGGCGATTAAAAAAGGTATTGCAAGTGGTGAAACGGGAAATCTCAAAATCTGGTATTTCTATTAACGTATAAATTGCAATAACTCCTAAACCATTATAGATGTCAAAGTGATGATTTTAGGGTTTATTCTCCTTTCAATTCTGCATCTTTTGATACCTATATCAATTTTTAAAAAAATACTTTGATCGGTATTGAAAAAACTTTAAACTGCATTTTTTCGTAAACGCTTTATGATTTTAAAGTGAATTTTTCACAGTTCACTCTCCTTCCAATTATACAGCTTTTTATGTGCATATCATTGGTTTTTAAAAATTTTGAATTTTTTACACAAAATCGGCAATAAATAGAAAAATATTCAAAATTTAGAAATTTCAACAGCACCCCTCTACTCCAAACCTTATTCTGCTTCTATTAAGCTATAAAAACAACCAAAAATCAAAAACTCAATTTTTTGCCTAAAAAAACGGCAAGGGGTACCTTAGCATTTTGCAAAGTTGGAAAATTGGCTGTTTTCACGTGATAATTACTCATAAACTATAGTAGATATTTTCGAATTGAAAACACCACATTAACATTTGAACTTTCTTCTTTCCTCATGTAAATTTTAATATCATTACGATGTATAGTTATGGAGCTACAGGCGATTTAAAAAGGTATTGCAAGTGGTGAAACGGGAAATGTTAAAATCTGGTATTTCTATTAACGTATAAATTGCAATAACTCCTAAACCATTATAGATGTCAAAGTGATGATTTCAGGGTTTATTCTCCTTTCAATTCTGCATCTTTTGATACCTATATCAATTTTTAAAAAAATACTTTGATCGGTTTTGAAAAAACTTTAAACTGCATTTTTTCGTAAACGCTTTATGATTTCAAAGTGAATTTTTCACAGTTCACTCTCCTTCCAATTATACAGCTTTTTATGTGCATATCATTGGTTTTAAAAATTTTGAATTTTTTACACAAAATCGGCAATAAATAGAAATTTTTTTGAAATTTCAATAGCACCCCTCTACTCCAATCCTTATTCTGCTTCTATTAAGCCATAAAAACAACCAAAAATAAAAAACTCAATTTTTTGCCTAAAAAAACGGCAAGGGGAACCTTAGCATTTTGCAAAGTTGGAAAATTGGCTGTTTTCACGTGATAATTACTCATAAACTATAGTAGATATTTTCAAATTGAAAAAAAACCACAATAACATTTGAACTTTCTTCTTTCCTCATGTAAATTTTAATATCATTACGATGTATAGTTATGGAGCTACAGGCGATTTAAAAAGGTATTGCAAGTAGAATCACGGGAAATGTTAAAATCTGGTATTTCTATTAACGTATAAATTGCAATAACTCCTAAACCATTATAGATGTCAAAGTGATGATTTCAGGGTTTATTCTCCTTTCAATTCTGCGTCTTTTGATACCTATATCAATTTTTAGAAAAATACTTTGATCGGTTTTGAAAAAACTTTAAACTGCATTTTTTCGTAAACGCTTTATGATTTCAAAGTGAATTTTTCACAGTTCACTCTCCTTCCAATTATACAGCTTTTTATGTGCATATCATTGGTTTTTAAAAATTTTGAATTTTTTACACAAAATCGGCAATAAATAGAAAAACAAACAAAAATTTTGAAATTTCAACAGCACCCCTCTACTCCAAACCTTATTCTGCTTCTATTAAGCTATAAAAACAACCAAAAATCAAAAACTCAATTTTTCGCCTAAAAAAACGGCAAGTGTACCTTAGCATTTTGCAAAGTTGGAAAATTGGCTGTTTTCACGTGATAATTACTCATAAACTATAGTAGATATTTTCAAATTGAAAAGACCACATTAACATTTGAACTTTCTTCTTTCCTCATGTAAATTTTAATATCATTACAATGTATAGTTATGGAGCTACAGGCGATTTAAAAAGGTATTGCAAGTGGTGAAACGGGTAATGTTAAAATCTGGTATTTCTATTAACGTATAAATTGCAATAACTCCTAAACCATTATAGATGTCAAAGTGATGATTTCAGGGTTTATTCTCCTTTCAATTCTGCATCTTTTGATACCTATATCAATTTTAAAAAAAATACTTTGATCGGTTTTGAAAAACTTTAAACTGCAATTTTTCGTAAACGCTTTATGATTTCAAAGTGAATTTTTCACAGTTCACTCTCCTTCCAATTATACAGCTTTTTATGTGCATATCATTGGTTTTTAAAAATTTTGAATTTTTTACACAAAATCGGCAATAAATAGAAAAATATTAAAAATTATGAAATTTCATCAGCACCCCTCTACTCCAAACCTTATTCTGCTCCTATTAAGCTATAAAAACAACCAAAAATCAAAAACTCAATTTTTTGCCTAAAAAAACGGCAAGGGGGGTCTTAGCATTTTGCAAAGTTGGAAAATTGGCTGTTTTCACGTGATAATTACTCATAAACTATAGTAGATATTTTCGAATTGAAAAGACCACATTAACGTTTGAACTTTCTTCTTTCCTCATGTAAATTTTAATATCATTACGATGTATAGTTATGGAGCTACAGGCGATTTAAAAAGGTATTGCAAGTGGTGAAACGGGAAATGTTAAAATCTGGTATTTCTTTTAACGTATAAATTGCAATAACTCCTAAACCATTATAGATGTCAAAGTGATGATTTCAGGGTTTATTCTCCTTTCAACTCTGCATCTTTTGATACCTATATCAATTTTTAAAAAAATACTTTGATCGGTTTTGAAAAAACTTTAAACTGCATTTTTTCGTAAACGCTTTATGATTTCAAAGTGAATTTTTCACAGTTCACTCTCCTTCCAATTATACAGCTTTTTATGTGCATATCTTTGGTTTTTAAAAATTTTGAATTTTTTACACAAAATCGGCAATAAATAGAAAAATATTAAAAATTTTGAAATTTCAACAGCACCCCTCTACTCCAAACCTTATTCTGCTCCTATTAAGCTATAAAAACAACCAAAAATCAAAAACTCATTTTTTTGCCTAAAAAAACGGCAAGGGGGACCTTAGCATTTTGCAAAGTTGGAAAATTGGCTGTTTTCACGTGATAATTACTCACAAACTATAGTAGATATTTTCGAATTGAAAACACCACATTAACATTTGAACTTTCTTCTTTCCTCATGTAAATTTTAATATCATTACGATGTATAGTTATGGAGCTACAGGCGATTTAAAAAGGTATTGCAAGTGGTGAAACGGGAAATGTTAAAATCTGGTATTTCTATTAACGTATAAATTGCAATAACTCCTAAACCATTATAGATGTCAAAGTGATGATTTCAGGGTTTATTCTCCTTTCAATTCTGCATCTTTTGATACCTATATCAATTTTTAAAAAAATACTTTGATCGGTTTTGAAAAAACTTTAAACTGCATTTTTTCGTAAACGCTTTATGATTTCCAAGTGAATTTTTCACAGTTCACTCTCCTTCCAATTATACAGCTTTTTATGTGCATATCATTGGTTTTAAAAATTTTGAATTTTTTACACAAAATCGGCAATAAATAGAAAAATATTCAAAATTTTGAAATTTCAACAGCACCCCTCTACTCCAAACCTTATTCTGCTCCTATTAAGCTATAAAAACAACCAAAAATCAAAAACTCAATTTTTTGCCTAAAAAAACGGCAGCATTTTGCAAAGTTGGAAAATTGGCTGTTTTCACGTGATAATTACTCATAAACTATAGTAGATATTTTCGAATTGAAAACACCACATTAACATTTGAACTTTCTTCTTTCCTCATGTAAATTTTAATATCATTACGATGTATAGTTATGGAGCTACAGGCGATTTAAAAAGGTATTGCAAGTGGTGAAACGGGAAATGTTAAAATCTGGTATTTCTATTAACGTATAAATTGCAATAACTCCTAAACCATTATAGATGTCAAAGTGATGATTTCAGGGTTTATTCTCCTTTCAATTCTGCATCTTTTGATACCTATATCAATTTTTAAAAAAATACTTTGATCGGTTTTGAAAAAACTTTAAACTGCATTTTTTCGTAAACGCTTTATGATTTCAAAGTGAATTTTTCACAGTTCACTCTCCTTCCAATTATACAGCTTTTTATGTGCATATCATTGGTTTTTAAAAATTTTGAATTTTTTACACAATATCGGCAATAAATAGAAAAATATTCAAAATTTTGAAATTTCAACAGCACCCCTCTACTCCAAATCTTATTCTGCTCCTATTAAGCTATAAAAACAACCAAAAATCAAAAACTCAATTTTTTGCCTAAAAAAACGGCAAGGGACCTTAGCATTTTGCAAAGTTGGAAATTTGGCTGTTTTCACGTGATAATTACTCATAAACTATAGTCGATATTTTCGAATTGAAAACACCACATTAACATTTGAACTTTCTTCTTTCCTCATGTAAATTTTAATATCATTACGATGTATAGTTATGGAGCTACAGGCGATTTAAAAAGGTATTGCTTGTGGTGAAACGGGAAATGTTAAAATCTGGTATTTCTATTAACGTATAAATTGCAATAACTGATAAACCATCAGAGATGTCAAAGTGATGATTTCAGGGTTTATTCTCCTTTCAATTCTGCAACTTTTGATACCTATATCAATGGTTAAAAAAATACTTTGATCGGTTTTGAAAAAACTTTAAACTGCAATTATTCGTAAAAGCTTTATGATTTCAAAGTGAATTTTTCACAGTTCACTCTCCTTCCAATTATACAGCTTTTTATGTGCATATCATTGGTTTTTTAAAATTTTGATTTTTTTACACAAAATCGGCAATAAATAGAAATTTTTTTGAAATTTCAATAGCACCCCTCTACTCCAATCCTTATTCTGCTTCTATTAAGCCATAAAAACAACCAAAAATAAAAAAACTCAATTTTTTGCCTAAAAAAACGGCAAGGGGAACCTTAGCATTTTGCAAAGTTGGAAAATTGGCTGTTTTCACGTGATAATTACTCATAAACTATAGTAGATATTTTCAAATTGAAAAAAAACCACAATAACATTTGAACTTTCTTCTTTCCTCATGTAAATTTTAATATCATTACGATGTATAGTTATGGAGCTACAGGCGATTTAAAAAGGTATTGCAAGTAGAATCACGGGAAATGTTAAAATCTGGTATTTCTATTAACGTATAAATTGCAATAACTCCTAAACCATTATAGATGTCAAAGTGATGATTTCAGGGTTTATTCTCCTTTCAATTCTGCATCTTTTGATACCTATATCAATTTTTAGAAAAATACTTTGATCGGTTTTGAAAAAACTTTAAACTGCATTTTTTCGTAAACGCTTTATGATTTCAAAGTGAATTTTTCACAGTTCACTCTCCTTCCAATTATACAGCTTTTTATGTGCATATCATTGGTTTTTAAAAATTTTGAATTTTTTACACAAAATCGGCAATAAATAGAAAAACAAACAAAAATTTTGAAATTTCAACAGCACCCCTCTACTCCAAACCTTATTCTGCTTCTATTAAGCTATAAAAACAACCAAAAATCAAAAACTCAATTTTTCGCCTAAAAAAACGGCAAGTGTACCTTAGCATTTTGCAAAGTTGGAAAATTGGCTGTTTTCACGTGATAATTACTCATAAACTATAGTAGATATTTTCAAATTGAAAAGACCACATTAACATTTGAACTTTCTTCTTTCCTCATGTAAATTTTAATATCATTACAATGTATAGTTATGGAGCTACAGGCGATTTAAAAAGGTATTGCAAGTGGTGAAACGGGTAATGTTAAAATCTGGTATTTTTAATAACGTATAAATTGCAATAACTCCTAAACCATTATAGATGTCAAAGTGATGATTTCAGGGTTTATTCTCCTTTCAATTCAGCACCATTTGATCCCCATATCACTGGATTAAAAAAATGTAAGATATTTTTTTGAAAAACTATCAACTGCAATTCATCGTAAACCCTTTAAGAATTCAAAGAGATTTTTTCACAGATCATTCTCCTTCCAATTATAAAGCTTTTGATGTGCATATCGTTGGTTTAAAAAAAAATGAATCTTTTACAGAAAAGCAGTAATAAATAGAAAAATATTAAAAAATTTGAAATTTTAATAGCAAGTCTTGACTCCCAATTTATTCCTGCTTCTCTATTAGATTATAGAAACATTCCAAAATCAAAAACTCATTTTGCGGCCTTAAAAACTATCAAGGGACCCCCCTTATGATTTTATAAGAGTTGGCCGTTTTCTCAAATTAATTTCACAAAAACTTTAAAAGAATTTCTTAATTTGATAAAACCACAGACAAATTTGAACTTTTTTCTTTCCTCGTGTAAATGTTCATAACATTAGGGTTGGTAGTTAGAGAGCTAGATACATTTAAATAAAGGATTGCGAGTGGAAAATGTGGAATGTTAATATCTGGTATTTTTACTCATATATAACTGCAATTTCTCGTAAAATGTTTGATAATTCAAAATGTTTTTTCAGGGTTCACTCTCTTTTCAATTCATTGTATGTAACAATCAACTTGAATAATCAAACATCTTGATTTGAAAACTATAGGCTGGTGTCACTTGATGGCTGATTCTATTGTTTTATTTTTACTTAATGGTATCGTTATGATTGTTGAAACATCTCACAACCGCGCATCACTGATAAGTAATGACACTGACTGACTGAACCTTGATGGTAAATTTGAAGAACCACTTCTTACTTGTATCTTCAATATTGCCGACCATGGTCGGTTTAATGTTCATGGATAGTACACACTATTCGAATGAAAGGGATATGTACACATGGAATTAACAAATACCTTAAAATAAATTACCTTATGTTGAGTTAAAATATGCCAAGCTGTAGTTTGGTGGAAAAAAAATCTTAATTTAGTTACAATAATAGATATTAAAAGTAATATTAAAAATGAAATAATATGGCAAAGTTTCATTGATAATGTTACCTGGGTAACATTCCTATAATATTGGTTGTTACAGAATGTGTCTGAGATATAACCAATGTACATCCTTACCCTGAACATATCAATAGATATATTACCAGATAAATAGTGATTTCTATGTACTTTTCGTATAAGTTTGTTAAAAGTCTAGAAACAATTGTAACACTGTATCTAATATAAAATACTGACCATTTGGGTATTTGTGAATATCACTGACACATTAGAAGTAAAAAATAAGTTTAAAAATCAACACATAACAGCATAAAATAAATCCAAAATCTACATACTTCACCTTGCATTTATTTCATTCTTTACATTCATTCAATTTAAAATAAATTTTATACATTAATTTTAAAATTTACAAACTGTTGTAGAAATTTAATTTTATAATGCAACTAAAATAGAAAACTCAAAAAACTATTTTAACAAGAAGTCTGTACGTGTCATTTCAACAGGTAGTATTTTATTATCTTGTACAAAATAAGTGAAAATAATTTTGTGAAATCCATTTTCTAAATTAAAAACATCCATTATTTCTTTCGGAAAAATAAAGCAATTTTTATGAAATGTTACACTATGTACTATTAAAAAGGAATATATATTTTAAAATTTTAATAACTTACACAGAATATTTCACGTAATAGGTAAAATAAAGGTTAAACATTCCATAAAACTACGAATCAAAAGATTGAATTACGAGTGTTATTATGAGTTATAAATAGAATGGAAAGACACAATTATAAAAACATGACTTTGGAATAGGAATACTATATAAAAAGTATATGTTGCTTAACCTTATAGTAAGGAAGTCATAATAAAAAAATAAAATTAAAAAAAATCAATAGCGCAGTAACCCATTGTGAGCCCAGTTTCCTAGATGATTTTTATCAATGCATATGCAGTACACAGCACATTGAGTGCAATTCGCTGAAATTTTAGTTTTTGTGAACATGATTTGCCATTAATTTTAGCATTCATGATTGAGATTTATTATTCATTTTAGTTTTTTGATAGGATTCACTATTAAATATAGCTTTCGTGAACAGGATGTGTTATTAAATTCAGCTTTTGTGATGAGGATATACTATTAGTTTTAGCTTTCATGATCTGAATTCCCCTTCTACAATTCAAGTGATTTGTCATTGAGATCAAAAATAAAAAGTGAATTATAGCTTAAAAACATGCTTAAATCTACAATCTCAAACTAGGAAAGGAGTTTAGTCATTTTGTGTTTAAAAAATATTTGTCTGTTTAAAAACTGGAATTATCAGTGTAAAGAGAAATAGTACACAAATGTGTGAAGCAGAAGAAATTACTATATTGAATATCGGAAATGAAGAAAATATAACTGAAATAAAAACAAAAAATTAAATCGTATTTCAGGTGGCCCAGGGGTTTAAGTATAAGTAGTATAGGTGTGGAAATCCCGAGAGACTGTAGCCTTGGGTTAAATCCCTTTCTTTCATCTTTACTAACAGATCTCTCTAGACCAACTCTGGTTCCATTCCAACGCTGACACTGTTGAAGTATTTAAGGACTAAAGGTCTTCAATTAAGTTTTTTTTCTTCTTTATTTTATAAGGCTGATGATTAATGAAATGTTTTTTCCCTTTTAACCCTAGAACGTGCTGGCTGGGTCTGTGAGGCACAGACTTTTTATATAAGGTTAGATTCAAGGTCATAGGCGTTGCAGATCATAATTTTTCTGAGTACCCTCCTAAAAGAGTCCACAGAATGCGCTGGTGTTGCATATTTGTCAACTCGACTCTCAGTCGTCAGTTATCACACGTTTGAATTTCTTGTAGGCCTGTCAAACCCAGTCAGTCCGCTCACGTCACTTTTTTTGACATAGCTGTATTTGTGCTCTAGGGCGGTTTTTTTATTTTTGCTTGTACTCATTTTAATACTATTGACAATTTTAAACAAGTATATAGGGCAGTGCTTTTACCTATATCTTATTTATCAATATGGATAGCAGAAAAGTGGAAAGTGCTAGTGAAATTGATCATATTTTGGGTGAAAGTGAAGTTGATGATTCGGACGCTGACCCCGATTTTCAATCGTATAGTGATCATGACAAAGAAAGTGATATTGAAAAAGATGAACGTGAGAACGATTCGGTTACTGATGTGAGAGAATCTAGTGAAAAATGTGATAACGAACCCATTCCCGATGCTTCTGACTCCAGTTCAACGCCACCAGCAGCTAGAGAACCTTATTTCCTTGGAAAAGACAAAAAATCCAATTGGAGAAAAAATGCACCCGAACAAAATGTTAGAACCCGGTCTCATAATATAATAACTCATTTACCTGGAAACATAAGAGAGGCTAGAAATGTTCAAACCCCACTAGAGACCTGGTAGTTATTTTTTAAGGAATTGGTTGTTGAGTCTACAAATATTTTCATAAATTCTATAAAGAACAACTATACTGCTGACTCAAATTTAGCAAGACCAACCTCGATCATAGAAGGAAAAGCCTATTTAGGACTTATATACATGGCAGGGGTTTTACATGGTAGACGGATAAATATTAGTGAATTTTGGGACACAGATGGGACTGGGGTTGAAATTTTTTGGGCTGCAATGTCTTTGAGGCGGTTTAGAATCCTTTCAAGATGTATCCGTTTAGACGACGTAACGACAAGGAATGTTCGAAAACCTTATGACAAACTTTCAGCAGTCAGACAGCTTCAAGACATACTCGTCTCGAACTGTAAGAAATACTTTTCTATTTCTGAATGTGCAATATTGGCTGAGCAGATGTGCTGTTCCGAGGGAGTTGTACATTTAGAACATATATACCAAATAAGCCTGCAAAATATGGCATTAAGGTATTTATATTGGCTTGCTCAAACACATACTATGTGAAGAACTTTGAAGTGTATAGAGGTGCACAGCCCAATGGTCCTTACGAGATAAGTAACAATGCCGATGATGTTATCTTACGGTTGGTCGAGCCTATCAAAGACAGCAGTCGTAACGTTACTTTTGACAACTGGTTTACATCGTACGATGATACCAGAACTCTTTTGAAAGAATACAAATTAACACTTGTGGGTACTTTGAGGAAGAACAAGCCTCAAATACCTCCAAGTTTTCTTCCAAAATCAACAAGGGAACGACATTGAAGCATTTGTGGTTTTCAAGAAGATTTGACGATAGTATCTTATGTACCCAAGAGAAACAAAAGTGTTATTTTGCTGTCATCCATGCACAACGACAGTGAAATTGACCCTTCTACTGGTGAAAAGAAGGAGCCCAGCATAATAACACATTACAATTCAACTAAGGGAGGTGTCGACATAGCGATGCTATGTGTGCTGAATACAGCATCGCAAGAGGAACAAGATGTTGGCCATTAACTTTGTTTTTTGCCGTAATTAATATTGCTGCTCTAAATACATTAATTGTGTTCAATACAAATGAACTGTCCATCAGCAGGTGTGATTTTCTCAAGGACTTGTCGAAACAGATGCTGCAACCTTACATGACCGTGCGAGCTCAGCAAAACAACCTACCACGAGAGATTCGTCAGTTAGCAACTAAGTTTTCTGGATATGAAGCTCAACCTAAAGACGACCCTACTCCAGGAAAACGTGGAAGATGCTCCAAGTGTAAAGACAGCAAAACAAAGTACTTTTGCAGAGAGTGTAAAATTTGGTTATGTCTAAACCACAGTGAAATGTTGTGTATCGATTGCTGTAAAAATTAAGTTATTTGACATCTTGAAAAACATTTTTTTAAATAATTCTTAATATTTTTCCGTTAACATCATTCTTGTATATAGTATGTAAAATCGAAAACCCAATCAAAATTTAAAAAAAAAATATAGCATATTCATATAATTTCAAAGAAATCAATCTAATTTTTTTATGCAAATTCAAGAGTATTTAAATTATTAATACCATTGTTTGTGAGCAATATTATTTTGCTAAAATAGTGTTATACTACTGAGAACATTCCTAGGTTTGATACGAAAACCTGTTTGGATCAATAAAAATAATTTGAAATTTTTTAAAGATTTTTTTGATTTTTGGGTCTGTCAGGCCAAGTCTGTTCTCTTACCTGACTTTTTTTGCCCGTCCGTTCTAGGGTTAAGCAACTAGAAAATAATTCAAAACAAAAACCAACGGTGATTATGTTTAGAAATAGAGAGGATATTAAGATTATTTTGGTTATAATAATTTGTATCTTTTAGTGTGTTTTTGTTTATGTTAGTATTAGGAAAAAAAAAAGTTTTGTTAAAATGATAGTTTACAAACAAATTCCCACCGATTACATCAGTTTATCTTTAAATTGATAATAAAGTTGTAAGCTTACAGACTGGTGTATGGATTGGGGCACTCAAATTAAATTATTTCATACAAAAAAAAGTATATGTTTATATGGATAATAATTGAAAATGGATTAGACAGTACACAAAGAAATGAGCAACAAGTTTTAACAATGATCCATTATTGAAATGACTGTGATAAAAAATTACTGTACACCACAAATAGAAATAACAGATTCAAATAAAATACCAACAAAATGAATAACAATTTCAAATGAATCATAATTAACAGACTTAAATAACTAAAATATTCTATTTTCTGAGCCAGAAACAGATAGCAGCACATGTCATAATCAGGTACAAACAAGCAGTAACTAACCTAAATAATCTAAATCCAATAAATAAATTGAGTTTGTATCTTTGAAAATACTTGAAGATGGACGGAATGGAAAAGTGTTTTTATTATGTTTGAGAAAACTGTTTATCTATGGTGAACACAGAACAAATATAAGTTCATAATTATATTTAGAACATTTTGGAAATTATAGTGGATGTTACTAGGAGGGTGAACCGCTTTAGCACAAAAAGTGGTGGGGATGGTGACCACATCACTAATCCCCACCCTCATCTGCCATCTTATCTTATGACATCACTATATGTTAAATGTTAAACGTCATGCTCTGACAATTCACTCTTAATGTTTTATTTCCCAGCGAGATTCGAATCAGAGAAATATATTCCAAATAAGAATGAGCGCGTCTTTGTATGTATGAACACATATTAGGGATTGACTCTTAACATGGACCCTTAGAAGATTATGTCAAATGCAAAGAACTGCTATGACAGCTTCCAGCCATCTTGTTCTTGCTAGTGAAAAATGCACAGACTTTCAACTTCGTTGAAAACCATTTTTTTTTGCATGTACAGACCTATCTTCATGTGTCATATTTATAGTATTGCACAATACTTGAAACAAAATTACTTCCTCCTCTCCCCCCCCCCTACTGTAAACATATTATTAATAGACTCCGGAATATTCATATCTATGGAAGCAGTAGTCACGATAAGTACTAGGGTAACAATGGAACTAATTTTTTATTCCCAAAATACGGAGGGGAGAAACTTTCATACTCTTAGAACAAAATAGCCGGGATACGTTGGTTTTCATAAAGCTTCTGATATTTCTTCTGAAAGATAATTTTGAGGTTATCTTTAATATGCTCAGCTCACCCCCACGCACACCCCAGTCAGATGGGTGGGGAATGTCAGGTGGTGGTGGGACAGGAGCGATACAGTATATAAAAGGATGCAACTGTATTGCAGTGACTTTTGCACTAGTGCACTAACACAAGGAGTAAGTTTGAAATGTCAGCTTTAGATAAATTCAACTCTGTCCGTTATGTGACGATAGAAACAGTGTCGATGAAGTCATTAAAAATAGGATTTGTGAATCTAATGTAGATGCAAAATGTTATAGACAAGATACGGAACAATATAATTGTTGATATGAATGTTGGAACTGAAAATGATAATAAGATATAGACATTTTTACTAAAGCGTTACACTGATGTATTGCAGGATCCTCCAATTCAACAAACACAAAACTCAAAAGAGTCAATACCAAAAAACAAATTTCCATTTTGTCCAACTACAAATACAATTTAACAATATTTTAAGTTGTACAATAACAACTTTGTAATTATAATATTAATATATTCAGTCTAAAAATATATATACACATTGTATGGGAAAATTAGTACAAAATTATTAGTATAATAATTAAAATAAAACAATACAAACTTACACAATATTGTACACTTATTTCAACTGTCTGTCCTTCCTTCCCAAATTTCTAACAACATACATGGCAGGAATGATAACACTCAATAAATATATACATGGACACGATGAAAATAGTTTTGATTTTACAGCAGAAATATTGCTAGTTAAGAGTGACTAGGACTTGGTTCAAAATGTTATCAGACAAGATAAGAGAAACTAAAGGTTTCCCATTTCTTTTATGTGATAACATATGTTTATAATAAACATGTTCAATGTTTTGGCAATAGAAAAGGCTCCATGCTTCGGGTTAACACCATTGATAAGAGAATTAACAATTTGAAAATTATACATGCTCTTATGACTTTATGAATTTACAACGTTACACTATACATTTATATCTTATATTGTATTAACAAGTTTTTTAAAAATTCACTATAATATTAGATTAACCAAAATACATTCATACATTAAATTATTACTGGAGCCAAATTTTTTTTAAATACTCGATTTGGGATATTCAAATTTCAACTTCTTTTTTGGAGTTTAAATTTCATTCCATAGTGCAGGAAATATCCAGTACATATTGTTTAAAACAGTTGCAAAATAAATGTGAAATAAAATACACTAACACATGGACAGATTTTAATGAAACCAATATTGAAATGTTCGTTATGAGGTATAGAATACAACTATGATTTACGTATCAATCAGGGTTTTTTGTTAATAGAATTTTTATTTTTTTCAATTTTTTAATACCACTGCTTTTCAAAAATAATATTCCTTGTATCAAATAGAAAAACATCAAAAATTTAAATCAAAATATTAACTCAACTTTAATATCTATGTATTTATTAAACGACCAACTTTCGCTACAGTCAAATAGCCTATCATGTTTGATATCTCCAGTCAACCTGCATCAACTGGAGGTAAGAAACAAAACTAACACCAGTGTCAACCCACCAGTCAGGCATGAACATAGTTAAAAACTCATCTTGTGCCTATATTCGTTTTATTTTTTATTTATTTACATCTGCATAGCGTGATGTATGTTTTGTGATTTCCATGTATGATTGTGTTTTCCTTATCCTGAAGATGAGTGACTACCTGAAGGACACCAGGGAAAAAGGTTGATGTATTGTAATACCGAAATAAAATTTTCTTTAATCAGTGAGATGCCACAATAGAGTTAAATTTAACCTACAAAAACTTAGATTAATGTGTAAATTTGAGGCTTTATAAAAGCATGGTATTTTTATAAAAAAATATTCTTGCCTCAAATTTTAGCTTATTTTTAATTATACAGTTATTGAAACTCATTGAGTGTATTTATTATGTGTCTGATTCAGTTCAATGTTTTAGTGAATACATGCTTGGCAATTCCAAGGGGACCTACACCTACACCTCCAAGGGGTGGATTTACACCTATTTTATGTAGTCATGGTTAGATCCCTCTTTTTATCTTTCTTATTCTGTTTCTCTTCATCAACTCTTGTTCTTTTCTGACGCTATTACAGTATACAAAGGCTAGAGGTCTTTGTTTTATCTTATTATTATTTTTTTTTAATTATAAGATGATAGTGACGAGAGGTTATTATTCTTCAAATGACAAGAACACTGAATCTTCAAATGAACGTTTCAGCATTGGTTTCATTAACACCAATTCGTTAGAGCTAGATAATAGATCCAGATATAATACAAGGAATATTTAAAAACTCTTTTTTGCAACTGTAATTGTTAAAACCAATATGTTGTGGATATTACAGAATGAAACTGTATATTTGTCTTAACAACACAGACAAAAAATCGGATATCTCGAACAGATAATTTTCAGACCTTTTTGTTAAAATATTTCTTTACTACATGGAAAGTCTGATTATTCGTATTCTTACAATAGCTTAATAAAATTTTGATAAAATAAAAACACAAAATTTAGTGACTATTGTAAAAATGATCATAGTAAAAAATATGATCATCCTCAAAAAAGTTCCCCACCAATGTTACAATCATTATGAATATCACGATATTATTATCGTACCCTTGCAAGACGATCATGACTGAGAAGTTTTCGCTTTTAAACAAGAAAAAATAACAACAAAAACACAATCGTTCAAACATAGGTGATGATGAAACAGAGGTTTTTTGCATTTAAATAACAAAAACACAATTATTCAAACATGTTTTAAAAATTGTACTCATACAAGGCGATAACTGAGATTTTTTTTTGCTTTGAACCCTTTTACGTCCGCGAGCTGATATATCTGCTTTGTGAAATGAGTTCCAAAATGGCTATGAGTCGATATATCAGCTCTCGCGAAAATGTTTTTATCGGGCATTTAATTTCTCATTGATTACGATGTATTTACAATGAGAGGAAAGGTAAATAATCTTATTTTATGTAAATATATATACAATCACAACAAAATTTATGTTTGTTTGCTGTTGAAATCACTGAAAGTCGACGATATCAATCAGGCTTGTAACAGATGACTCCAATTAATTGTTTTAGGCTTCTTGTTTACCGTGATTTATTGTGGCTTAGTTTGTTTTCCTTTGTGTTTTTAGTATAGTTTTAGTTTGTTTTATTTTATGTTTTGAGATCATATTTTTTTAGAGGTGTGTTAGTTTTTGAAATGGATAACAAACAACGGCGACCTTATTCTCCTGTAAGTGAAGATACATTAGCTGCTTGTCTTGAAGAGAAAAATGATGTAATTTATCTTGAGAATGCCAATGCAACGGAAATTATTTCAAGCTATGACAGTGAAACAGACTTTATAGACAGTGATGATTCAGACCAACTTTCAACACAATTTGTGACATTTTTAATAACTCTACTTTAAAAAAAGAATTTTTCTACCATATGAAAATAACACATCTGAGACCGATTCAGACAATAATTATTACCCGACAACACCCCTTTCTGACAAAAATAATGATCTGACTTACAAATTACAAATGACACTAGACGTAGAGATAGGCCTAAAGGCCCCAGTCAAAAAACAGACTCACCTTCAGCTTAAAAAAGGAACTGGGAATCAGTAAGTCGATGTAATAATAGTGTAAGATACCCACACAAACTTTTATTCCATGAGATTCCTGAACCAAAACACTGCCCTCCTCCAACATCACCTCCAATTTTGTATGTCCTACTATATCACATCTCACAATCTGAACAGATAGTGGCAAAAAGTAAATACGGCTGAAATGAAAGGTTTTATTGCTACACTTTTGATATGGGCGTGATAAAAAAAAACCAACACTAGACAGCTATTGGTCCACTTCAGCTTTAGCGTTTATACTATGGTTTTCTAAAATGTTTAGTCGGAACAGGTTTGACGAGATCTTGGGATTTTTTCATATTGTAAAATAACAGGACTTTTGGTAAAACATGGAACTGAGGACTATGACCCTGACTCTTAGATCATGTCAATAGAGCAGAGTTTCTCAAAGTGGGGTCCGCGGACCCCTGGGGGTCCGCGAGCTTGTATCAGGGGGTCCGCGGTGCTAGCCTGCTAAAAAGTAGAAAATAAGGTAAATTCAACCACAACATGTAGCTGGAGTAGATAAATAGCATAGATATATAACTACAATTAGTTAGTTGGCAGTGAGAAAGTCTTCCCTCTGAAGTCCAAGACATAATTGTTGAACACATGATAGATTTTTCAAATGCATTGAGAAAGTACTTCCCTGAACCAAATACCAATAATGACTGGATGAGATACCCATTTAAAAAAAGAGATATTGCTAGTCTTTCAAGCCTCTCTGAAGGTAAGCAAGATGAATTAGTAAAGTTATCTTGCAGTGGGACTTGGGAAGTTATCTACAAAGAAGAAAATGATTTATGTCATTTTTGATTTCTTGTCCAGTCTGAATTCAAAGATTTAGCTAACGAAGCACTCAAACATCTTGTCCCTTTTTGTACAACTTATTTGTGTGAGCAAACATTTTCTACACTTTGTAACATAAAAAGTGTTAAAAGAAATCAACTTAAGAATATTGAACCAGCATTAAGGTTGAAGATTTCAACAATTCTCCCCAACACCTTGGATATTATCAAATCGAAGAAACAACTTCATTCGTCCCATTGATTTATCTGTGAAAACTCAAGAGACGATGACACAATGATTTGTGAAAGGAGACTTGATAAATATTATTTAAAAATATTATAGATAACTATGTTCATTAGTTACTAGCCTATGTTTTACTTTCTTACTTTTTGTGTAATTAAACACGTTTGAGCATTTCCGTTTTGTCATTTAAAATCCTAATACGTCTTTGTTGTACAACTCATATGAAGAATGATATCAGCACTTAAACGAGGCTAACAATGTTTTGTTCACAAACACCAATAAGTTCGTTCTTACTAGTAAACCTTTAATAACATTTGTAAGAACATTTGGAATTTGATAACATTTATTCCTAGGTATTGATTTTTAAATTAATTTTGACTAACACAGCCCAAAATAATAGTGTTAAGTAATGAAATAGACAGTAGTTCTAAAACATATATAGAAAACTGAATAAATATATAGAATTCTTGGTAAGTACATATTAGGAAATAAGATTGAAATGTATCATATAAATTGGGGGGGTCCGCAAAGTTGGCAAGTTTTCAGGTGGGGGTCCGTGGTGGCCTGGACTTTGAGAACCTCTGCAATAGAGTATTTAGACAATACTATCAAAACAACAACTGTGTATTGATGGATCGTTGATTGGCACAAAAAACCACACACAACTATTGCAATATATGCCCAACAAAAAACACCATAAATGGGCCATAAAGTTATGGGTGTTATGTGATTCGGTAACTTCATACTGTTTAGGGTTATTGTGTTATAAAGGAGCAAAAAGTAATGAGGACCGGGCAGATATAAAAGAACATGGACTAGCTTACACTGTTGTAGTAAATCTATTAGAATTGGGTAACTACCTAAATAAACGGTACCATTTGTTTGTTGACATTTTTTTAAACTTTTTAGAACATGGACTATAAGGAAAAAATAGATTGGAATTCCACAAGAATTGTTAGGGAAATATAAAGTGGGCAAAAAGAAGTATATGAGAAGTAACGAACTCCTAGAATTGACATACAGAGAGAAAACTTCCCAAATATCACAAGTTGTTTTGATCTCTTCTGATGCTGAGGCCGGTAATATTCAAGTAAGTTGATGCAGAGGAAAACGGTTGCAGATACAAACTAAACCGAAGATAGTTATTGAATATAATAAACACATGGGAGGCATTGACTCATCAGATCAAATGCTTTATTCATATTTAGATGAGAGATACACAATAAATTATTGGAGGAAGGCACTGTTTAACATATTTTTCAAGAATGAATCTGAATTCCTATATATTATATAAAAAAAATTGTGATGGAAAGTCCATATCACGGCTTAGTTTTACAGAGTCTGTCATTGGGATGCTCTCGGAAGATTGGCTGAGATCAAAACATACACCTGATAAATAGGTGGAGGTGATGCATCAACTGCTTGGTTTGGAATGGCAAAGTTATCCGGAAAAAAAAGAGAAAAATTGTTGTGTCTGTAACAATAAAAATGTAAGAAAAAGATCTAGAACGTATTGCTTACAATGCAACAAAGGTGTGCATCCAGAATATTTCTGCAAACATTCATGTGCTTGAGTTGTCAATAGGAATATTCCACTTTGTAAATAGTGTACATATTTAACTAATTAATGTTTTAAGATTTTCATTGTAAAACTGTTAACACAAATGTGTTATGTTAGTGTTGTTGTGTCAAGAATAACAGGAAAACACAAAACATTACCTTCAACGAAATATGATTGCTGGGGGGAAAGAAGCAAGTAATCACTAGACGTAACTTAAGACTAATCTACATTTTTAGGCTTGGTGCCGATTTTTGTTAAAAGTAACAAAAAAACTCATTTATAATCCAATTGGCTTTCAATTTTCACTGCTTATATAAAAATCTATATTGAATTCAATAAAAATAAAGATTATGTTTAATTTTTTTCTTTTTTAGTATCATTATTGCATGGGAAACTAGAAAAAAATAAGTTCTTTTTTTTAATAACTTCAATGAGTTACTTTTTTTAAATAAATAAAAAAAAAAAAATGTAGTATATACCTTTAGAAATAAAATTGTAAAATATTGTAAAAATATAGCAACTTTTAGCATAGTTATAAATATTTTAGTACTAGTGTGTCAAAACCAGGTTTTCAGCTTGACCTTTTTGGCATGTAAACCTCGATTAATGTTTGGCTACAAAGTGTATTTTTTTCGTCTGGCCTTAAAAGAGTTAAACAAGAGAATAAAGGATTAAAAAACATTTCATTTAACATTGAACAGAGTTAGTTACATTATTAAAAATAAATATTTTAATATTTTTTATTCAATTCTGTATTTTTAACCATAGAAGTAAACCTCTTGCCAACCCTATATAAAATTTATCACTTTTTTTTACTATAGGAGGGGTGGGGTAAGTTTAGGAACAATAACAATTATAATTTCAAAGTGCTCAAATAGATCACTCAAGGAAGAGATTGGTGAGAACAGCATTAAAACTGGTTTAGCTGTTTGGTGTTGTAGACGATAGATCTGGACATACTAAGATTGCTATATAAGATCTGTCTAAGATACAAAAAAGTAACAAGTTATGTTTTCGACACTTGAAAGTCTATAGTGGGAACATAATATTCTAGCATTTTATTATGAAATGCTGAATAAGAAAGAACACGAGAAACTATCAACAGGTAACTTCAGTCTTGATAGAAAAGACGATCACATCTACACACAAATATCAAAAGGCATCCAACATTGACGGTGTTAACAAGAATATTAAGAACAATATTTGAATACAAAATATACATCCATTACATTTATCTACAAAAACTAACCTAATAACTTATGTATGGCACAAAAACAGAAATGTTGTAAGAATGTGTGTTGCCAAAACATTGAACAAAATACGTCGAATAATATTATAAAAATGTGATAACACCAATAGATCCCAACACTTATCTACACTGATATGGTATATATTGTCGAGTTTATCGCTTTACATCACCTGGTCGGTCAGCAGTTCGTTTGCCTAAAACCTGAAAAAAATGTTTAAATGTACGTAAGAATTATGTATCTTGTTTACATCATTAAAGATTGTTTTAAATGTATCCTTTATTTTTTTTGTAGTTAATAAATATAACACAATATATTAATTAAGGCTAGAATTTAATAGGACACACAGCCTGTATATATAATATTATATATATATTGCATGGATAAGTGACACAGGCTTAACTCGGAAATTCATACTTGGTATTACCTAGTAGTACATAAATAGAAATACACTGAAGTCCTGAAATATTTCAGACTTTAGTGTTTTTCTATTATGCAGTACTAGGTAATACCAAGGACATTTTCCAAAGTAAGCCTGTGTGTCCTATCCAAAAAATCTAAACAAGATATTAATTAAGATAAATTGTAACATTTTAAAAACTTTAGAAGTGTAGGGCAGTCCTTCTGTTATATTTTCTTATTACAATAAAATGTTATTTTAATTTCAGGTACGATGGATGTTTCTGAAGTAAGATCCATTTTACAATTACTACCAACTGCGAAATGGAACCCTGCAAGTGTTGGGTTTTATTATAACCAACTGTTGCCCATTTTGTCAACATTAGATAAATGATTGTTGTGGTGTATGAGTGATTTAAAATAGGTGTTAAGATGAATAATACTGTCAACTGTGATGTTCTTGTTGTGATATGTTTTTGTTAGCAAATAACAATAGGTAATATGATCTGCATAGGCAATATGTGGATGTTTATGGGGCAATTCTTACGAACAACAGTAATATTTGGGCAATGCTGTAATTTGTTTAGGGAAGGACAAAGAAATATTCATGATGAAGAGCATAGCAGTAGCCTAAAGTAACTAGTATATTGGAATGAGTGAATATAAATTTTGTGAACTTAGGCAATTTATGGTGTCGGAATTGTCTTTTCATTTTCGTACCGTTTCATGATCAGTAATTTTACTCGATTCTGAAAAGGTCCGCTGACACACAAACATTTGTAGCTTCAGTTCAAACATTTTTGCAATGTTATACAAAGAAAGATGATCGGCTATCACTGGATCTGAAACCAGGATTTTGTAGTCAAATGTATGTAAGATTCATCATCTTAGAAAGCAAGCACATTCTGCCTCAAAAATCATGGTTACTGTTTTCTTAATTGATTTTATGGAACAAATATTAATGCTGCTGCATACTATGTATTCTGTAGAAACTAAATTTACACAGAAAGTGAGCTAGAGCCCTCATCTACCATTAAGTAATAATAATTGTATTTAGAGAAATGGATTGCAGATATTGAAAGTGATAAGGAACTGATTAAAAAAAAAAAAAAACTGGCGGTAGAGTTGGAATAAGGAAGCTGACAAAATAATATCAAAAAGTGTATCGAAGTCAATGGTGAATATGTTGAAAATAAAGAATTTAAGTAGATATTTTGGGTTCTAATAAATCAGTTTTATTTTAATGTGTTCTTTTTATTTCTAAACAATTTGAATTTATTCCTTTCATAGAAACACATTTTTGGTATAAACATAATTGTGTTTAAGGAATTGCACAAATCACAAAACATGACACTCGAACAAAAATTGTTAAAACACATAAATAAAGAATTTATATAAACACACATTAGAACTAGAAATTGTTTTGTTTCAATTTTTCGGGAAGTACTTATGATAAACATAAATAACAACATTCCTTGAAGGAACAAATTTTTAAAAATATATATATAAAAAGAGATAGTAATAAAAATGACAGCATAGTTCTGCCTAAACTAATCATCCGTTAAAAAAGAGAAGAAAATTGAAAACAAAAATTCGTAATATATTTAAATTAAAAGGATATGGAAAACGTAAAAGATTGTGGAGTTATTAGATGAGTTGAATGTGAGAAAGTATCATGGCCCCATTTCCATGGTAACCCCTCTACAAGTATCATGTCCATGTTTTCATTGTAATCACTCTACAAGTATTATGCCCCCATTTCCATGGTAACCCATGGAAAGTATCATGTCCCTGTTTCCATAGTAATCCCTCTACACGTATCACATCCCCGTTTCCATGGTAATCACTCTACAAGTATCATGGCCCCATTTCCATGGTAACCCCTCTACAAGTATCATGTCCGTGTTTCCATAGTAATCCGTCTACACGTATCACATCCCCATTTCCATGGTAATCCTTCTACAAGTATCACAGCCCCATTTTCATGGTAACCCCTCTACAAGTATCATGTGCCTGTTACCATTGTAATCACTCTACAAGTATTATGCCCCCATTTCCCTGGTACCCTTCTAAAAGTATCATGTCCCTGTTTCCATAGTAACCCCTCTACACATATCACATCCCCATTTCCATGGTAATCACTCTACAAGTATCACGGCCTCATTTCCATGGTAACCCCTCTATAAGTATCATGCCCCTGTTTCCATTGTAATCACTCTACAAGTATTATGCTCCCATTTCCATGGTAACCCCTCTACAAGTATCACGTCCCTGTTTCCATAGTAATCCCTCTACACGTATCACATCCCCGTTCCATGGTAACCCCTCTAAAAGTATCATTCCCTCTATAGGTATCACATCCCCGTTTCCATGCTAATCCCTCTAGAAGTATCATATTCCCGTTTTCATGGTAATACCTCTACAAGTATTTTCCTTTCAGTTGACTAAATCAAATCAATGTACTCAGCAGATAGTGGAGATGAATCTACCACAAGAGAATCACACATTCAAGTCATCACAATACTGTAATGTATTTATTTACCTGTATTATGTCAGGTGGGTAAAGTATCACTTAAGTCATCTTTAAGCCACTGAGGTACTGATCTAATCCCTAATCTCTTGAGTAGCTTCACTAACGCTGTGTTGTGTGACAAGTAGTATCGCTGTAAATAGAAAGGCCTTACATTATTATCAATAGTATTGGTATCATAATAGAAAGAATTAGAAAATAAATATATATACAGAGAGGTCAATACAAAACTTGCCAACCTTAAATAACAGATATTCTAAACCAAAATTGAAAAGTAGAGTAAAAATAATATATTTTTTAACAAAAATTCTGTTTGTATTTTAAATAAATCAAAATCAAATATAGTTTAGCTTAATTAGTGATAGAAAAATCATCAAAAGAATCAACATTGAAGAAAACACAAAATCAGAAATCAATAAATCAGTGTTTAAAGAAAACAAAAACTTTTTCGTTCAGTAAGCATTACGGTACGTTGGAGGTTGATAGGGAGACAGACATATGTATACCAGGCAGTTGTGGAATCGTTTCTGCAGTAGCTACGAAGTGTGATATGAACAAAGTTAATCCAGTGTATATGAGACACCTAAGCAGGATACTCAAGATGATACGGCGGGACCAAATACGAAATGAGACAATACGAAAGGGGGTGTAATAGGTACTCGTAAGTAGGAAAATAGAGCTGGCAATTATGCTGATTTGGGCATTGTTAGGAATCAAATGAGATTCCTGGGTTCTTTTATTTCAATTAAACATCAGTGGTTCAGTTGTAATTAAATTTATTTATTAGTATTAATACATGAGTTAACTTTCTTATTTTGTTAAATGTTTAAAACAAATGTTATACTATTATTACTATGAGGTGTATTCGGAAAGTAAGTACTGATTCATTCTATCGCCACCATAGTGCTGCGGTCGGTGTTTCACACATGCTCGGTAGTCTTCCTTGTTCACTGGCTCTCAAATGATGCCATTTTGGTTGCTCTACGTTGTGTTTTCAGTTTGCAGTGCACATTTAATATGTTTAAGATAATTACTGATCCTGCCGACTGTAAGATTCGCGCCGTAATTAAATTTTTGTGTGCAAGGAAACCGGCCAAAATATATCATCAAGTTAAAGATGTTTATGGTGAAGATGCAATGGTGAGATAGTGGATTAGAATGTTGGTTGAAATAATGAAGGTTGAACAATTGTCCACAATGAGGCTCGGAGTGGTCGACCTTCTGTTGCCAACAATGATTTGGTAAAGAAAGTTGAGGAAAGAAAAAATCTATGAGAACAGACGTTTTACAATAAGAAAGTTTTACGACAAATATCTGCAAATTTCACGAACTGTTTTTATGAAAATATTACAGACCGCTTAGGTTTGGGTTACCGATGGGTTCCAAAAATCCTCACTGATGTTCACAAAACCAAGCGACTTGGCAGTGGTTTGACATTTCTCACATGGTACAGTGAAAAGGGAGAGGAATTTTTAAACCAAATTGTGACAAGTGATAAAACTTGGATTCGTTGTCACACCAGAATCCAAACAACAGTCAATGGAGAGGAGGGACACACTCAATCTCTGAAAAAACACAAGTTCAAAACGACAAAGTCAGCACACAAAATCATGTGGATTGTGTTCTAGGATAGAATAGGAGTGTTGCATACTGAATTTCTTCCCAGAGAAGAAACCATTAATGCGGCAGGATATTGTGAGACTTAGAAAACTACAGCATGCAATTCAAAACAAATGGAGAGAAATGCTCAGTAAAGGAATTGTGTTGCTCTATGACAATGCTCGGCTCCATACTGCTGGTGACAGTCAAATGGTGAATGGACAGTTTTGTTGGGAGCAGATTGATCATCCGCCGTACAGCTTGGACTTGGCGCCATCCGACTACCACTTGTATCTGCACATGAAGCGTGAGCTAGGCGGCAAGTGCTTTGGATCTGACGATGAGGTGAAAAATGATATGGAGTCGTGGTTTTTCTATAAAGAAGGTATAGAAAAGCTGGTCACCCGCAACGACAAGTGTTTGAACATTGGCGGAAACTATGAAGAATAATAGTTTAAGGTATGCTCTTTCATGTGAAAATAAAATTGGAATGAAAAGTTTTATTTTATTTTTTGAAATGGAACTTACTTTCCGAATACGCCTCATATTAAGAATCCAGAATGACGTCAACTATTGTGACTGATTGACCTGATTCTATGTTATCAATCTAATAATATGAGTGAAAATTGCTAGGGTTTCACTTCATAATGTTTGCTAACCCTTATGACAACTCTCATTTATTCCTGTGTAAAGGTCCAATCCTCTTGGAAATCTCTGTCTCACCAAGTGCGTCTGACTATCTTCCTCCAAAACCAACCAGCGGTCCTCAACTTCATCAATTGACCTTGTTTCATCTCACCCAAGGGTTTATATCCAACTGTCCCCTTACTTCCAAGGTAAGCGATTTCATCAGTTTCCAGGTCTGTCACAATAATTGTTGTTACTCTGACTATATTTCTAACCAACTCTATCATTATTTTCTAACAGTATGATAACACATGGAGGAGGACAGGAACTCATGACAATTCATGAATGCAAAATTGCTGGAGAGTTGATCTTCAAGATGGTAGTAAACAATGTGAAAGGATGTGATAAAGCAGATAGCAGCGAGACGAGGAAAGACTATCAGTTTTACAAGTCAACCGGATATAGCGTGAAGTACAAAAAATGGAACCAGGCAATCCTTTATTATCTAACATTTAAATAACAAATACAGAAGAACATAGAGTAAGCACAAGAGATATAACATTCAAAACAAATTTTCTTTGGTTTTAAAGGTGATAACTGTAAAGAGGGGTATTATGAGAGCTATTTTATTTTCAACCTCTGATTGTGCTGTGAAATAGTCAGTCAAACGGTAGGAGCCAACATTGCGCAGCAGACGATTGCGCACTCCAACTACCATAACCTCAGTGACTGCCGAGCATATGAGGCCATTCTTCAATCTATATGGTAATTATGTTAAAAGGTAACCAAAGATGTATGTAACCTTTGGTAATACATTTACTTTACTATTCACATTAGTTTTATTTTTATAACCTATTGGAGGTTGGAAAAAAAACAGACCTCTTACTACAAAAAGACAAATTCTTAAAAATATAACCTAGAAAAAAGAATAATAATAGATTTAGTAATCAGAATTTGTATTATTAAGCTAATTTTTAAACTTCATTGAATATGACAATAAAAAACCTTGTAAAAACCTTGAACTGTGTTTCAGAAGTTTCTACTTAAGTGGGATCCTATGTTAGCCTATAGTAACACAAAGATCAAAGTCAGCAATGCAATGAGCAAAACTCAAAAAGAAATATCAGGAAACTGACCCTAACAATAAAATATGTAAAACAAATCATTCTATTTCATTTGAAATATATAGTGTGAATTTCCGAATACGTAATCAACACAATATTAAAAATATAAATACTCACTTGTAACAGTTTATATGCTCTATCTTCCATTGCTTGATACAACCGACCTTTACTTTTACCTAAACACTTTGTGTGGTCCCCATTAAGAACTTGACAGAAGAAACCTTTCTTTGGATCATACCTGAAAGAAAACAAAAAAAAAATTATAGCTTGCATCCTATAGTTCAGGGATCACGGAATAAAATAATGAAGATGGACAATATGAGACAGTTATGGAAACCCATATCACTTCGTTTACTTTCTGTACTGTTTGATAATTTAAGATAAAGATAAAGTTCTTTTGAACCCAAAGCCTTTGAAGTGGCATACGACTTTTAGTGTGTTGCAAAATAAAATGTCAATAAATAAACAGTGCAGAAACAATACTGTAACTTTCAAACTAACAAATTTTATAAACAATGAAACAATATTTGTTATTTTCTCCGTAAAATGTTGATATACCAAGAAAGAAAAAATAAATATTTTCCAATTTTTTTTTTAAATTGGAGGCAAGTTGGTATCGAAGTTCAGAAGTTTTTCATTTACTTTTTTTGCCAATTATTTCTGTATAATAATTTCCTTTCCCTTACGATTTCACATACTTATTTCAGTTATTAATTTTATTAAAATTTTAATGAAAATATTTGACTCAACTTTGAGAAAAAAATCTTTTATAACAGCTCCATGGCCGATTTTAAAATTTTTTATTAATAAATCGCTAACCAACATTGATGATATGATGGAGATCAATATGTTTCATTTGAGCCATTGAGGTTAGATTTTCAGAAAATTTGATGAACATCTTTCAAATTGAATTTAATGTATTTGTCATACGGTAGATACCATATTTTTTTGAGTTATCAAAAAAAATGAGGGGAAAAAATCTCGAGGTATGAATAAAATCTATTCACTTCTTTATATCACAAACATAATTCCAAAAAATTCCTTTTTGGAGTATGAAACCTCAAAATTATAGGATTGTCAAAACTATATAAATATGGAATTTAGAACTGGAGTGATAACTACATCAGAGACTATAGGAATATGTTGGAATCCCATTGAATTATGTTCCGATATCAAATCTGCCACTTCCAGTTTTTTTAAAGACAAAAACTGATGTACCCCACGGATCTGTCATGGGACCAATGTTGTTTCTAAATAATTTCTCAAAATGTGTTGAAGATGGTAAACTATATAATTATGTTTGTCGACGATACCACCATGATTTTTGAAAGTAAAGATCCTAAAGATATTCAAATCAAAAACTTATACACAACTAAGTTCTATTTCACAATGGCTTAGTTGAAATAAAATTATATTACCTTCACTTCAAGAAAATATAACCCTTCCATTTTCATAGGTGATGAACTAATTAGTGAAACTAATGTTACTAAATTCCTGGGTCTTGTGGTTGATCAATCTCTCATGTGGCAACCCTCCTCCCCCCCCCCCACATACACATCATATATGTAAGAAATTAAACCCTTTCATGCTGCAAACATTTACTCAAATATGTGTCTCACACTTTTATGCTCATCTTGAGTATAGCATGAGTGTGTGGGGACCACCAAACCACTGAGACTAATAGAATTGTCAGCCCCAAAAGAAGGCAATAAGAACTACATTTTAGCTAAAACCTACTGACTCGTACAGTCGTACAGAGAGGTATTTAAATATAATAATTTCCCCACCTTCCCATCTATATATATATATATATATATATATATATATATATATATATATATTAGAAACTCTTTTATTAATTTTCTCTGCTAATTTCAATCCACTTCTCAATAACCAAATTCATAGCCATCATACAATGTCAAGATATGATTCCATAATGACTGTGTTTCTTCAAAAGGAAATCTCAAAAATATTCTTGTGTGTGGCGAATTTCATTTTGGTTACTAGCAACCATAAAAAACAACAGTCCAAAATGACATTTAGAGGAGTGTGCAGGAATATCTAGTCTGTAAGGGGTTCTATTCCGTTATGGAGTTCCTGGCATAGTAGGTTACGCATTTTAAAAATTGTTATTATTATATTATTTTATCCTACACTATTTATTCTATATATTGTTCTATTATGGTAATTTTTTTATGTTTATTTATATTTCAATATGTTTCAAAACATGTATCCATTATTTCTTTAGAAACTTAATTGGAATTTTATGTAGTTAAAGATAGAATGAATAAATAAATAAATTTAAAGTTTTATATTTAGTTGAAATTTATTGTTAAAAGTTTATTTGTTATATTTATAATTAAAACTTTTATTTTTTGTATTTTGGACTAAGCATCACATGTATATTGTCAAGGGCTGCTATATAAATAAATAAATATATATATAACACGAAAAATTTGACATTGATGTAACTTATTTTGTTCACAAAAATCTGGAAAGCAATACTAGTGCAATTATAAAAAAAAAGAAAAGAGTTAAACATTATATTAAATGAAAAATTAAAAAAAAAAAATCATAGTTCTAAAGTTATGTTCTAAAATTTAGGTAAATCCACAAATTGCTCCTTCAAACTTACCTAAGGTGAGTGGAATAATCAAAATGTGGAGTAATTTTGAGAAATTTCTGTAACTGGTCCATTATTTCAATAGGATTGGAACGAAGTTGATCTCCATCGATAATGTGCAGTTGCTGCGGGGAATAATATGTCAGCCATCTTTCTAAATGCTGGGCATACTTTCCAGGATTTAGGCACCTGTGGAAAAACAGATTAGCACATAAAATGTGAGGAAAATTTCTGTATCTAAAAGATTGTTGGATGCAAAAGTACCATTTTTCAACTTCTGTTCTCATTTTGTTTCAACTATAATAAAAGTAATATAGCTTTAAATTAAAAAATCAACTTTGACATAAATAAATGCAGAATTAAACACAGAAAATTATGTCATAATCAGATTATTTTTTAGGTAACTTGATTAATTTCATATAGAAATTCAAACTTTATGTATTGTTAAAAAGTATGTTTGATCACACCTGGGAGCAAAGGTGAACAAGTCCAGGACCAGAAACAATAGAAACCAGCTGTCAGTACTAAATGATTTAACGGTTCAGTCCATTCAACTATGCTGTTAAATAAAAATCTATATAATATATTGATTCAAAATTATGTTTTTGGCATATGAGGTGTGGCTAGAAAATAACAGGACTAATTTTTTTGTAAGACAAACAAACAGTAATACCTCAAGGTCAAATGCCATATTATCAAGTTGCCTGATATCCCCCTCCACATTCCAGCCAGTGTGCCGATCATAGCCTGCTCAGTCGGGCCCCACTCTTTGTTTGTGTCACACGGTGTACCTGCCGTTTATCCGAAAAATGGTAGGCATCTTAATAGAGCAACATGTTAATGTGAAATTTTAGTGAAACTCGGCAAATCTGCAACAGAGACCTATTCTTTCTTACAACAAATGTATGGTGATGAATGTATGTCACGCAAACAGGTTTTTGGCATAAACCATTCATAGAAGGACGAGAAGAAATCATCGATGATCCACGTCCAGGTCCTTCCACTTCGAAAACAGAAGAAAACTTTGAAAAAATAGGCAATCTCATCTATCAAGATCATCGTTTGAGTATCTGTGCAGTTGCAGAGACTGAAGGATTCAACAAAGAATCGTATCGACAGATTATAGATGAACATTTTAATGTGAGGAAACTTTCTTCCAAAATGGTGCCCAAGATCCTAATGTCTGAACAAAAAGATTCACGGATGAATATTTGTTCAGGCATTTGAAAAACATCAAAAAGCATCCTAAACTGCTAGAAAGAGTAATTACGTGGGACAAATAGTGGTTTTTTACCTATGACCCAGAAATTAAGCACCAATCGATAGACTGGAAGAGCCCACATTCACCAAGAATAAAGAAAGCTCAAATGTCCAAATCAAAATTCAAAGCCATGATGATTGTTTTTTTCGACATCCGTGGGATTCTGTATGTAAATTGAGCGCCTGAAGGTCAAACCGTGAATAAGGAATATTATCTAGAGGTTCTCACTACTCTCCGTGAGTGAGTAAGAAGAAAGCGACCTGAGTTGTGGAATCATGGACAACGCTCCAGCCCACACTGCAGTGATTGTTAAGTCGTTTTTGACTAAGCATGTGTTGGAACATCCACCCTACTCACCAGACCTAGCCTTATGTGACTATTTTATGTTCCCAAAAGTGAAGGAAGCATTGAAAGGAACTAGGTTTGAGACAGTTGAAGCTGTGAACGTAAAAGTGACAGAGACCATAAAAATGATTTCAGAATATGTTCTGAAACACTGTTTCGAACTATGGAAAATTCAAATGGAGCGGTGTAGAGATCATGGAGAGGCGTATATTGAAACGGATAATATGAAAGTTGTTAAATAACATTTTTTTTTTAAATCTTACAACAAAAATCCGTTTTTTTCTATCCATACCTCGTAAATGGATTATAACTGGTACATAACACAACTATAATCGAATTTGTAGGATAACTCGATGATGAAAAGAAGTACTCATCCGAAATTAATAAAAGCTTTAAAAAAATCTTTATCAACGATAAAAATCTGAAATTTCAATGTTCCATATAATACACCTGCATAAACATTGCATAAAAACCTGATAGTAATCGGACACTATATTTACGAATTAATACCATTATGAATTATGAATTTTTAAATTGGACATGTATGAAAAATTGAAAAAAAAGGTACTTTTTCTTTCCGACCGCAATAAAAATAATATAGCATTAAAATAAAAAATCAACTTTGACATCAATCAAACGCAGAATTAAACAAGGATAATAATTATGATATTATCAGATTTGTTAATCGGTCACTTGGTTAATTAACGTCCAAACTAGAGTATTCATACTTTTATAGCCAAGAGTAGTATGTGCTTCAATAAGGAGGCAACACTAGAAATAAGAAGCAAGAACTTACTCAATGTTCAATTTTACAAACTATTAGTCAGTCAGCAACAAGTTTCTCTTAGTTGAAAGCAAACAGCAGTTGAAATAACCAAGTTGTACATTAGTGTCTTTTCAATAACCATTCGCAAGTGTTATGCCCACTTACAAGAAAAAAAATGTACAAATGTTATTAAATGTATTTCGTTCATAAATTTTACAAACACATGAAAGACGAGTTTCAACTAAGACTCTAAAATTTTAAGTCTACAATATTGTGTTTGATAGATAAATTACATTATACCGGGTGTTCAAAAAGTCTGGAAATCCATTAATATTTATTTTATTAATAAACGCAGAACAATGAAACTCTAGGATTACGTCCTCACTGTAGTTACTGACTTTTTGGTCATTTTAACTGTCTTTTTTCCCTTTGGGGGGGGGGGGACGTCCTGTGGAGGAGGTCTAAAAAAATCTTAAATGTAAGCATAGGTTGAATTATACCTCATTTTAAAGGTCTTTGTTAGAGGAACACATTGCCGCAATCCCTGCAAAAACTGAAAAAGGACCATTCATTTGGAAATGGCAACCTCTCAAAGTTTGTTTGATTTTATTGCTAATGCAATGGCAAATAACGTTCTTGGCAAAACCAATTATTTGCTAATTCAGATTATTGATAGCCACTGACCCACTGACCTTTGTCCGATCTTATCTCTCGTACATGTTAAGCTATGCACCCTGACTGGTTCATTAGTTGACAACGTATTACATTAGTTTGTGATATTCATTTTTAATAAGCTTTACATTAGATTACAATGCCACTAAGTGAGACAGAGTGAATAACCATTATGATGATGAGGGGCTATGGGGACAGAACTCGTTCATATGAGGAGGGAAGCCGCTTGTTCAATGAAACTTGCCCCAATTGACCACCTATTCAAAAATCAACAGTGTTGAAGACCTACAGCGCTTTAGAGAAAGCGGTTCTGTAACAGATCGGTCAAGATCCGGACGGCCAAAATCAGTAACCAATGAAGAAATGGCCCTTGAAACACTTCAGTATTTCTTGGAAAATCTGCACACCTCTATTAGAAAATCAGCACAGTATGTAGGTGATAGTACAGGTTCCATCCCTAAAATACTTCACGAAAACAAATTTCATCCATTTAAGATACTTCACCAAGAACTGAATGAAGATGACCCAGACCGGTGGCTGCAATACTGTGAAATTATAATGCAAAATGTATTATTGATGAAAACTTTGCAAAACTTGTCTTGTTTTCTGATGAGGCAATTTTCTGTCTGAATGGTACTGTGAATCGACATAATTCACGTTACTGGTCTCAAGAAAACCCACGGCGGATGGCAAAATCACACACACAACACCCACAAAAAAGTAAATGTTTGGGCAGGATTGCTTGGTACTCGTGTTGTGGGTCCGTATTTCATAGGAGGGAACTTAAATGCCACCACCTACGTTGAATTACTGGAAACTAGGGTGTTACCACATTTAAGGGAATTACTGGGCCCTCAGTTTGAGGTTATCTGGTTCCAGCAAGATGGGACCCCTCCTCACTTTGGTTTTCGGTCAGAGAACTGTTAGATGACATCTTTGAGGACAGATGGATTGGTAGAAGGGGTATAATTGATTGGTCACGAAGGTCCTCTGACCTTTCACCCTTAGATTTTATTTTTTATTTTATTTTTTTGGCGTTCTGAAGGGTAACGTTTATAAAACTAAGCCGGCCAACATTGAAGCTCTAAAGGAACGAATAGTAGAAGAGACACACAATATTACGGCAGAAATGATTGATCATGTCATAATAGGGTACTACCAGCGCATGACACATTGCCAAGCTACACAAGGACACCACTTCGAGGACCTTCCAAGGTTTGTTTATTTTTTATAATTATTGTCTTGCAAAGTAAGTAATTTAAACATAAACAACAGATATACTGTTTGTTCAATTTTATTAATAATGATAATTGTTCCCAATTACATCTGTGCACTCCTAACGTTTTTAAACAATTAAATCGACCATTACTGATATCTCCTCAACGTAAAATTAACAAACTTTAAGAGGCTGCCATTTCCAAACGAATAGTCCTTTTTCATTCGGGATTGCGGCAATGTGTTTCTCTGACAAAGACCTTTAAAAATGAGGTTTAATTCGACCTGTGCTTACATTTAAGATTTTTAGACTTCCTCCACAGGATGTCCCCCCAAAGCGAAAAAAGACAATTAAAATGACCAAAAAGTCAGTAACTACAGTGAGGACGTAATCCTAGAGTTTCATTGTTCTGCGTTTATTAATAAAATTAATATTAAGGGGTTTCCAGACTTTTTGAACACCCTGTACTATGAATGTGTAGGCTTGAAGAAAGAGTCAGGGTCGACTATCACCATAGATCTTCTAGAGTTTAATTTATGATTTATTTCACTTGCCCAGAAAATCACTTATAAAGATTGTGTCACAAGTTGAACTATCACTACTTCTTTGTAATGTATTATACATGGGTCATTTTTTAAGTAAGAACCGTTTTTAAGTGGAGTAACAGCAATTTTATTTATGAACATAAATTGTATCAAAAACTTAAGTATGAATATATTTTTACTTTTCTACATAGTCACCAAGAATATCTAAGCATTTCTTAAGACGTGGTACTAGCTTTTGGATCCCCTCATCATAGAACTCTGCCGCCTGAGCATTTAACCAGTTAGTAACAGTTTCTTTCAACACGTCATCATTTTCAAATCGCTTTCCACCAAGATATTCTTTGAGTTTAGGAAACACATGAAAGTCTTATTGTGCCAGGTCAGGGCTGTAGGGGGGATATTCCAGTAATTCCCATCGAAAGTTGGCCAGTTGCGTCTTGGTCATTGCTGCAGCATGAGGCCGAGCGTTATTGTGAAGCAGCACGACGCCGCTAGACAAAAGTCTCCGATGGCAGTTTTGAATAGCGCGCCTAAGCTTGGTTAGTGTTTCGCAATATCTCTCAGCATTTATGGTCATTCCCCTTGGCAGAAAGTCAATCAGAAGAACGCCTTTCCGATCCCAAAAAACCGTGGCCATGATTTTCCATATTGAAGGTTCTTGTTTGAATTTTCGTGGTTTAGTCGGTCAATTTGAGTGATGCCATTCACTGGATTGACGTTTAGTCTCTGGAGTGTAGTATGCTACCCACGTTTCATCACCAGTAGAAATATGATTCAAGAACTCATCACCACTGTTATTGTAGCGCTCCTAAAATGACAAAACATTTGTCAAACACTTCTTTTGTGTTCTTCTGTCAACATTTTTGGCACCCATCTCGCCCAAATTTTTTTGAAATGCAGTTTGTCGGAAACCAATGTGATAAACAACCGATCTTGAAACTTGTGGAAATTTCTCATGAAGCTTGTCAATCGTAAAGCGCTGGTTTTGGCGAATTTCCTCATCAACTTTTTTTGTCAAGTCTTCATCAATGACAGTTGGTCGCCCATATCATGAACATCATCATGAACATTTGTTCTTCCTTCATTGAAAAGCCTACACCATTTACACACATTACTGTCATTCAACATAAACTTCAACAAGCTGCTGGTGAATTTTGGGGGGAAGAACTTGTTTTGCGTTTAAAAACCGAATAACCGAGCACACTTCACAATCAGCGGGTTTATTGATTAACATGGTGACAAACAAAGCAGTGTTACGATAGAACCAACAGTGGCAGAGACATGAAATCAACTGACTGCATAGTTGGGACCTGGGCAAGAGTGGCTAACCTTGAGCGGGCGTTACGTGACAGCCTGCGCAGTTGCTTTGCGCAAACGGTTCTTACTTAAAAAATGACATCTCGTAAATTAAATTAATCTCTTCAAATGTGGGTATCTTAATGGTGTATGGCCAGATCTAAGGTGAGTGTTTTAGATCTCAGAATGGACTTGGGCCAAAGCAGTACGTTATCCAAAATTTAGGGTAAGCTAGGGTTAAATGTAACATTACCGCCACAAATTGGTTAACAATCATTACAACTGTGATTATCGCTCTTTGTTTCAGCCAGAATGAAACAATTGCTATAATGTAGAAATTATTTTAGACACAGCTTAAGTTCAAAATACTTGTAGATGTTCAGGTATAACGATCTTAAAAGCCTACTTCTTTTGTAGGTATATGAACATGTAGAACTACGAATGAACACATTATAAAATATGAACTCTAAATCATAAAATATATAAATGTAGAGTTTCATCATAACCAGTCAATTTAACATACACTAATTATTATTTTACAGCTAAAAAACTGAGTAAGAAGAAAACATTTCAAAATGTTGTTCATGAGTAGGTCTACTATAATATATAGGCATTTTCTCTAACCTGTTTCTTAAATCTCTAAGAACTTTAGGAGCAGTATCTGAAGCTGATATCACTTCATAGAAGGTATAGTTCAGTGCTATAGGATCTCCATGTACTCTTGTATGCTGATACCAACTGTAGGCTCTTTTTGCAGGAGATATAAGAATTGTTACCTGAAATAAAACATGTGCTTTATTACTGCGATAACAAGCATTAATTTTATAAACAACATGTCTGAGAAAATTTGTGTTAAAGTGAACGTTAACTCGTAGAGTAATGAAATGGTATAGTGAATGAACTTATTTCATTTAAATTTTAATCCCTTTTATAATCAGGGCGTGTAGGTTAAACCAAGGACCCTTATAATTTCACAGGGGGGTTTCTGTCTGGTCTATCTGTTTGCAATATGTCTACATAGTCAAGATGATAAATACTATTTACTTTAAACTTTACATTTATAATCTTTATATTGTCCCAAATCCCACATATAGGAAAAAAATAATGGTAACAAACAAAATATAATGGTATTAAACACAAACATCATGGTTTAACATAATATATGGTGAAACAAAATATATGGTAATGATTTTGGGGTAGTTAGGGTCAAGAACTACAGAGTTGAAAATATTTATTTTTGGAAGTATTATGTGTGGTGTATCAAATAAAACTAGAAGTTATTCTGATTACGAATATGTATGTTTATTTGACGAATAAATTAATATGCTGTTGTTAGGCTGCTTAAAAGGCTTCGACTTTATAAAAATAACTGTCCTTATACGACTACAGACCTTCTTGTCATGTGGTTTATCACACGGTTCATGGTTGACCTTTTTATTGTTTGGTAAATCATTTGTAAAACAAAATACTATTAGTCTAATTATTGCAAATAGTCTCATGAAGACCAGCTGGTGTGCGTTTGACCTCATCCCCTTCTGTCCTACAAAGTTGCCACACCGTCAACGTTGGTGAAAGATTATTTATTACATTCTCTAATCTCCTTGATATTTACTATTTATTTAAAAGTTTTTGAAATTTACGAGGAAGTTTGTCTCAGCTCTCAGGTACAGTTTATTTATTTAGGCTGTTAATTACATTGCTGTTTAGAATCATATATCACAGTTTTGTTGTTTTTTTTTTACGAATACGAGATAATTTATACGCTCACAGAGAAATGTGCAACAAGTAAATTTTAAAAGAAGTTTTGAGAGATTCCAGAGCAACAATTAAATAGGATGAGCTGGAGACAAGAGTAGAATCCAAGGTGGCGGAACTAGGCAGGAATACCTACTCTCGATAAGAATGTACCCAACGGTGCTTCGTGTCAGAAAAAACTTAAAATTTGGATAAGAGGATAATAATATACATAGATGTATTTTGTAAGCATGTCAATATCTTAATACCAAGACAGGTTAGGTATAATTAGACTAGGCTTTATTTTTTAAAATGAATTATAAATGTTAAAGATAATTTGCGTAAAGACTTAAAAAAATACATTTTAAACATAAAATATAAAAGATTATTTGAATTTGCTAAGAAAGTGTTATTTGAGTTTGACAGTTGATAAATATTCTTAGACTGTAACTGACAGTTAGAAATGTCTATAGAGAATCAAATGTGATGATTTTAAGTTAGATTCCATGACGATGTGTGACCATAGACGAGACATTATATGAAACTAATGAGTCCTTAACCTTCTGCAGTGTTGTTGTTTCGCTATTTGGATACAATTGTAGATGATAGTTAAGATGAACTAGAAGTTAGTTTTTTTTAGAAAAAGGGAACCTGAAGGACGTGTTTTTGAAGATACATATTTTAGAAAGATGGTAGATTAAATTAGACGAAGAACAGAAGTGTGTTTGAAATTTGCAATATAGGTAATAAAGTGTAAATTTACTAAATGAGGAAGCTTTGGTATGTATAAAAAACCTTAATATAAAGGAGGAAAGTAAGTTGTGTTTCTGACGAAATCAGAAAATGTTGTTATCAGATAAAATCTTTTATGTTTTCGACTGTGACTTATTAAAATGAGACTATTAATAAATATTTTGACTAACATAGTACTTAATTACAATAATCTTTTTTTTCTTTCTTTTTTCTTCTTTTTTCCCCGTTGAGATTAGATTTGTCTCTTGGAAATAGATAAGATATATAAATTTCAATCATATTGCGTAATTCCATGGACTTGGTGTTCCATAAATGAGAATTCCATAATACTTAAATGAGAAGACAAAAATTAAAATAGGAACATGAAATTTGGTAATGGGACTATAGTGTGTCATATACGACTATTTAAACTCAGAAAACTCTAATTGAAAATTTCAAAATGACAGCCACTTAAAAAAATTATAGATTCAAGTGTTTTTAAGCTTATAACGTACAAAATTACATACAAATTCTGCATGTAATGGTATCAACCACAATCCAAAATATTTTGAATCCTGACCCTAGATATTGTGCTACTGTATATAGTTAAGAGATCTAACAGACCTGCATCACTAACATGAGCATTGAGATTGAAGTCTCTTTCATATATGTGCAGTTTTGTCGTGCACTAAAGCCATGACACTGACATGAGTGAAGCGATTGGAGACATTTTAACACAACACACCTACAAAGCCTCGTAGGGCCTAGATGACATCAGGAAAATAGAGATTTTTTAAATAGTGATGAACTTTCTACACCCTTACTAGAAAATAATAAAAAGATTTGAGGGAGATATAAAAAGTAGGTTTTCATAAATTGGTGAGAGCTTAAACATCAGAAGCCACGACTTTATTTTGGATTGATATTATTTCTGTCACAAAAGCCTTGTTTATGATTTAGAAAGATGACATTACCGACTGACATCATATGTTATGAAGCTCAATTTGAGTTTCGCTCGTTACAATCTATTCAATTCAGGTCAAAGTTAGTCTGGGATTGTTTTAGAATAAGATCAAGGGTGGAGTGGGGGTCAACATTAAGATTTGTTGGGCTCCTGAAGATCTTGAGATTAGTGGGAATGTGACAAAGCATAAGCAGAAAAACTAAGAACGTAATCAGCACTTAGGTTCAGAGAGAGCATGAGAGAAGGAGTATCTCAGCTCTATGAATAAGCAATCTCTCACTTCTCACTCCTTCTAAACAAATTTCATCTGACCTCTCGTAACATAGAGAAAACATAAGGAAGTCAGTTCAGTTTGTAACAGGGCATGGCTGCCTGAGAAAACATATTAGTATGTTGAGTATATTCTCACAAAGGAGCCTTTATGTACAAAATAACTAAACAGCAGAGAACCTGATATTCAAATGTGAATACCTCGATTGGGAATGGACTGAGACCCTTGGACTTTCGACAAAGAGACAGACAATCTGTCAAGTAAATCATTTCAGGAAAATGATGAAGTTCATGGAGCTTTCAAGTCTTCCTGGCGATGTCTAGAAATACCAAACCATCTATTTTCAATTTGGGAGCACAATAAGTTCTTGTGGCTGACATGTAAAAGGGACAGACTGCACAAATAAAGAAGAAAATAGCTGAATCATTGATGAGTGTTAAAAATCCTGATTATAGGAGGCGGTTCCGGCAAGCAGTTGAGGATTTTGGCCTAGATATTACATCATGGTAGAACTAGTATTGATAAGACATTTGTTGTTGTTATTATTCTGTCTTGGGAGTTTTATATAAATAACCCATTCTGGGCAAACATATCCCCGTTCACGCATATATAGAATGATTTTTTTTGAAAACTTAACACCTTATTGGAGAGACAGAAGGTTATCATAGTCTATTTTTATAAAATAACTTATAAAATAACATTTTTGAGTACAGCAACTAAATGTGTTAGCAGATTGTTATTATCTTACTACAGAAATTAAAGGTTTTTAAAGGGCTTTAATTTGATGTATCACAACCCATATTATACTTCTTTTACACATTTTTGAGATGGGGTGGTGGGAGAAGGAGGGTTTTTTTATTTTGTAAATAAGTTTTTTAAGGTACCCTTCAAAGTAAATAACTGCTCCGAGAGCAGATTTTGCATATCTCCACCTATCTTTTAAATAATAGAGGTGGAAAGTTAAAAAAAAAATAATAATAAAATAAAAAAATAAAAAAAATAAAAAATCACTGTATACAAAAATAGGTTAGGTTAGGAATAGGTTAGGTTAGGGCACATAACCTATTAGTTTAGATTTAGTATAGATAGATGACATAAGCTTACCTAGGAAAGTGGTTCTTTGTATAACTTAGTAGTCTAGAAATAAGAAAACACACGATAAAACACAAAGTTCTTAAATATTTCGAACCTTCTCAATCAAAAGAAATATTTCTTTTACAAAATATTTCAAAACTTTAGTGTTTTTTCCTATTTGTGTACTACTAGGTTCTACCAAGGACCACTTTCCAAGGTAAGCCTGTGTCTCTTATCCATACAAAACCTAAAATAAAACTGGAATATTTAGGTATTGAAAAAAACATTGAATAATTTGAATATAAATTCTTAAAACTCGTTTAGATATAATTTTGTATGATGTTAATATTTACTAGTTTAGCGTGTGGAAGCAGAGCATGGGACCTTTTTGGTACAAGTTCTCCGTCAAAGTATGTTGCCGACTTCTCAAATAGATACTGTGCTGTTGTGTTCTTAACTATAGGGAAGAAGTCCATATACCTGTGAAAAGATTAATTATTAAAAACCTTAAATTTATATAATATAGGCTATTTACATATTTTAGAGTCAGGTTATCATAGAAAGTGTATAATTATATAATCATTAATTGATATAAACCGGAGCAGAGCAAGTTTTTTAATTAATATATTAAAACCTTGACCAACATCATTTAGAACTGTGTTGTTAACATAGTCTATGAACATTTTACATCATTGTGTATATAAAAACTAATATACATTATTTTGGGCGCATACATCAACTTCTGCTATTAAGTAATAAACTTTTTATAAACTGCATTATAAAAGTCAAAAACATCAACATATCCTTGTGCCATGTAGGAAAGTAATATTAATAGTAGGAATCCAGGACTCTTTTCTTAGATTTCTAGTTTGTTTTAGTTTACAATATGGCCATAGGCTAGTAGGTTATATTGGGCATTTTCACTTTTCTTATGTTCTACTTTTTACAAATGATAACCTTGGTTATAGCCTGGTAATAGAAGTTTATTTATACTCTCTAAACATTGTGTATTAGTTTCTATATCCACATAATATAATGGCATTTGTCTGCCTAAACTTTATTAATAAAATGAACAATATATCAAATTCAAATGTCTTTTTTCTCTGCACACAAAAGATCAATAATAACAAAAAAATGTATAAAATATAAATACAACATATTCTAAAATACAAATAAACTTCATGTAAACATTGAAAAAAAAACAACAATAAATACATATTCAGTAGAGTGCATAAACACACACAGAAGGGCAGTTAATACCCTTGAACGTGTGCAGGAGTTATCTTAACGTCTTAAGAAACCTTAAGCATATAACATTCACACAATCTAAAGGACAGATAGAATTTGATTTAAACAAAGATTAGAAATAAACATAAATAACAATTACACCTTTTATAAGAATAAAAATTATATAACTTTAAGAAATAAAATCTGTAGATAATATAACACCAAACCAACTAAAGTTGGAAAATGTTTATAATTCCATAATCCTGAACAAGTTTTCTACCCTTATACAAAAGAGCGAGAAATTAAGCTTACATATAAATTTAATAAAATCGGTTACACTTTTTAATTAGTAGGTAATAAATTATAAAATCTAGAACCGATAAAAAAAGATTTTGAATAATGTTTTATAAGATTTAGGCATCAACCTCTTCCTAGCTTGCCATGTGAATATTCTATCAGTTATTTTGACTCCTTCATTACCACTAATTTTATAGACAATTTCTAATACTTCAAAAACACAAAAGTGATGTGGAAAAACACCGATAGAGACAAAACTCAAATGGGAATCCGGAAATTTGCTTATATTACATAAAATCCTAACAAATGATTTTTGTAGAGTAATTAAAGTTTTATAATGTGAGACGTATGTACTTCCCTATAGTGATATGCCACATGCCAATTTAGAATCCATGAAGCAAAATAAATTTGCCACTGTATACATGCTGGAAGATAAGGTTTGTTAAAAGCAAATTTTCTAAGAAATATAAACAAATATCTTTTTATGTTGCAAATATGCTGATTAAACAACAAATTTTCATCCTAATGCAGGCCATGGAACTTTGTTCATTCGCTCAGTTACATTACACAAAAACTCGAACACAAGATGTCACTAAAATTACGTTTACATAATCAAATGTGTTTCAACAACAAAGTTGCCATTCTCAGTGATACATAAGCTACAACAATAATTTGAATTTACCCCTAACCACAATCACTGGAACTTAATAAAACACAATTATCTGATTGATTGTTCTTTATTAATTATATCCACTTAATGCCCTGATGTACATTTCGATAACATGGTTATCATCATCGGAGGGTCTTGCTTATAAAGTAAATCTAACCTTACATACAATAACCAAACTATAACTAACCTAGCACTGTGACAACCCTCGTATTTATACAAAACTAAAGGGGCACGGCCTAAACCTACTCTCTTATATTAGGGTGTTAATATCAATGTTATCCCACAAGTCAAGATCAATATTGATTTACAATTACCCTTGAATGGTCCTGAAAATAAGTTTACTTAAAATGAAAATAAGCCAATATCAAATATAATGAAAAGAGCATACTTATTTTTTGTAATTAATATTTTTTTAATGATAGTTATGCTAACTAAAAGAGGAAAAAACATACTAATATGTGTATGAGACACTTCAGATATTATATTATAATAATGAATTCATTTTCAGTATCCAGGTCACTATTATTTTAAAATACAGTTTCTTACTTTTCTTTCCGTCAAGTGACCTTTTTTTTTGTAATCGTCACGCGTTTCGGGACTTTTATCCCATCTTCAGACACAGGTATATTAATTTAAATTACTCAACCAAGGTCATCAAACACTACAATTATTCATAAAACACACATCACATTAAAAGTCCGTTTTGGTGAACACCTTCTGGCTACCCGACGTCAACTGACCATCTGTTATCTCGCGCACTCCGAACATGTTCTTACCGCAGGCTTCTTGAAATTTTATCGCCGTGTCGTACAAGGTATTTCAGTCGAAATTTAGTTGTTAGATCTAAAAGAGTTAGTCCCAAAGAGAAAACAAAACCTGTCTATGTATCAACTGAATATGGCAGCATCTTACCTACAATAGTCACTTCTACCTTCCAGAATACCTTCTGTGTTAACAGAATACCTTCCAAAATACTAACACCATTAAACAACTGCTTCACCCCAAAAAGTCAAAACTCTTAGAAAACCAAACTGTCGTGTACAGATTGACATGTAATGATTGTGAAAAGGTATACATAGGCCAAACTGCGAGAGCGTTTAAGACCTGATTTAAAGAACACTTGCCAAAAAGAACAATTTCAGCTAACAGATCGAATTTTGCACGGCATCTAATAGACAAGAACCATGGATACATGCACCTACAGAATAACCTGAAAGCAATCAAAACATATTCTAAAGGTAGATATATGAATGCAGTCGAGGACTACAAGATTTATAAGGCGTTCAAATCAAGAGATGCAAATAGCAAACATCGACTATTGAACGACCAACTAAATTTCAACTCAAATACCTTGTACGACACGGCGATAAAAATTCAAAAGGCCCGCGGTAAGAACAGGTTCAGAGTGCTCGATATAACAGATGGTCAGTTGACGTCCGAAAGCCATAAAGTGTACACCAAAACGGACTTTTAATGTGATATGTGTGTTTTGTGTGCGTTTTATGAATAATTTTAGTGTTTGATACCTCGGTCGAGTAATTTAAATTAACATGCCTGTGTCTGAAGATGGGATAAGTCCCGAAACGCGTCACGAATACAAAAAAAAGATCGCTTGACGGAAACAAAGGTAAGAAACTTTATTTTATATTATAATGATAGTTATTCGTGCATATAGTTGAGGTTGTCCTTAGTCCGTAATGTAGTTATAGCAATAGCTACAGTGCTGTTTCACCGGACACTATCGGCTTCGTCAGGCTTGCACTAACACATACACACGCAACACAATACAACACTAACACATATAAAATCAGAGTATAACTCTTCATAGATGAATAATATAACTGTTTGTGGCCACATTACTAAGGTCTTCTTTGTCCAGCTGCGGGTATGGTACTCAGTACCATTTTTTATGTGTTAAGTGTTGTATTGTGTTATGTGTGTATGTGTTAGTGCAAGCCTGACGAAGCCGACAGTGTCCGGCGAAACAGCGCTGTAGCTATAACTACATTACGACAGTTACGGTAATGGTAAAAAACTATACTACATTAGAGGACAACCTCTAAGGTAATTAATTGTATGATATACTTAACAGTCCAAGGCAACATATTATAGTTTATAAAAGCATATAGTTGATTAACCTAATCTCTAACTCGTTTTATGCTCACTTAAATTAATCAGCTGTTTTTGAATTTGTAAAATTGGTTGTTATAGTAATGAATTTTCAAAAGGTAAGCTTTCAAGAATCAGACAAATGATTTGTTATTTCTATGGTTTAGTGTATTTCAAATTTGAGTGAAGTAAAACTTTTAAAATCTATCTTTATTATGATCGACACACTGCCGAGTTATAATTATGTATATGAAAAATATTTGTGACGATTTTTTAGATACATTTGTTATATTTCAAGTTAACTCTCGCTAAAACGGGAGGAAGTCGGTTCTAATAATGCCTACATAGAAAAAAAAACTGTCTAATTTTTAATATATTTTATGCAGCCTCAATAAAATTAAAACTATATTTTACCATGAGAGGCCTTTATAGTAATTTCTGCCATTGAAAAACTGGATTTCCTCAAAGGTCTCTGGACTAGGAATATTGGATGAAATATTAGGATGAAGTGAAAGAAACGTGTATAGCGCAGTGGTGCCTGTTTTTTGTGGACCAATCACAAGAAAGCGAGGAAGTTGATCACATGTCTTGTTGTGCGACCAGATCTTAATGTGTCGTGAATCATGGCAAGGATTCTGAAAGAAAGTTTAATCCACTATTAGATTCTAATTCAAAATAAATTAAACTATAAGAAAATAAGGGAACCATAAAAAATAATAAAGAACACAAAAATTATAATAAATCTATTATGTTTATTATAATACCCTTATGTACATTTTGAAGGCATAGTCATTATCCTCAGAAGTTTACAGCTAAACTAAACATAAACCTTTTAAAGCTAAGTGCCAAATAGCACCTCCTTCCTCACTTAAACGGGCAATCTTAAAGAGGACACCTTGCCTCAAGTAACTGACGCGGATTTGGAAGGGTCAATACTCTTGTCAAGCTTATGGACTACCTGGTATAATAACCTAATAAATAACCTAATATACTGAATCAACAAATGAGTATATTTTATTTTGAACTATAATTTAAGAAAATATAAAATAAAATAGACCCTTAAATAACCGTATCACAGTGAAAAATAACTTAAAAACTAATCTTAATTGATTAGAAATAAAAATCATCACACAAATTAATTATAATGATTTTAAATAAATAAATGAAATAAAAACAGAATTTATATATTTATATATATATATATATATATATATATATATATATATGTATATATATATATATATATAGACTGTATAATACAGTATAACAAACGCAGAACACAATTCTCACAAAAAATACGCCTAAGTACCAGATGCATTTCAACGACAAGGTCGTCCTCTTCAGTGATACACGAGCTACACCAATCAAACTATAACTATGACTATGTTATAATTTGATTGGTGTATTTTGTGTATCACTGAAGAGGACGACCTTGTCGTTGAAACGCGTCTGATACTTAGGCGTATTTTTTGTGAGAACTGTGTTCTGTGTTTGTTATACAATATAATTTTTCTCATAAGTCAAGCTCAACATTAAATATAGACTGTATAATATTACCCAGGACTACAGAGATTAAACAACATACTGTAAGAAGGCTTTAAATTTATAACAGATTCCAACCATACCAAGAATCTACTCACAGAACCTCCCAGAGTCTTGTTTAAACAGCCCACAAATCTGAAACACATGTTAGTTCACCCAAGCTTCTAAATTCCAACACATCTAAACAACCTAACCTTCCTCTAAGGTTCTTTTCCATGTATAAGCCAAGATGCAAAATACATCTTCCCTACAACAACTTCAATAGTTCCTCCAGTAAAAAAGAATTTAAAATTAAAGGTCATCAAACATGTACCACAAAAAAAAAAAAGTAATCTACCAACTACAGTGCATGTTTTAGCCAGCTCAATATATTGGCCTAACCACAAATAGATAGAATAAAACTCGAACACAAGATCTCACACAAATTAGGTTTACTTAATCAAACACATTTCAACGACAAGGTCGCCATCCATAGTGATACATGAGCTACAATTACTAAACTATAACTTTACAGTATCCCTGAGGGTGGCGACTTTGTCATTGAAACGTGTTTGATTAAGTAAACTTAATTTTTGTGAGATCTTGTGTTTGAGTTTTATTCTATCCAATATTATCTCGCAAGTCAAGCTCAATATTTATTTATAACCACAGATAACGTAAGAACCAGGATGAATGGTCACAGACATGATGTAAAAATCATGGATATAGTGAAACCAACTGCACAACATGCAGCAATCCACATCATTGCAACTTTTGATGACTGCTTCACTACAAAAAATATAAAATCACTCCCTCCAGAATGCAATCCTTCAGAAATACGAAAATGGGAACTGCCTCATTAATGGGTCATAAAATATAGAAAAAAACCCATAACCTTGATCTTATATAAATCATCCTTTATCCTTTTTCTTCTCCTAACAGGCATAGTTGAAATTAATAATCTATAATGAATTTAAAAAATGAAATAACAACAATCAAAAAATAATAATGACACATTCATCTGAGGTTCAACACTTAACATAGATTCATCCTCTTCAACCAAATTACAACAATTTAATCTTCTTTTTATACTCTCTACTGATTGAGAAAGTGAACAATGTTTTTGAAATATTTCAGAACTTTAGTGTTATATTGTGTTTTTTTTTTTTAATTTTTATACTACTAGGTAATACCAAGGATCACTTTCCAAGGTAAGTCTATGTCTCCTATCCATACAAAATCTAAACAGACTAAATAAATCAGTATGACATGATTCAAATCTCACAAGGTATAAGAAAGAGCCTGTGCTTTTTTTTTTAAATTAACCTTTTATCTAGAACAAATTTCATATATTTGCTTTTTGTAATGGTAAAAACATATCCCAAAGGATAATACAACACATTAAAAACTGTTATTTCAAAATCACATGTCACTAGTTTTTCTGGTTGCTAGATATAGTTAAAAATACTCTGTTTTTGGATGCCATTTATCACTCACATTTTATAATACAGATTGTATCATGTGACCATTTTTATTTTATTAAAATAAATATATGAAATAAATATGCTCAATAGCCAAAAACACCTTATATTTGGAGGAATAAACAAAAAGAAAAGAATGGTTCTTCATGAGTAGAAACAAATTTCAAAATTTATATATCATGTTAACTCCTAACAGAAAAATGTTTAAACAAATATACAAAACTTTTTTTTAAGACAACAGTCCAATATATATATATATATAATCCAGAGCACACTCACGACAAAGAGCAGGATCTGATAAGTTGGTGCTTTATATTTTTCTAAGCTCATTATTTTTTTCAATAAAACATAAATATGTTTTGTTTTAAATGTAAAACTAGAGTATATACATTTAAAATAAACATATTATTTCCTAATTAACCCATGGAATTACCGCTTAATACTGACTCAAAATTGAGACAATGTATAACGATGTATGAAGAATATCCAGAAAGTAAACTCTTGTAAATACTGCCATTGCAACGCAGCGGTCACAATATTGTGCATTATGCCAGAATAATTTATTCATTAACAAGACATTGGCATCATTTTCAACATATAAACTATGTAGTACATGTCTTTAAATGTTTAAGGAAATAAAAATGCCTGCTTCATGTAAAATACTGTCTGTAATTCATTTCTTAAATGTGAGAAACATTAAACTGACTGGTTTTACCCTCAGAGGTTCACAGAGTGAATATGCGTATGGCGGACCCAAGGACCTAGCTGGATATACAACTTTCTGCATATAGTCTTAGGTCAGATCTCTCTCATCTTTACCTTAACGAAGTCTTGTTCTTTTCTGACACTATTAGAGTATTCTAGGGTTAGGGGTCTTTATTTCATGTTTTTTTTTTTTAATAAGGCGATGATGAGTGATGACTGAAAGGTTGTTCGCCTTTAAACAAAAAAAGAAAAAAATTAACTGGCTGAAATTCACTGTAATATTTGTGATGTTTATAAAGAACGAGTGATTCGTTGATACGAAGGTTTGAAAGAGTTTTAAATGGCAGATTATAAAATATAGACAATGATGAATGGAACAGATGACTGTTATGCTGAATAAAGATTTGGTGTGTGTAGTTGATCAGGGAGAACAAACAATTCATCATTATGTCACATTCTTTACATTTTTCATGTTTATTTCTTCATGAAAATGAACTGAAAAACTGCACTATCAAAAATTATGTATAGGTTGATTTGGCTTATAAAACAACACTGAATGAAATGGGAAGGCAGTTACATTGACCTTTCTGATATGATACAGTGAACAATAAATGTGACAAGTTCTTGAGGCGATATAATCGAGGAAGGTTAGCCATCATCTGTCAGTAAAGGCATACTTTATCATTAAAAAGGATAAATTTGAGCAATAATTAAAAGAAGATCAAAATTGTGAAGTGTTTTAGTACAGACAAGGCCTCTGGTTGTGAATTTCTTGCTTTAAAACTACACAATGAATGCAACCATCTACTGGAAAATCCTTAAGGAATTGGATTCTACAATTCAAAATAAGCAATGTAGCATACTTAAACGGGGTATTGTAATGATTCATTACAATATCCGGCCACACATTGTCACTGCAACACTACATCTATCGACCTTCGACTGGGAAAAAAAGTATAACCTCCAGTCCATACTGTATAAAAGTATAAAGTCCATACTTCAACGAAATGATTTTCATGCACGTCTAAAATTCTTCCTTGCTGGTCAGCAGTTTCATGAAGCCGAAGTCCAACAAACGATTAACATCAAGTTTGGATTGGAGACAATTTTTTTAAAAAAAATGTATATATTTTCATTGCACATTTTACAAAAACATACTACAACAAATCACTAAAATAAAATTAAACACATATTATATAATAAATTAAATCAGAATTCTCTATTAAAGAATATATAGGTATTACTGTTGAGACCGATGGTTCTTGGTGGAATTCCATGTTTAGGGATAATAAAACACAATTTTTTTTATTTTGTACTATCCACTTTTTATTAGTCTAGCCGACCAATGGTTTCGCCTGCTAAGGCATTGACGAGGCTGTATTACAGACTGAAGAAAAGAAAACCTTAAAACTAGAGGGTGGGAGTTAGGATACAAAGAATGGAAGGTTGGGGAAATACCCTGCCTGGGCAATGACCATAGGAACAATACATATTGGGAAAACCAGTTGATTGTTCTAAGTACAAATAACTTTTAAAGGTTTTACTAATGGAGAGTTATACAAATCTAACTGGTCATTTAAAACTAAATTAGGGTTACAGTATCTTATTCTTTTAATTTCTAAGCTCTCCAAAGCATTCAATTTCCTACCTTTATTATCAAAATGTAATATTTTTAAATCTACACTGGAATTAAAATCAGACACTTGATGTATTCTTAAATGATTTGAAAAACTGGAATCTTCATATCCTAACCGCCAACTTCTTTCATGTTCACTTAATCTAGATTTAAAATTACGTCCTGTTTGAGATTAAGTGAACATGAAAGAAGTTGGCAGTTAGGATATGAAGATTCCAGTTTTTCAAATCATTTAAGAATACATCGTGTCTGATTTTAATTCCAGTGTAGATTTTAAAATATTACATTTTGATAATAAAGGTAGGAAATTGAATGCTTTGGAGAGCTTAGAAATTAAAAGAATAAGCTACTGTAACCCTAATTTAGTTTTAAATGACCAGTTAGATTTGTATAACTCTCCATTAGTAAAACCTTTAAAAGTTATTTGTACTTAGAACAATCAACTGGTTTTCCCAATATGTATTGTTCCTATGGTCATTGCCCAGGCCGGGTATTTCCCCAACTTTCCATTCTTTGTATCCTAACTCCCACCCTCTAGTTTTAAGGTTTTCTTTTCTTCAGTCTGTAATACAGCCTCGTCAATGCCTTAGCAGGCGAAACCATTTGTCGGCTAGACTAATAAAAAGTGGATAGTACAAAATAAAAAAAATTGTGTTTTATTATCTTTAATATATGGGTACCTCATTTAGCCTGTTTTGAGGCTACCTTCTCCCAATTTCCTCTCTTATGTACATATTTCTACAATGAAGGATAGGACACTTCATGCCATGTTATAAAAAATCCCTCAACAAAGGTGGAAACTATGAATAGTAGTGTTTTAATCAAAAAAGAATAAAATAGTTTGGGAGAATAATCTTGTTTTTCCATAATAATTTATCAGAACTTGCATTCTGAAAATCCCTCGTAGTTTTATGAAATTTTTTGTTATTGAAACAGACTGTTATCGAACAAGGTATATATTAATATTTTAAATACATTTAATAGGTTAACACACAATAACAATACACCTAGGTTATCGTATCAGTATACGTATTAGTCAGAATTATATAACATTATTATATGGAAGACAAACTTACTCCCCAAACTGGATCAGCTTCTTCTGGATACAACTGGAAATACTTCTCCGCTAACTGTAAAGGAGGAGCACTGGAGAGTTTCAGATTAGTCCAACAACGTAAGAACTTGATGACAGATTCAAACGTGTACAGAGCTAGTCTGTCATTACCATAGTTAGACATGTGGCTCATAAAGATGTTTATCTGTAACATAGAGCAAGACAAAAAATACTAATGAGAAAATTTTAATTTAGGCTCGAGTTGTACTAAAACTAGTGATGGAATTGTGATTTGCCGAGCACATAATATTTGTTATGTCTTCAGTATTAATAACATTCACTAGATGGTGTTTGCATGTCCTCTGGCTACCGCTATCAAGTTAGGAGGAATATTCACACTTATTTCATTAGCAGTATACAAACAAATCTTGTGTTTTGAAATATAAAAGTGTACTATCTTCATGGATTTTTTTTTTTCCCTTAGTCAACTAATATAAGGCAATTTTGGTAATCACAATAAATTTTGACCTCTGTTTTTTGACTGGCAATCACTTTTCATGGCTTCAACAAATAAAGTAGGTGATTTTCATCATCCTGTCCATCTGTCCCCTGTACGTAAGTAAGATAGGATAATGAAATTTTATACCTGGTCAATAAAAAGTCAAGACCCCCCCTCTAATATTTTTGTAAGTAAATATACAGAGATATCCTTTTGGTGGTCGTGCAATCTTAGCAGGAAGTTTCATTTTATGATTTTGAAAAATTTGTGTCCCCCAAAAATGGGGGATTTTGGGGGCAACTCAAAAATTTTTAATGTAAACCTCCTTCAAGTGACATCTCATTTTGAAGTGTTTACAAAAACTTAAAGAATGGTGAAAACCAGAGTTCGCTATCTCTTCTCTATCAAAAATGGTAGCCCGTCAAAAGTTATTGAAGTCTACACAAAATTTCATCCTTATAAAATTCAGCTTGTCCATGAGTTGAATGAAGATGATCCAGACCGTCGTCTTCAATTTTGTGAGGAAATAGAAGATCTAATTTTTGCTCATCCATTGTTTATTCAATTGAAGACGACGGTCTGGATCATCTTCATTCAACTCATGGACAAGCTGAATTTTATAAGGATGAAATTTTGTGTAGACTTCAATAACTTTTGACGGGCTACCATTTTTGATAGAGAAGAGATAGCGAACTCTGGTTTTCACCATTCTTTAAGTTTTTGTAAACACTTCAAAATGAGGTGTCACTTGAAGGGGGTTTACATTTAAAATTTTTGAGTTGCCCCTAAAATCCCCCATTTTTGGGGGACACAAAAAATTTTCAAAATCATAAAATGAAACTTCCTGCTAAGATTGCACGACCACCAAAAGGATATCTCTGTATATTTACTTAGAAAAATATTAGAGGGGGGGGGGTCTTGACTTTTTATTCACCCGGTATAAAGGTGTATATAGTGTATTCGTATAGAATTTATTGATATTCAGAAAAATTAAATTGAAAATGGCCGTCATTTTAAACAGTTTTGTTTTCATATCTCATGTGTTATTCAACTTATAACACATTAAATAATATAAAAATTTGCAGTTTTTAATTCTGCATGTAATAATACTAACATCACCTCTCTATGATGACAAATACTGAGGTTATTTAAAAAAAAAAAAAATCAATACTTGACCTTCAAAGAAAATGTGATACTCATATAGATACGAAGGCTGTGTTTAGTGTTTTATAAATTGCATATTGCCTTATGAAAGCTTTACAATAAATACATGGACATTGCTAGTAATCTGAAAATCATTCACATTCTAAACAAAAGCAGAACTATGGATGTACTTAGAATAGTACCAAATATATAAACAATTCAAAACCAACCCGGACAGTTTATTAAACGATAAATTGAATTTTGCATCCAACTGTCTATATGATACGCTTGCTGCATTAGGTAAGAACGTCAAGGATTATGAGTTTTAGACTGTCAACAAGATATATTATATAATCCCTCAGTGAACAGCTGACCACTACATTAGCAAGATGTGGCTATATTATCTCAACTTTATTTTATATTATTTTCGACCTGTACTGCAGTACCAAACATTTTATGTTTATTTATTTTTGTGAAATGTGTAGCAGTGTGTTGTGTAAACGTGTTGTTTCATCTGATGATGGTATATGTTATACTGAAACAGCTGTTTTGAAATATTAATAAATACTAAACACAAGATTGCTAAGACTTAAGATATTTAGTAATAAACTTTATTGTTTTATTTGTGGTTTGGACTGTTTGGAGATTATATCTTTCATATTGTTATTAACCACTAGATTCATTGGTTGTTTATATAAAAAATATATCTTAGAGAAGACAAAGTTTTTGGCCGATAAATCATTATTAAATTGTACACATTAAAACAAAAATAATAGTAAAACCTCTCGGTCATCATTGGCTTAAAAAAAAACAGGAAGAAATGAATAGCATCAGGGTCATAAGAGAACAAGAGTTCGTCAAAGGAGACCTGAAAGAGAGGGATCTATTCCAAAACTACATAAAAAATAGTAGATCTAGCTAGGGCCCTTCAGGAATACCACATCTGCCTCTGAGGGTAAAACGTAAATAGCGGTGAATAGTGAAGAATTATCACTGTATGTGGTTTCCATGCTAGTAAAATAGAAAAATAAAAACAGATAAACTTATCTCAATTTAAGTTAAATGTATGAAACACAGCTACAATACTCACGGGATTATACACTATAGTCTGGAAAAGTTCTCCTCCTTGGATGGACTCATCCAGCTTCTCTCTGCCTCCTGGATACCTTTCTATAAGTATTGTGTGTGTAAATAGTCCACATGTTTGCCTCGGTAGTACCTGCGCAAAAAAGCAGCTATTAAAATTTAAAAAGGGTTATTTAAATAATACATTAATAGAGAATAACATGCCTTGATAGCAGTCTAAGTCATTGTGTACATGTTCCTAAACACCAATATTAATTAAAAAATGAGGTTGTGAAAAGAATAAGCAACATAAAAATTATCAATTACTTAATGTCAATAATCTAAAGGATATATTAAAGAAAACAATCGTCATTTGTCAATTAAAAGAAGACAAACATATCGAAGACAAATAGTACATAAAAAGTATTTATAATAATGACGGCAGTCCAGAAACAGAAATCATTAAAGTCAGCTTTTTATTTGTTGATTTGATGCTCTACAATCATGATTTCTTTTGGTGTTTCTCAATATTATTTTATTTTTTAGAATTTCTTAAATACAATACGAGGATAGTCACAAAAGTTACCTGTTTCAAAATACGACCATTGGGAAGTTAGACAGTGGTTTCAACATTCTTTCTATGGATAGTAGCAGTACAGGAAGTCATTTTCATGAGTATTTCTAGCAAATCAGTTAAAAATTTTTAAATATTTTAAATAGACCTAAAGTGATGACCCATGCAATTTCAACTAAGGGAAGAGGTACAAATTGCACACAGCTAGATCTGGATTGGAATTTTTGTTGTTATTTAAAAGGGAAGAACCTCTCGTCATAGCCTTGTAAACCAAAAAAAAAAAAGTAATAAAAATGTACAAAAAATCTAGGGAAAATGTTGGTTAATAATTAAGATAAAAAAAGAAATGTTAGAAAATAGTGGAGTTTATAAAATATCTTGTCAAGATTGTGACTCTGAGTACATAGGATTGTAAATATAAAAGTAAGGATAAAGTACATATAAATAGCTGGAAACATGCCTATAGAAACCCTAACTTTGCTAACCACCTTTTGGACTCGGCTCATAGTTTTGATCCGAAATATAATGTAAACTCTTACATATAGAAAATAAAGCAATAGATTAAATAATTTAGAATGTTTAGAAATAAATAGATCTATTTCACTTAGGCCTATTTTTAACTTAAAAGACCAAATTGTATTAAATTCGTCACCCCTTCTAAAACCTATCATTAACATAGTTCATCAACCTTCATCTACCTGCTAGGTCATTCCCCCCTACCCTTCCCGATTTCTCTATTGTATTTCAGTTTCCTGTTACTTGTTTATGTATAAATAGTTGTCAATACCTGTTAATTATCAGTTGCTCGATGATGCCACAAGGCGAAACAATTGTAGCTCATTTATATTATTAAAATATTTTGTAACTTTAGCTTTATTGCTTTATTCAATCCGTAAATATGGAGTTTCAACAAGAAATATCTACTGCTACAGTAAAATTTAAAAAAATAGGTTAGTTTCTAGTATTACCATGGAATCCTGACAAATTTTTAACCGGTTCGCTTTTTGCTCAACAGACAAGTGTTTGGGAAATAGCTTTGCACAAATTTTCTGTTAAGATTATGTGAACTGCATTTTATCAATTCTGCAATCGTTATTACACATAATCGGTGATCATTGTCCACAACAGCTCACACCACCACCAAATTTGTTCCAATCCCTTTGAAAGCTTTACGCCATTTAAAAATCATAGTTCTTGATAGAGTGGCTTCAATAAAAGTTTTATACATCATTGAGGTATTGCATTGCCAATTCGTACATAGTAAAATCAGAATACTTAGTTTTGGGACAAACTATAATAAAACATATATGTCACTTTTCTTCGGTGTTGAAGAGTTTTGCATCACTCAATCTCTAAATTTAAAAAAAGGAAGAACATATAAGATTTAGAAGCAAAATATTTAGCAAATACAATGATGTTATGAAAATTCACTGTCATTTTTAAATCATTGAAAATTTATAATAACAATATATCATTGAAGTAATAATTTGTAAAATTCATTTCTGTAGCCGGATAGCTTGTGACATTTAAAAAGAAGACAACTGTGCAGTTGTTAATCGAATAATTAAGAATTCCTTTAAAAAATAGCTATAGGTGAATATTAAATGAGAATCTTAAATAAACATTACAGATGCTCAGACATGTATATAATACTTTACCATTATGCCTCTATGAATAAAGCCTCTTCTTAACCGAGCAGGACGGAGATGTGGATATTCTTCAGTTGATGTCACTTTGATATTCCAAACATGTTTCCATGCTGAGTACAATACCTCATGTACAGGATATACTCCAGAATGGTGAGGTGCCACAGAATATCCCGAATCTACGGGAATTCCATGTTCCTATTAAAATAAACAGGAAATTAATTGTAATTTACATAATACAACAAATAAGGTAGCTTAGTAATCATACCTAAATAACAGGAGGAGGAGTCAGATAGATATGAAATGAGGATATAAGGAAGCAAGATTTGTAAGATTAAGAAGACAGAAGATATTGGAGGCTAAACACAGAATTCCAATGATGTAGGCCACCCACAACCTTTACTGCTTCTTTGGTTCTCAGTCTATGGTACACCAGCTTCTTATCTTCACTGTATGCAACTCATCCCCTCCATTCAATAATTTTCATAATCTTAAAGCTTGCATCAATGTCATCCATCCACTAATGTTTTTTCTTCTTGTGCGGTGAAGCATTTCTCACAGTATTATTCTTCTGCATTCTCTCCACATGTTCAAATAACTTTATTCTGAGCTTTCATAAATCGAACTATACCCTGACATCAATTACCTAACCTATCCTAGCTCTCCTTCTCAGTCATCAACTTCCCGTAAAGATTCTTATATCTATGTTTTAGTATGAGGGCGTTCCGCATTTTCATCTGATATATTTAGAACAGTTCTCTACAACTACTACTACAAATCTTTCACATTAATAGAAAGCAATATTACATTAGACAAACTTTACCTTAGCAAAATTTCTATTCAAGCTCATATCCATCTCCAATTGAGTTTGGTTCTCGTAAAGGTGAGGTTGTTGATGATTCCACATGTGACTAAACCATGTAAACTTGTGGACATTCTCTGTAACATAAGTAATAACTTTATTACTCCGTCATATATTTTTGTGGTTGAATAGTTACAATATTTCTAGAAGAAAATACTGTACCTGGAATACGGAGCATTGTTTGGTTAAGGTGTGCTGAGGGTATTCTAAAGTTTTCATTTTGTTGTTACTTAGAAAGAATGTAAATACCAAAATCATCAAAATTATTAATGTTAAGGCGAATCAGAGATAAATTAAATTAATTGAACAGGATAATAAACAAACGTGAACGCAGTTCTCACAAAAAATACCCCTAAGTATCAGACGTGTTTCAACGACAAGGTCGTCCTCTTCAGTGATACATGAGCTACACTAATCCAACTATAACTAAATAGTTATAACTTGGAGTTATAGTTTGACTAGTGTAGCTCATGTATCACTGAAGAGGACGACTGTGTCGTTGAAATGCATCTGATATTTAGGCGTATTTTTTTATGAGAATTGTGTTCACGTTTGTTTATTATCCTGTATAATTATTCTCATAAGTCAAGCTCAACATTTAATATAAATTAATTGAATTAACATTGAAATAAAAATGAATGATCAATTTTTGTTTGTCTGCATTATTATAGTAAGAACTTTTGAAACAAAATGTTATACTATATTGTTGCTGACTGTTATTTTAATTTACATTTTTCAATCTTTGACATTTGTAAAAAGAAATCAAAATTTGTTTGAGACTAACTCAAGCATTAAATAAATTATTATTTTTTACAAGTAAAAATACACAGAAAATGATTAAAAAATAACTTTTCTATGGCTAAGAGGCTAAGGCAGTTTGTTGAATCATTCGCACAATGGCAAATACAATGATCAAAGGTCATATATTTTCAAACTTAAATTTGTCGCTTTAAATCGTTTTACTGCACCTGAAAATGAAGATTTCCTATTTCAACAAAATACAGTAGACTCCCTGTTAACCGCTCACTGGGTTATTAACTGTCCTTCCTTACAAATCCTTTCTCCTCGCATTACTGTGAGAAAAAAATTTCAGTAGAGTATAAAATATCACCCTTTTCTAGGAAATTGTAGTTTTATCAAAACACACTTTGTAATGTCTGTTCCATAATTACCCGAATGTTGACTTCCTGGAAACTAGGTTTGTGTCTTTATGTCTTATATAAAGCAGTCAGTATAAAAAGTTTCAAAAAGTTGCAGAGAGAACAGTGTATAGTATAGTTTTGTTGTGTATTGTATGTCTCTCAAACATCAAAAATGTTTAACTTTAAACCTTACATAGTTTGATTTCCTTCCTTTTAAAATTTATATTTTCCTAATTTGCCTATTTGTTTATTCAGTATTGTAGTATGAATATTATAATAAGTATTATTACTGTAATACTGTAGTAATAAACAATATTAATTAATTTACTAATTTGTGTTTTATTGTGTATTTTTTGTGAGATTAAAACCATTATGACTGTTGTACTATAAAAACTTTGATAATGCAGTACAGTCATGAAACAATACCAATATTTTAATTATTTCCCTTTTGTCGACAGTGTATGCATTAAAGTAATGTACTTTATTATACACTAGGTTAATGAACATATAATTAGGTTAACGATTTAAATTTTCTGAACATGTTCAATATCGTTACAAGGCACTATTCTGGGGATATACCATGCGTTATCAACCAGCCTATATAACTGCATCTCTTCCGATAGCAGAACATTTTATGTGGTCCGAGCTGTGTTCGTTATTTGGAAGTTTCACTGCACATATTTATATATTGAGTGTGACTACAGTCGTGAAAGGGACATGGATAAGAGCCATGCTTCTAACCTGAATGAACAAGTCAATAACCCATCCCCTTTGTTAAAACCTATTGTTTAAATACTTTCTCTTATCCATGTCCCTTTCAGGTAAAACCAGGTCATTGCCCCACCTCTGCTTTCATCCCCACCTTCATTCCTAGATGTTAGTGTTAAGTTGACCTGTATTTTAGTTTTTAGTTCTTAGTTGTCTGACGATGCCTAACGGCGAAACAGCTGTAGCAATAAATTGTTTTTTGTGAAATTATAAGTGCTTTTTCATTTTTGTTTTGCCGCACATATTTATATTTTATTATTATACATTTTTGGACATTTGCCATCATTTGTGTGTTAAAAATCAAAACACAACATTTCAGAAATACGAATCAATTCCCGTTATCAAGTGACTAAAAACTAAAGAAACATGAAACTAGAAACTAAGCCTATGTAAGAAGTAAAATTGAAATTGAAGTATGTAATGAAATTTGTCGATTTGTTTTCAAAATAAAATTTACAAACCAACAAGAATTGCTTGTTTAGTAAATTTTGAATTAGATGTAATTATTTTTACAATATTAATAAATTTCAATACAGAAATTTTAGTACATTGCTTTCTTTCAAATCTAACCAATTTTTACTGACTTTTTTTGTTTTAAAAACAAATAGTTTGTCAATGTTTTTCCATGTTAGTTGTCATAGCTAATTGAGAAATATCAAATCAAAAATATTAAAAATACAAATTGTTAATACTGTTTATTATTATTAAAAATAACTGTAACTAAAATATTTATATTTTTTAAAAATTTTAAATTTGGCATTGTAGCTATACAGAGTGTGAATTAAGTTTGGAACTCGCCCAATATTAATTATTGAATGACTTAAAATTTGATATAAATGTGTTAGAGCTTTTAATTTTTGTTGGCTAACTTTAAACTAACTTTTAGTTATAGTTTAATAGGGCATATAACATATACATTCTAAACTATTTTAAAAAGAACTTAAACATTTTAAATAGTATAATGTTATATAACATATTATTTACAATCAATGCTGCAACATGTTTTTTAATATCTCTTTTTGTTCTCAAAAATTTTATCCATTGATTTTGTTGAATAATTGTGTGTATTATCATGTTAAATTATTTTAACATTTAATTACCTCAGTAAAGTGATAATAGTTTTTAGAAAAACACCTAGTGATGAATGCTACAAATTTGAAATTCATAGTAATGTATATTTCCATGAGTAGATAATAAGACGTGGAAAAAATCAGGTATTTATTATTCAAATAGTAATCTGGAGAGCTTCATAATGGATTCTTTTCATGACTATGTTCCATGTTATCAGTAGACACAGAGCTGGGGATAGTTCAGTAACATTCATCATAATACTTTGAACGAATTCCTTGTTATTGAAGTTAGATGGGTTACATAATATGTTTTTAAATCTTTTATAATACTAAAGAATTCTTAAACAAAGACCAGAGCACTGTGGTGACAATATATACAGATACACTTTCAAAAGTCCCTTACCACACTTGGGAATAAACAAAATAACAAAAAACTAAATTTGTTGTCAAAAGTAAAATGTTTATTCCTATTAGACCCTTATAGCTATTACAACAACAAAGTTGTCATCTTCAGAGGGAATCTTAACAAAGACTGCTCTCTGTCTTTGTTAAGATTCCCTCCCTCTGAAGATGAAAACTTTGTTGTTGTAATAGCTATAAGGGTCTAATAGAAATAAACATTTTAATTTTGACCAAAAATTTTGTTTTTTATATTTTGTTTATTCCCAAGTGTGGTAAGGGACTTTTGAAAGTGTATCTGTAAAGAATTCTTGATTTGTAAATGAAAGTGAAAAAAAAAATAAAAATAAATAAATAAAAAAAAATCCTTAATTTTAATTTTACACTTTAATTTGGAACTGCTCAAGTGTGTAACGGAATCCAATGACTGATATCTTGAAAATAAAAAGATACCGATCAAAATTTTGGTGAAATGTTTACTGAAACTAGATTTAAACAAAATGCTTACAAATACTACCATTTCAATCATGACAAAATTACCTAAAATCATATCATCTCCTTGGTTTTCTTCAGGAGTGCCATGATGAAAGTATTTCCCAGAGAACCCTAAATTGAAACGGAATCCAGGAACTAACTGTTGAATTCTTTCCTGTGTCCCCAGTAATGCCTTGTTTAACAAAAAGAAGTGTTATTATAAATTAAAAGCATATTGAAACATTAAAACTGAAATCAATCTTAATAAGTAACAAATACATTAGTATCCGAAGGTACTTGGTAGAACTCCATTTTAATGAAAAACAAACACAATATTTAGTAAATTCTACAATTTAATTGAGTCTTGCCGACCATGGTTTCGCCAGCAACGGCATTTACAAGATAGCTTAACAAAGACTAAGGAAGATATTAAAACTGACATATAATATTACAAAAAGAAGAACAGTTACTTAGCTAAGGGGAGGGAGTAGAAGGGTGCGGGAAACATGTGGTCATAAAGAAGACAATGGTTTTAACAAAGGTGAGTTTGACAAAAATTCTACCTGATCATTCAGTACCAGTTTGGAGTCTTTACAAAATATTCTCCTAATCTCTAACATTTCTAATGAATTTAATTTCCTACTTTTTGCATAACCTGACGTGGGACTCACGTACTAACAAGTAAGAATACAACTATTGACAATATAAAAACACCATGATGCAAATGTAAAATAAAATAATTTAACCCATTTCGTTAGAGAACTTTTTTTTAAAATGCCTGCCTTTAAAGAAAGACAAACTAGATGTTGTATAAAAATGTACCATTTTAGGCTCATAAAAAATTAAAAATTTATATTACTAAAAAATGTTAAATATAATAACAAATAAACTATGAGTGTACATTTCATTACTTCAGGATATTGTAAAAAAACTAGTTTTTTATTGTCAATATCTGAAATTCCAAAAATACTAAAATTATGATATCTGTTTTTTACAAAATATACATAGGTACTTCTTCCCAGTTATGCTATTATAAACAGGAGTAAAAACATAAGAGGATAAAAGAGTGTCGATGATCCTACAGTTATTCATTTTTTTATCAGTTCCTTAAAGTCAATTTAAAACATTACATTTTCTTAACAAAATGTACAAACATTTCTTAGTTATACTAATATGGACATAAAGGACGGTCACAGCAGAGAAAATAAAATGGAACACCAGAAGGTCGATTGCAAAACCATATACAGTATATATTTCACAGCAGGAAACGGCTCCTTTCAGTCATGTCAGAAAATTTATATTTTTACAAAATTATTTTCTCCACTTATGGAAAGAAATGATAATGTGATATTAAAGACTTGATCAGCCGCATGTAATACATTCTCACAGTGTAAAATAACTCTTCAACGGTTTCATTATTTTGACCTTCTTAAACTTGCTGATATGACTTACCATCACATCTCTCTTGCACAAACGTGTACCTCGCTCACCAACAAAGATGTCGTCAACATCAACAAGGAGAAGTCTGTTTAGACTGATACTTAATTGACCATGACTAAGATATGACAAGGCATCAAGAAATAACAAGCGGTGAAGCCAAAACTTAAGACCAGAACCAAAGAGGACTCTTTGAATTCCATCGAAACCTCCATGATCCTGAAACACACAAACAATTCCTCTTTAAAACAAATATAAATAGAGCGCGAAAACATTTCACTCTACTAATTTTCTAGCACATTCACATACAATATATGTTCGGAAAGTAAGTACCGTTTCCAATGTTGCCACTAGTGTTTCAGTGGACTCAGCACGTATGTGTGCAACATTCCTTCATGTAATATCTATTATGAGAGAAGCACTTGTTTACAGTGTGTTTCGTATGATAAAAATGTTTAAGACATTTGAAAAGCACATAGAGCTTCATAAGATTAGTAAAATTTACGGTGAAAATGAAGACTAGGTGGAATGGTGATAAGGTGCAGAGATCATAAAAAAAACTTTGTGAGATCAGACAGTTTATGATTCTGTTGTTACATTCTTGTGAATTTCTGCAGATTTCAAAAAAAAATTGTTCTATACTAAAGGGTGTCATAATCTTTAAAATACTTCTTATCACACACTAGGAGCAAAAAATGCTTTTTCCAGAAGGAAAAAAAACACTGAAATACTCTCACTTTTCTCACATAATAAACAAATAAAGAAGAAAATAAAAGTAAGTCACATCGTCACTGGTATTGAGATGCAGATATCTCACATTATGTTGTAATCAAAATAACAATCCATGAAGTATAAGCACACCAGATCTTCATTATAAAATGCGGTTCTTTGGCGCTCACCATAATGATGATGTCAAAAGAGCTGTACAAGATTGACTGGGTTCACAGGTGGCATCATTCTATGAAAAGGGTTTTCATAAATTGGTTTCATGCTACGACAAATGTCTTAACATAGGAGGAAATTACGTGGAATAGTAGTTCAAGGTAAAACAATTTTCTAATAATAAAAGTATTTAAAAAAAATTGTAACTATATTTTAATACCCTTATGGTACAGTAGACTGTCATAAATTCAGATTACGAAAATCCGGACCGGACGGTAAATTTATTTATTTTTTATAACAATTTACCGCTTTAGAACCTTCAATTTTCAAGCGATCTTCAGCATTGCATGAATGACGTATTTTGTAATGATTCACGGGCAGTGGAAGTTTCTGTGCAGTGTTCAACTTAATTGACACGCCCTACCCTGTGTTTTACTTAATTGCAGTCCAGTACTGTATTATGTACATTACAGTAACAGTACCATTAGTTAATGTATCAGAATGTAACAAGTGTCGTTGGGTATCGGCATGGCCATGTATCAAAATGACGGGCATGATGACATCTTCACCGCTCGTATCGGCCCCGCGACAGACTTATCTCCGACTCCGGTAAATCAGGATTTTTCGGAATCCGGACCGGCTGTCCGCCACAATAATCCGGATTTATGAGAGTCTACTGTATTTACTTTCAGAACATGCTTGTTGTAGATTAACCAAGTACAAAGATTAACTAATCTCTCAACGAAACCAATGATCAACCAATGTTAAAATATTAATCTAGAGATTAGCATGAAGGTATTGAGAACATCAGTTTAAAAAAATAACATGAAGAACAAAAACTTTACAACTATTATTAGGCCTAATTAAAAAACATTTACCATTTTAGCAACTTATTAATATAACTTATAACCTTAATATGCAAATTTAATTATCCAACCTACTCTCAAATGTGTACAGTAATTGTTTTAATATAGACTTATTAACGTGCCATGATGCTAATTACCAGCAGAACAATTATTTTAGCATATTACGCTCCTTTTTATTTATTTATAGCACACACACACACACATTGTTAAACCTTAATTACATACAATATCTTAAACACACCTGTATTATTTGTTTATTCTTTATAAAATTCAGAAAAACTACAAAACAAATATAATTTAAAATTTCCCACAAGTAGTGGGGAATCGCAAGGTATCTAGGCTTCATTTAGTCTTCAGTTAAATTCTTCGCTTTTACATTTTATATCAAGTCTTTCTTGACCAACTTTTGTTCTCTTACAAGATTGGCACTATTAGAGTATTTGAGGGTTGCCGACTGTGAGGTTTCTCGCTTTTAATAAACAACCAAAAAAATTAACACGTTTTTAGCTGATATATCAGTTTGGAGGTCCCCTGAGCTCAAATAGTGGTTTTTGAAATGTTATCTAGTCTGTGCACTACAGCCTAGATGAGTCAACCAATTTACTTAAAATTTTGGATACGGACATACTTTTAAGATTTTACCCCATAGTTTAATCAAATAAAATTTGGAGATATCTGCCGTAAAGTTAAAATTCAAAATTCCAATTTTATTGAAACCAAAAATCGACATGAACAATTTTAATCAAATTTTTCTAAGGACCAAAACAAAAGGTATTGGTCGCCAACTCCCAATTAATACTGGTTGAGAAGTTATTATCAAACACAGCTCAATTGATTTTTGATTTTGTTCAAATTTTCATAAAATATGAAAATTATTAATGCCTTAGACCAATATGCCAGTAATTTTGTTTTGTAAGTAATTACTTACATTTTGATTAAAGTGTTAAAAACATCCTTACCTCTTACGTCCAAAATGGATGTTTATTATTAATTGTCATTTGATAATGCGAGTTGATCCATAGTTTTGAAATGTTGCGTGTATGTACACAAATGATGGCAAATTTCTAAGTCTACAATAATATGAAAATTCTGTTATAAAGTATCAACATTCACTGTATATAACTTTTCCGGACATTTGAATATTCATAGTACAGGATTGCCCCAGGTGCAATCCTCAACCCAGAGAACAGAGGTACTTTTATTTTAAAGTGTTATTCCCTTAAAAATGTTGCCTTCACTGTGGTCTTGAAGAGCACCTGCTCTCTCAACCTTTGGATGCTGTCATTGACCTGTCGATAGCATGGTTCCTTCGCCAACACTCTACATACACCATCCTAACAAGTATGAGGCTCATTTGCTATTTGATCAATGACCTAAACCTCGGAAGTTATTGGTTACCGCAACCTCAGTCTTGGCTTAACAACTTGTAGTTGAGAGTGAAGTTGGGGAGGAAAAGATAAGAAGTTTATTGTGGTCCTGTATGACACATCATTCCCCCTTGATGAAGAGTGAGATGAAAGAGAAGGATCTAACATAAGATTACATAAAAAAGGGTGTAAATCCCTCAGGATTGCCAAAGCCGTACTACTAACTGTTGGGTGTCGAAGTCGGACGGTACTCTTCCACGCAGTGTCACCTGGAAACTGCACTCTTCTAGTCTTGACTAGGAGGGTGCAGGCTAATGTACCGACGCCGCACAGCCTGGGTAGAGGTAATTAAATCTCTCTCTGTCCCAGGCAAGTACCTACACAGAGATGATAGGGAAGTGCGACCAGTGCAGGACATACATAGGCCTGGATAGGGGGTTCCTCCCCCCTGCTGGGAAAGTGGGGCGCCCAGGTATACCCTGCTTGGGCGATACAGTGACCCTTGATGAAGGGGTGGCTGGTGATTGAGGTGAAGGCTCTTTGTGGAGGGTTGGATCCAACACATCACTTTGCGCTCTGGAGGCTTGGGTGAGCCGCGATCGGGTCTGGCAAGCCCAGATCAGGGGTTCTCACTATGCGAATGCGTAGTGGGGCAAGTGCAGTTGCTGTGAGTAGGCTTATTGAAGGAGGAACAACCCAGTTTCCATGGTCGGTTCTGGGAAGGTCCTCTGGATAGACAGCTGAGGGGCAGTGGCTGGGCTACGGAGAGCCTGAGTCGCGGGAGGACTTTGTCTGGCGAATGCCTCACCGAGGATGGTGAGAACGTTGCTCAGGACCCTAGATGGGGCAAAAACCCAATACACAACTTCATGGACAACCAAAATAGACCAGAAGTGAACAGGCGGTCAGGTGCAGAGAGGGAATCTCCAGTTGAGAATGTCCTCAGTCTGCGCCTTGACGATGTAGAAATGCCACTGGAAGACCCAATGGGTCAGGCCAGAAACATGGCAGGTCAAGAGATGGTTGAAGCTCCAGTTGAGCAGGCTACCACTTCCTCAAGGGACAGCGGCGACAGGTCTGCTATGGCAGAAAGTCGATCCACTGTACCGCCCTCTGAGGCAAGCACATCAGATGCAGATCTGAGTCAAACGGCATCCAGGATCAACCGGATGCACGTTGGTAACACAGCCAAGAAAGGCGCCGCCTTCTATCGTGAGAAGAAGAGGCGCCGGAAGGAGGAGAAGAAGGCTGCGGGCACTTGGGTGGAACACCCGAAAGCTACTCCGATGAGCAGGGGAGCGGCTGTTGATGTAGGAACGCCAAAAAGGCAAAGGTCCGATGTCAGCAGTCCTTCAAGCTCTGGAGTCAACCAGGCACCAAAGAGACCCAGGAGGGGGTTGGAAATCTCATATGCAGATAGGCTAACTTCTTTCGGGGTCGCGGTGGTGCCTAAGGACTTTCCGGAAAGGTCACTCACTGAGGAGGACATCCTGGAGCTCTTGTCTGCTCTCATTGCGCAGATGAGGCCCCTCTCAGATGGATGTCTACCAGGCTTCAATGAGTCGCCTAGGCTGGAAAGCGGTGCTATGATACTGCAGTGCTGCAATCTAGAAACCAAGGGGTGGCTAGAGCAGGCTGTAGCCATATGCAATCCCTGGAAAGGGAACATCTTGGAGGTGGTGGACGCGAAAAAGGTGATTAACATTACCAAGGTTATCACCAGGTTTCCGCCCCCATTCGACAAGATGAAGGTGGAGGACGTACTGTCCAGGATCCAGCAACATGATCTCTCGATCTTGACAAAAGATTGGAGGATCATCAATGCTAGAACCACTGGCCCTCAGGGGAGAACAGTGGTTCTTGGACTCAATGAGAAGGATTTGGAAATGCTCAAGAGGAGAAACCTCAGGGTTAGGCTCGGGCTTGGGCAGATCCAGTTCCAGATCATTGGTAAAAAAACTAGGGATGGTGCAGCCAATGAAGGTGCTGAAGGTGGTCCAGGCCAATCTTCAGCATAAAAAGGCGGCCAGCCTTAACCTAGCCAGCAGATTCAAGGCCGAAGGCATCGATGTGGCTCTGATCCAGGAGCCATGGGCGGTGAAAGGTAAGGTTCTGGGGCTGGGAGACTCTGGGGGCAGGCTGATGTACGATACGTCATCGGACGCTCCCAGAACATGCATGTTAGTGAATAAGAATTTAAGTGTCTTGTTGCTAAATGAGTTCTGTTCCAGGGATCTGGTGGCAGCTAAGGTGAGATTGGAGGACCAGGAGGTGTGTGGAGAAATTACCATAGGCTCTGCATACTTCCCGTTCGACTCGGCCAATCCACCTCCAACTTACGAGTTTACACGCATTGTGGGAGAAGCGAAGAGGAAAGGTGAACACCTAGTCCTTGGAGTGGATTCCAATGCGCATCACCTTGTATGGGGCAGCTCCAACTGCAATGCAAGAGGTAAGTCTCTATTTGACTATTTGTCTAGTTTTAATTTAGATATAGTTAATGTAGGTAACAAACCGACCTTCATCAACAGAGTGAGGAGGGAGGTCATTGACATCACAGTCTGCACTGAACGTACTGCCCAACTCATCAAGGGTTGGAGGGTCTCGGTGGAGCCATCATTGGCAGATCACCAGCACATTCAATTCGAGATGAGGTGGAAGCAGAAGAGTGTCATCTGGTTCAGAAACCCCAAAAGGACGAACTGGGATAAGTACAGGGAAGACTTGGGGCAGGCTGTTCAGGATATAGTGCCTGAAGTGAGGGGGATAGAGGAGTTGGAAGAAGTATCGGTGCAGCTGCAGGCTGAGGTGCAGGGTGCTTTTCAGGCCAACTGCCCCCTCACACAAAGGAAAAAACACGACACGGTTAGGTGGTGGAACAAGGACCTAGCAAAAATGAAGAGGGAGGTTAGAACTCTGTTCAAGGCCTCTAAACATCAAGGTTGCTGGGAACCCTATCACAAAAAACTTACTGAGTATAACTCAGCAATTCGGAAAGCCAAGCGGGATTCCTGGAGAAAGTACTGTGAAAGAGTGGAAGAGTGCTCTGAAACGGCTAGACTCCAGAAGATCCTGAGGGCTGAACATACCAATATGGTGGGCTCTCTGGAAAAACCAGATGGCTCGTATACGCAGTCCGGAAGGGAGACTCTGGAAGTACTCCTGAGATGTCACTTCCCGGATTGCGAGATAGAGGGAGGAAGTGATCCCTCCCTGTACACTAGGGCAAGTCCGCGTAGAGCGGACTGGAACTGCTCGAGGAGACTCATTAATGAGGATAAGGTGGACTGGGCCATTAGATCGTTCGAGACGCACAGGGCCCCGGGGCCGGACGGGATCACTCCCTTACTCCTCAAGGAGGGTTTGGAGGTGCTCAGGCCGGTTATCACGGGGGCTTTTCGGGCGAGCTTGGCGCTGCGCCATGTTCCAAGGAATTGGTCTGTGGCGAGGGTTGTCTTCGCTCCAAAGCCTGGAAGAGCGGGATATGCTCAGGCCAAGGCCTACAGACCAATTTGCCTAAACTCTTTCCTGCTAAAGGCTATGGAGAGAATTCTGGATGTTAACATCAGAGATAGCGTGCTTAGGAGTTCAGGCTTGCACGATAATCAATTTGCTTATAGACCAGGCAGGTCCACTGAGGCTGCTCTACATCATATAGTAAGTAGAATAGAGGAAAGTCTGGAAGCAAAGGAAATAGCTCTGGGGGCGTTTCTGGACATAGAGGGAGCCTTCAGCAACACTTCAATACAATCAATGATCAGTGCTTTGGAGGATTGTGAAGTGAACAAGACTGTTGTAGGATGGGTCTCTGCCATGCTGAACAACAGGTCGATCCAGGCTACTCTGTATGATGAAATCATCACGATCAGAGCTAGACGTGGATGTGCTCAGGGCGGAGTCTTATCCCCACTGTTATGGAACCTGGTAGTGGATAAGATCCTTAGGCGTTTAAACGAACAAGGATTCTACTCACAGGGATACGCTGATGATGTGGCCATCGTGGTTAGAGGTAGAGACATGAGTGTTGTTTGTGACCTTATGCAGGCTGCCTTTAACCAGGTGGAAAGGTGGTGTCAGGAGGAACAGTTATCTGTGAATCCTGTAAAAACTACTCTCATTCCATTCACAAGAAAAAGGAATCTGGGTGTGAGGTCGCTACCTAAGCTCTTTGGGCAGGAGGTAGCGTTGGAGAACCAGGTGAAGTACCTAGGTACTGTGTTAGATAAAAGGCTCACCTGGAACCCACAGATAGAACGGGTAGTAACCAGAGCCAAGTGTCTTATGTTTGCATGTAAGAGGGCTGTTGGTAAACAATGGGGTCTGCAACCCAAGGTGGTTATGTGGATTTACACCATGATTATTAGACCACTAATCTCCTATGCTGCGGTGGTTTGGTGGACTAAGACGCTACAAGGTGGGGTTGGAAGTAGAATGGATGGTCTCCAAAGGGTGGCCTGTTTGGCTATCACGGGGGCCATGGGGTCTACACCAACCGTTACCTTGAATGCACTTCTGGATCTCCCTCCCCTAGGGGTTTATATTCAGGGACAGGCCAGGATGAGTGCATACAGACTACAGCAAACGGGTTGCTGGAGAAAGAGATGGCCTGCAATCGGTCACTGCAGGATAAATCAAGTGGTCAACAGGGAAGTGTTAGACATGCCCTCTGATCACATGATACCTAAGGTTTCATTAGACAAGCCTTTTAAGACGAAGATCTTCTCTAGGGAAGAATGGGAGTCTGGAAGGAAGCTATACAACGAGCAAGATATAGTCTGGTTCACAGATGGCTCGAAAACAGAGATGGGTACAGGCGGTGGCATTAATGGGTTTAACCCAGAGAGGTCCATCGTACTGAGCCTAGGTAAGCATGCTACTGTTTTCCAAGCAGAAGTAGGTGCTATCTCTGAATGCATCAAGGAGAATCAAAGAATGAAATACATGGGTAAGAACATTCTGATTTTCACAGATAGTCAAGCTGCCATTAAGGCACTTAACACGACAAAGGTAAAGTCGAAGCAGGTATGGGACTGCATCTCATCATTGATAAAGCTTGGTCAGATGAACACGGTCACTGTTGGCTGGGTTCCTGGCCACTCAGGTATTGATGGTAATGAGAGAGCAGATGAACTAGCCAGGTCAGGCTCTGAATCCCCTTTCGTTGGCCCGGAACCGGTGCTCGGAATCTCTTATGGACATGCCAGGGCAGCGGTTGATACGTGGATGCGGGAGGGGATGAACAGGGTCTGGACGAATTCAACCACTAGTAGACTTGCTAAAAGGTTAATTAGACCAAGCAAGAAACATGCGGAACAACTCATCTCTCTTAGAAGGGATAACTTGAGGTGGGTGGTTGGTCTCTTAACGAGCCACTGTCACCTCAGAAAACACCTACACAGGATAGGAATTGCTGCAGTTAATACATGCAGGAAATGTGGTTTGGCTGAAGAGTCTGCAGAACACATTCTTTTGGAGTGTGAGGCGCTAGGACGAGCCAGGCTGTACTCTCTAGGCCCTCCGGGGAAAGAGATGGAAACCATCCTAGACAACCCTATCGGTAGTATCTGTTCCTTCATAAGGATGACGGGTATTACTGATTGGGTGTAGGAAGGAAATTGGGGCGGCAAAAGACCATTAGGTCGACGCCGGTGATGCCTCTGATGGAGGTTATCACAGCCCAGTTAAAAAAAAAAAAAAAAAAAAAAAAAAAAAAAAAAAAAAAAAAAAAAAAAAAAAAAAAAAAAAAAAAAAAAAAACTACTGTGAGCCCTTGAGGGTAATATTGAAAGAAAGTAAACTAAATCTAACAAAAGTAAATCAAATTAAGATAAATATAATACAAAATGCAATGTTCAAACAATAACTTCCTGCAAAATAAGAAATATAATCTAATTTAATAAAAAATCAGAGAAAAACACATTTAATAATGTTACTTTGTAATTTTGTTCCAAGTAAATAACTTTATTTTCCGTGATTTGATGACATGTCACAAAGTGTCTGAATAAATTAAATCTCAGTTACTTTTTATATTAACTCAATATAGTTGACTTTATTTGACAGTGAATTTATTCCCCATCAACGTCTAAAGAAAATTAATTTAAAATAGAACCATATGTGTGTCTCTTTTTTACAAAACATAACACCAAAAATATCAGTGCTCTTGATATGTCTGCTTGATGTAATGTACTGTAAAGTATATTATATCAAATGACCCTATAAAGTTACAGGAACTAGGGACACATTAAGGTTACATTAAGTTTGCATTAACTTTCTCATAAACATTAGTGGAGACTTACGGGTGCTCATATCTAGGCTAACAGTTGAAACTAATGGATTAGTTAACATACCTTATTTCAAGTCGATAGTAGTTCTTTATATTAGAGTAATGGCTACATGTTTCGCTGCCATAGGCAGTATCATCAGGCGAGCTAATAAAAACCCCTGAGAAATCACAAATAAGAGCTTCGATTGAGCTTGAAATCTCAAGATCTTTACAGAGGCTGCAACGCTTTCTCAGTTTTAAGTTGTAATACCCAAAGTGGGTTTGTTGGATGATGACTCAGAAAGACATCTTTTTTTTGTGAATTTGTAATTAATAAACAGAGATAAGGAAATGAATTGATGAAGGTATGTGGTCTAACGAAGCTGATTTCAAGATAAGTGGAGTTATAACCTGGTACAACTGCATTTACTATTCATAAGATAGCCGACTTGAAACAATTGAAAAGCAGATCAATCAGCTTAAAGTCACAGTTTATGATGACCTGACCTGCAACAGCATTTTTGGCCCAGTATTTTGTAATGGCACTGTCAATGGTAATGTGTACAAAAAACATGTTGGAGAACACTGTTCTCCCTTGAATGAAACAGCACTTCACTATAGTACTTCTCGCTGAGAATTAAGAAATCGGGATTTTCGCAGTACATCGATTGGCCTCCATGATCACATGATTTGATACTTATGGATTTATTCTACTGGGGTTTTATGAAGGATAAACTGTTTTCTCTGAAGTAATGTATACTGAACAACATAAAAAATTCATCATTGATGTGTTTCAAAAAATCAAAGTTCTTTGGCATCAATCAAGATGGGCGTCAATTTGAACATCTACAAAGTTAAATTGCTTCCCAGATCAAGTTGTTTATTTTCTTTAATTACAGATAATCTGTTATTAAAATCAGAATTGTAAAAAAATTAAACATTGTTAAAAATAAGGAAAACGAGGATTCCACAAACCAAAATAACATTATCATTTATTGTTTATCATTTAATATTGTTATAAAAGTATTAAAACTACATATTTCAACTGTTAGCCAATATATGAGAACCCATGAATATGTGCTATAAAGTTATGAAATGGGTCAAAAAATTAATTGTTGAAAATCGGCTCCATCGATTTCATTCAAATTTGTATTAAAAGTGAAGATTAATGATCCAAATTAGTATACAAAAGTAGCAAGAAATATTACCATTTACAAATAACTGGCAGAAAATCATAATGAACCTTAATGGCCGACATTCAAAGTTCGATTAAAATTAAATACAATTTATGCTGAGGAGGAATTTATGTCACAAGTGAAAAAAGTTCACGCCCTATTTAAATATATAAATAACATGGTTCATTTTCACTTTCTGGTTGAAAACTGTAGTGATTTTTTTTCAGGTCACCTGTAAACTACGGAGAAATAACAGTTTTGGTACGAGAAGTGTGAAACAACCAGAGCTTCATTGGCAGATTAGGGCAGTTTACGATGAAAATTCAATGAGTTATAGAATGGTGAAAATATGGACTACACGGTTCAACAAAGGGTACAAAAATGTGAATAATGAATAACGGAGTGATGCCCATCTGTCAATAATTATGACTTGGTGCAGTTCATAAATTTCAAAAACAATTCTATATGAAATTGTGTTACATTATTTAAATAATAGGGAAGTTATGCTGAATGCAAAACCATGGAACACAAAAGCAAGTGACTTGGCAAAGCTTTCACTTTTTCTCATGTGTGTGTCGAGGATATTACCGGGGTGATTAGGAAAATGAAGAATAAAAGAAATGCTGATTTTGATGAAGTTTCACCTTGGATCATCAAACCACTGTGGTCTGAGGAGTTGATCAGACCTCTTCAGGTCTTAATTATTTCTTTGTTTTCTGAAGGTGAATTCCCAACAAGACTAAAATCTGCTAAGGTCCTCCCATTGTTTAAAATGGGCGATAAATATGATATTAGCAATTACAGAACTATTTATTTACTGCCAGTATTCAGTACAATTTTCGAAAAAAACTTTTTTAGGGCAACTACTTGAATTTTTAAACTAATCTAATATCCTTTACAGTGGCCAGTATGGCTGTCAAAAGGGTAAATCGACAATAGATGATATAGTTCAGTTAATGGATTTTTTAGTGGAGGGTCTTGAAAAGATAAAAAAGTAATGAGTATTTTTCTCGACCTTTCCAAAGTTTTTGATTGTGTCGATTTCAATTTATTACTTAACAAATGTGAAAGGCTTGGTATTAGAGGAATACCACTAATTTGGTGAGACTCATTTATTAATAATACAACACAGCGTGTTAATGTTGCAGGAAGGCAATCTAATCAGACCCTACTGAGATATGGTGTCCCTCAGGGATCAGTTCGTCATCATCAATATATGTGAATAGCCTAATTCAGTTTGTAAATGACACAACTTTGAGTATGAAAGGAAATTCAGTGGAAATTTTGGGAGCATAAGGCTTTTTGAACATAAAACCTAACCTGGATAACAGTCGCTAATGGCGTTCGATGACCATTTTCATCACCATCTCCTAACCAATCTTGTGAATTGTTATTAGCCCAAGCTAAAGGCTCATAGGTAGAATGATTGGCTGAAAACACAGTCCAGTCTTCACCAGGTAAAGGTCCCCATGCTGTTTCTCCTGCTCTTGTCAGTCTTAGGATTGGTGAAGCAGCATTCAACGCAGCATCCTGTAACAAGACAGTTATGTGATATAAACTAGAATTTACAATGATTTTATATTACAAATATAATATCTAAGTTTTTTTAAATAATAACAGATCTTTTCTAAAACAATATTTTAAATTTTAATAAATATAGAGTATGATACATAAAAATTGTACATCAAATTATAGAAGGAGAATCAGGGATTCAGTGGGTACATGTATGGCATAACCAAGCTGAATCTATACTTTCTTCATGTAGTCTAGGGTTAGATCCCTGACTTTCATCTTTCCTATTATGTCTCTCTTGACCAACTCTTGTTCTTTTCCGACTCTGAGGCTATTGGGTAATTGAAGGCTAAGGTACTTAATTAATACTCAATTTACCTTATTATTTAATTTTTTTTTAGATAGAGGTTTTTCCTCCTAACAGCAAGAAGAAAAAATATATAGAAGAAGGAACGACCTAGAGGGATGAGGAGAGGATATAAAAGAGGGAATGGGGGGATAAGACATATGAAAGGGATAAGGGTGATAGAAGATATTTGTGGTTATGACACAAGATGTGACAAACGTTGTACGCTCATCAATGTATACAAAATGAAAACTATAAAATAAGATTTCATTGAAACAATAATGGATTACAGTAAAAAAGTGATTAATATCGGAAATGTAGGCTTATTGTAATTTACATATATTAAAACTAAAATAATTGTTTAAACATGAATTTACTTATAATACAAAAAGAACAAATGTTAACTAATTCAGTAAAAGCATTTATATTATGAAGCAAATGGTAATATAAATTAGTTGAAACATTTCGAAAAAAACAATGAATTTTTTTAAATGTCACACATCTCAAGTATAATTTGACACATGTATACATTACAAGTCTACTCGTTGTCGAACGGTTAGTTTTACAGTCATTTTGCCTTTGTGTGATATCCTATTCACGAATCATAAAACTTATTTTACCTATTATGTACCTCATCCAGATTAAAAATTGCAGGAAAATGTTTGTTGGGTTGTTGTGAACCGAGACATTTTCCAAAACCACCAATTTACTACAAAACATGTATAAAATCAAGACAAGGATAGGTTTTGATTGTTCATCGTATATAAAATAAACATGGTCATTGCGGCCGAAACTTTCAAAATTTTTTTTTTTTTTTTTTACATCAGTCGAACGATCAACATATTTAAGTTTTACCATAATGAATGGCTATTGATTGCTATGTCTAAATGAATAAATACAAGAGCAAGCCATGTGACAAGGTCATAAAGCCCTTGTACAAATATTATGAGAAATGTAACACAAAAACCATTATAAAATAAGATCCTTAAAAGAAACCACTTCTAAATTTTATGTCAAGACAGAAAATACTTTTCATAAAAGATAATTTTTAAATCATAACATTTCAAAATTCACAACAGAAAGTTTCTAATCAAGTTAGATAGAAATAATAAAGCATTTCAAGGATATACACACACTCAGTATTATCTACATCAAAGCTGCAATTCTGAGAAAGAATAAAATATCCTGAAGTAAGCCTAATATTATGACATGTTAAACTATAACAATCAATCACCCATAAGACTTCTGGATCAACACAAATCCCAATTAAAAAAGAATGATTAAAATTAAATCAGACAAAAAATTAACAGCGCTTAAGTCAATATACTAATAATTAAGTACATACTCCGCTGAGACTGAAATAGTTAAAATATCACTCCACTGTCGTAAGTGAATTTTCTATTGTTATAAACAACGACAAACATAACCAATGAGAAATACATTGAATTTATTCTTTTTTTTTAATATAGCATGTTTAAAATGTATTTTGCCATGTCTGGTATGTGTGTATATACTTATGATGTCATTCTGAATCTAAAGTTTCATGACCTTGTAAGGCACACCTGTAATGATCTGTAAATCAAGTGTTCAGATTAAGTGTTAACAAGCTACAGATAGATTTAAAGCTCGTGGATGCTTTAATATAGACCAAATCCTTTTGTGGTTTTCTTCCCGTTTCCCCTTCTCATATATACATTAGTTACTGTGATTACTATTCTTTTTACATATTTTTTAAAATTTTTGTCTGGATAGTATTGTAACATTATTTTAAAATATTAGTAGCCTATTTCCAATTTTTTGTCATCTTTAATTCGCCAAATTCAAATTTTAAATGCCAAGATGTATTTATACACCTTGTTAAATAAGTCCCAGGACGGCTTAATATATTTTTAACCATTACAGATAGAGCTAAAAGGCTTTGCACATTGCTAATGGACACCAAAACCTATTTTAGTACATATTCAGTGGACCGCTAACTTTCCAGAAGGTCGGCCCACAAGGAGTAAGTAGGAAATCTTAAATGAGGGCATAGTTCAAATCATACATAGATTTAAAGGCCTTTATGAGTAACCCAACCTCAATTGTTCACCCTAGCTAAAATAGCATTGGTTTAAATTTCATATTAGCTACAACGTAAGGTACGTTGAAAACAGCTTAATAATGTTTACTAGGTAGAGGTTATGAAAAGAAAACTTTACAAATCAATATCTGGCTTTAAAAAAATATTCTTTAGACTGCTCACTGGCTCTTTAAACTCCAATGGGAGAAGGAAAGAGTCAAAAGGAAATCTTAAATAGGTTGATATATACATCAAATTAAAAACATGAATTTGTAAAAGATTTTACTTTTACTTTTAAATAACTGTAAATAAAATTTCAACTTTACAATATAGATAGAATTTATTCCTTTTCCTGTCTAATAGAAAATTGGGATAAATAAATATCAGAGCAATGCCAGGTAATCAGCTAGTCCAACATAAATTAATCAAGATAGTGGATGCAATAACTGCACTTTAATATTAAACATAATTGGTTCAAATATCAATCAATAAAAAATTATAACAAAAAGTAGTAAGGAATACTATAACTATCATGCTAAATAACTTAATGAGTCTGTACACAAATTTAATCGTTATAATTACCATCATAAAAAAGAAGAAACAAGAAATACTTTCACAATTTATTAGTAAATAATGATTTTAAGAACAAAGTCATAAATAAATGTCAGGGATATTGCAACAATAATCTTGGTTATGAAGATATTGCGATTCTGAACATCAACCTACAAGGCTTTGGTCAAGCTTTCACTTCTGTAGGCTATAGTTACCTTCAATAGCATTTAATGAAATTATCCGTATAAAGTGAATATATCCTACAGCGCTATCTGATGGAATAATTTGCATTGGAGTGTTGGGGTATTGTGATAAATCTGTAACGGGCTACGATTTCAAATGCATAACTTAGGTTATGATACAATCTATGATGTGAAATTCACAAAAACAAATGACAGTCTTTTAATGTTATTGGATATAATGAAATGTTCATATTATTGTTTATTCGGACTTTCACCGTCATTTGCACATGTGAAAACGTCATGCATTAGTTTTGTATATTACATATTTTCACAAAAATATGAACAAATAAAACAAAATTTAATCGACACTAACTAGTTTTGTCATTTAAAGAGAAAAACTCTTGTTCATCATCACCTTATAAATAAGAAAAGGAAGAAAAGAACATTAAATAAAGACTCCTAGTCCTCAGGGTTGGAAAAGAACAAAAGTTAGTCAAGAGAGATATTAATGAAAGAAAGAGATATAACCCAAAATTATACAAAAGAAGGTGTAGATCCAGCTAGATACATCAGGATTGACAAGTCTGTAATCCATATAGATGAGCCCCTGAGAGGGACAACTATCCTAGTACAGTAATTATCTAATAAATATAAATAAACATGTTTGGTATATTCTGACTCCTACCTTCATACAAAAATAATAAAAGGGCCAAGCATGTGTTTAAGCTACATAGGTCCATAGGCATATAAGGACGGTCATGTTTAAAAAGTCAGTTTTTTCAACACCAACATATTGATTTATTCGTCAACTATCCAAACATGCATATTTGCAATCAGAATAACTTTTAGTTTTATTTGATACCACACACATAATAATTCATATCAATAGTTTTTGCCCCTTAACTACCCCACGGTCTTTTTTTTTTTTTTTTTTTTTTTTTTTTTTTTTTTTTTTTTTTTTTTTTTTTGGTTACTGCAATTTTTTCCTATATGTGGTGGGACAATATAAAGAATATAAATGTAAAGTTTGAAATACAGTATATGGGACTTATCATCTTGTCTGTGTAGGCCGGTTGCTTTTTATAGACCAATATATAAAACACACGGATGTGAAATTATAAGGGTTTAATCTACAGACCCTAACAAAGAGAAATCAATGAAAATGCAATCCATTTTTAATGGTTATTGAATTGTTCATCTTACAATTCACAAAAACTGCTTTTATCTTATATGCTATATATTTTCCATTCTGTCATTAGATTATTTGTATTCATCATATAAAAAACTATAATATATGATTTCGTGTTGCAATTTTATTTCAATTTTATTTTAATTTTGTAGGTCATAGCGTGTTCGAGTTAGATGGGAGGGGGGGGCATGATATCTGACACTTTAAATTTGACGTAGTGCCAACATATTAATTTTTTCATCAAATAAACATACATATTCATAATCAGAATAACTTTCTGATAAAATAATAGTTTTATTTGATAACCCACACATAATATTTCTCCACAAAAAATTCAACTTAATAGTTTTGCTTCTTAACTACCCCAAGGTTTTTTTATTACTGTTTTGTTTTTCCTATATGTTGGACAATACAAAGAATATAAATACAAAGTTTGAAAAATAAAAGATGTCTTATTTTTTGTGTAAACTGTGACTTACAAACACGCACGTGAAAATATAAAGGTCCTTAGTTTAACCTGTAGATCCTAAAAAAGGATAGCACAGATATAATATCTCAGATACAACTCAATATCAGTATTTGATATTCAGAGACAAAATATGACTCAGATAAATATACACTCTTTTTTTTTTGTCAATAAAGACAGGAGCTGAAATCTACCAATCATTCAAATAAAACATACACAAATAACATGTTTTATTTGAATAATATAGAATTCTATCAATTACCCTCGGTCATCAGTATAAACAATATTATACCAATCATGTTTATTTATATTTATTATCTAGTGTTTATTAATTTTATTTTATATGATCATCTTTTGTGTAAAAACATAAGTAATGAATCTGGATGGCAAATTCATTTATCAAGAATATATAGTTTCAACTTGCTAATTCAAATATCTCTTTAACAATTTGTTTTCTTTGATATGAATTTAAATTTATTTCCTTAAGAAAGCTTTGATTATTTGAAAAACATTACAAACTTAATTTTAAAATTTTAAAAGGTTATAGTTGAACTCTCCCCCCCCCCTCTCTCTTTCTTTCCTCTATCATTATCATTGGAAAAAACTTGATCATCCCTTATAGTCCTTTTGACTTTCTCTTTTCCAAAGCTGAAGGAATTTTTGGGAGGAAATGAACGGCACAAAATGACAAAGTGAAAAATTCAGTTGTGGTTTGTTTAAATAAATAGGCTTCTATAATGATCAACAAACTTCTGCTACATCTCAACCAGTAGTTATATTTCGATGGAGATTATATAGGAAAATTAATACTTCTAGTTTGTATTACCAGTTGAAATTGTCATCACTAACCCATTGTGGTTCTACTACACAATGTTTAGTAGCATCTCCTTTATGCGCAAAGTTTAAGTTTAATCTAAGAGATAGCCACTACTATGTGGTTTCCACATTTCATTACAAATGTCTTTTATTAATGGAACAAACATTTGGTTATTTGCGTTGGGCAGACTATTTTTATTTCATTCCAAATAATCCATCCACTGTCCCATTATGACATATTGATATAAACATGAAGACCAAAAGTTACATAAAACTGAAGTTACATAAAACTGATGGGCTTATTGACGATATATTTATAAATTTAATACTTGCCTGAGGAATCTTGATTAAAACTTTTTACTGTTGACAAGTGGTTTCCTTTTCTGTTAGCCATCATCAAAACTTAACACAAAAACACACTTTTCCTACATATATAATCATTTAAAAAATCACACACAGGACACTTAAAAGTTAATAAGTTAATTTGTAGCATGGAAACAGAGGCACTGTTCAACTGATGAACTCGTAACACTTTTATGTAGAAAAATGATTTAGTTTAAGTTCTGATTATAGACAAAAACAGCTAACAACAATAAAAATTTGATCATCAAGATTGCTCAGGCAAGTATTAACTCTATAAATATATTACAGAAGCACTCTGTTAAGCTAACACCATAAGAAAAATTATCGATGATGGTTTTTATTTTTAAAGTGATAGTGATATTGATTATGATGAATGTGATTGAAAGTGAAGAAAGTTACAGTGAAAAACGAAAAAGTTTTAAATGGTTCTTATTTAAAAATTGCCCTTATTAAAATTAACATTTCAACTTAATAATAAGCATGGTATATTACACAACCATTACTAATTTTCTTGTTTAAAGGCAAAAACCTCCCGGTCATCATGGTCACCAAAAGAAGAAAAGAAGATAAAATAATAAAATATAGAAACTCATAGTTCTTGAATACACTAATAGTGTCATGGTCAGAGAAGAACAAGAGTTGATCAAGAAAGACCTTATAGGAAAAATGTAAAGAGAAGGATCTAACTTAAGACTATATAAAAAAAAGAAAAAGCTACAGTCCCTCAACAGTTACAGTGATAAAAGAGTTACATTTCCTAAGGAAAGTTGTTATATAGCTGTGGTTTATAATTATACTCATAATAAAAATTTCCCTCATTACGAATTTTAATTGAGGGGTGGGGATAATAAAAATTAACATTTAAAGAATTATTAAACATTGAAAAGGTGGGAAAACTTTTAGTAAACACATGTTGTTTAGAGTGTGGCAATCGATTGTTTTGTTTATACAAGGATAGAGTCTAATACATGTGTTTACACTGTATTAGAGTAGCGCACAGTAGTTGTTATAAGTTCTCTGTTTCTCATTTTCCGTTTGAAATTCTTCCAACGGAAATAAAATTATTCAAAACCCAAGGTGTAGAATAGATTTCAGAGAAAAATGTATAGTCATAGAGTTAATAACTAAGTCAGTAGTTTTGAAGGGGAAAAAGAAAAAAAAACTATAATAAAGCCAGCTGATGAAACTGTCCATTACAGTATGTGTTGTGATAAATGAATGTTAGAAACACTTAAAAAAAGGGGATAAGTGAAATTAAATATTCATATCAAACTGTAATACCTCAGCTATAAGATAAGTTATTTTTAGGAAATAGGTGTGTTACTTTTATTTTCCAACTGCAAATGAAAGTTTCTATGACGAATAATGGTAAATAAAATTTACATTATTGTTTCAGTTGTATTACATCAAAATATGCAATAGTAGGTCATACAGTAATAATTATTTAAACATCTTAAAAACCAAAAACATTAAGCAATTTTAAACTAAATGAAAATGTAAATAAATAAACAGTGTAAAACGTTGTACAAACTTTCTCAAACCCATTAACAATTGAAATATTAACCAATCAGGAATATTCGACCCCAAAAATGTCAGTTTACTGTCAGTAAAAGAGTGAAAGTCAAACATGGACACAATCTTAGATTATTTTAAACAATAAGCTTGCTTCACATTTATTTGTAATATACTCGTGTTAAGTATAAACATTAAAAGAAGAAGTTACAGTTGTTAGTTTTTAAAAATTTTCCTTAATGGTAATTTTCCAATTTTTTCAATTTTCGATACTGGTTTGGGGAATTAATCTACATGTTTCAACAAAATTTGAACAAAATCGGTAGAACTGATTTTAAGAAATGGTATCTTTAGTAACAGCTTCATGGCAGATTTCTGGTTTTTACCAATTACTTACAAATGTGGAAAACTTTTCTTTTTTTTTGGTACACAGATGCTACACTTAAAAAAATTTGATGGGAATTGTTAAAGCTTATGGTTAAAATACTCCCAGATATAAATTTTATCTAAATCTGTCCACATATTTGAACTGAAGAGCAAAAGGATATATGTGACAGATAGAGAGACATCATTGATGACTGAGAGAATCTCAAAGTGAATATATCAATGAAATATTTGACAAAAGTTTTTTAACCCATCATCTAACCTTCTCTATACTAATGTTATACTATAATAAAAGAAATAAATTATTTTACAAGCAGGTGACCCGTGAGAAGCGAACTATGTTTCCAACTATTTTTAATAAGGTGTGTTTGAAACTCTAAACACATAATATTATTAAGCAAAGTTTAATTGGAATAGAACTCCCTTGATAGAGGTTAAATCGAAATGTAACTACTTTCAAGGACTCACTTATAATGAGTATTGGCTTGACAATTGTGAGGGAACCTAGCTGGATCCACACCTTTTTTTCATGTTGTTTAGGAGTAGATCCCTCTCTTACATTTTCCCAATCAGATCTCACTTGTTCTTTTCCGACCTTGAAGCTACTAGAGTATTCAAGGGCAAGGGGGTTTTTACTTTATGTTCTTCTTTCACTTTTTTTTAAATAAGAAGATGACCAAGAGATTTTTCACCTTTTTCACCTTTTAAACAAAAAAAAAAAAAAAAAAAAAAAGGAAATGGAACTAATTTTGTATCTTAAAAGCTGTATGGATTGATTGATCATCATGATTTTTTTTGTATGTAATTAGAACTCAAAAATAGGTTGTGACAGATACATTTCTAAAATTTGATCCACGTCAAAAGTTCTGATTCATACAAAATTTCAAATACACTAAGCATATAGGGATTTTCAATAGTTGTCTATTGGTTTTCTATAGTTTTCAACATTGGTTACTATAAGAAAAAAAATTACAAATTAATTAACATTAACTAATTAATTGAAATGACCATTAAAAATAAAAAAGAATAAACGATTTTTCATATTATTGATATAATTTATTCGGACATTTGCCATCATTAGTGTATAGAAAAACAATACTCATTTGAGTTGTATTAACAACTGAAAAACTTGTGTTAGTGTGCATTTCATTTGACTTGTGGTTTTTCTATCAAGCTTGTGTATAATCTTATTTATTTTGAAAGTCAAGCTTAGCTGTTTTAGTGTGGGTTCCGTTCTAAAGTAATTATTTTTAGTTTTAGTTTTAAATACATTACCTCAGAATCGTACCCAGAACAAAAACCAGCCCTGAGATATTCTTGAAATGGTGCCGAACCGGTTGATAAGAATTACTGACTTTAAGTCACCATATTGTGTTAGCTGTGGTCTGAAGATGAACCTAGATGTATGAGTAATGCACTGACTTGGTACATGGACAGGTCCAAAACCTCTAAAGGTACTGAGTCAGGTGTTTACCGAATCAAATCCAGAAAAAAGCTTCAGCCTTGATTGCTTTTGCCTGGGAATGGTGACAATAGTTTTTTAAGGGTAGGTGATTTACCTTACAGGATATGTGAGAAGAAATATAGAGAGCGGGTGCAATGATAAAACCATCCTTTATAAATACAGACAGTAGGACATTATTTCTACCAAAACACAACTATACTTCTAGGATAGTAAAAGAATATAATGTCACCCTGAAAACCCTGGCAAAACCAAAAAGTAAATCTGTTGTGGGTCTTAGGTCATCAAGGTGTTGAGGGAATGAAGAAACAGACAGGTATGATAAAAAAGATCTGATTGCTCCTTCATTGGCCAAGAACCTGCCTGTGGAGTATCGTATACCAGCACATGGGTATGTCTCCCAATGGGTTTTGAAGAACACTAGGAGGCTCTTAGACTGAACAATACTGATTTGCGAAGAGTGACTGGATCCCTAGCTGGTCACAGCTGTGGAAATGGCTCAACACATAGTTTCTAGCAATCCTGCTCTGAACAAGATACTATTTTAATCCCTAGGCAGTCTATGGAGTGGGTGACAGTTAGGGAAACAGGACAACATCATCGGAAGCATCTCAAGGTTTTCTGAAAATCTAAATTGATAAGAAATATCCTGTGAATGAGGGTGCACAATAAACTATATAGCTGAGAGACATAGCCAAGACAGTGAATTCTTACCCAACTATCAATAATAATAAAACATAATAGGCTACTTGGTGCTTTTCATGTATGGAAATTTATAAGTTTTTCACTTGATAACGAAAGGACAACATATACTCTCAAAATGTTGTATAATAGAGAAGAAGAAAAGGAGGATAGTGAATGATTGTGGTCTTACTGAAAATTGCAGGCCTGCGGGTCCCCTCACTAGCTAACCCTTCACTTTCCCTCTTGAGCCATAACAAATATGAAGCAATCACTCCTTTTTTTGACATTGTATTTAACAACTCTTTTCTCTTGCTTTTATTCTGTTATAAATCCTGGCTATCTAACGGCTGATAGCAAGTCGAGATATTTGTTATATTTAAATAAATACTGCTTCTTAAGTATGTTGGTTTCCCGAGAGACTGTGAACTCCACAATGCCAGCTGATATGTTTTAAGTGAAAAAGCAGTCAGGTCAGGAAAAAAGGATCGTTACTGCCACCCATGATGGGAAGTTATAGTATTGGTTCCCTTAATCCATTAAAATTGATCAATCATTAGCCGATCTTAAACTTGTTTATTGAGCACTTTCCTTAACTCATTCTCATTCACAAATATTCCTTGAAAAATATGCTGTTTTTTTTTTGCTGTTGCAATAGCTTTGTTAACTAGTTTTTATATTTAAATGATGTGACATATTTTAATAAATTACAAGAATTATATTGTGATTAGTTATTTAATAGATGGTGAAAGGTTATTCTAATATATATCTTTGTGTTTTTAATTAATTAAATGTATGTTTTATTTAATGCAAAAAAAAAAAATTAAATGTGATGCCATATTAAATAAACTAAAGAGCAGAGTTCAATAGATTACTACAACTGTTGGAATGTTCATAAATATTTTATTAGATAGAATAAAACTTGAACTCATTCCAATGACAAAGTCACCATCCTTAGTGGTAATATGTTCTACAATAACTAAACAATAACAGTTATAGTTTAGTTATTGTAGCTCATGCATCACGAAGGATGGCGACTTTGTCGTTGAAACGAGTTTGATTAAATAAACATAATTTTTGTGAGATCTTGTGTTTTATTCTATCTAATATTATCTCACAAGTCAAGCTCAATATATTTTATAAAAAAAAAAAGTTTATAATAGTTTGTGGTACAGTGAAAACTAATAGTATAAAACATTCTGAGAAATTTGGAAACAAACCTTTCTGGAATTATATCTTATTTTTCAAAAAGAGAGACAGAAAATAAGCATTTCTGGACATAAGTTTAATGGAGATATTTTCTTTACTTTGATGTTTCACCAATACGGTGCAATAAAATATTAATAATATTATAGATAAACAAATAATAACCCTTTAACTAAAAATATAAACATCCAACTACACCAAAGCAACAACATTATTGTTCACCAACTCCTCCACACTTGGATCTAGACAACAGAAGTTGTCGAAGACTGTGCTTAAAAGCAATATAATTTTGCATAGTTTCTGTACTATTAGGAAGCTTATTAGTCAATTTTGGATGTTCTTGTGAAGGACGTTTACTGTATGAATTTAACCTGTGCTAACATGATAGTTACAAGCTTGTCTGAATGTCCTTATTCTGGATATGATCACACTTAAATGTGAAATAGAGTTGCACTTCTAGTATATACATACAAGGAAGTGTAAGAACAGTGAAAACAATTTTACAAGTTTGATTTGGATTTAGTCTAACTACAAGCAAAGTTTTTTTTTTTCTTTTTTTTTCTTTTTTTTTCTTTGTTTCTTCTTTTTTTTCCCCAAGACAAACATGCATTTCATATTGTGAACCGACGTGTTTTTCGAAAGAGGAACCTATTTAATATGTTTTAAGCCACTCTTTCAATATTTGTTCCTCATTTGCTAAAACAGTTGTTAATGAAGTTTTGTGGTGTGATGTTGATAGTTTGTATATATTAGAATACATTAAATTGACGAGATTTGTACGCAGATCATTTCAGGTTTTCTTCTAATTTAATACAAGAAACCAAGCTGATTGATTATGATAAATTTAAAACCGTTCCAATAGGTTGTGGATAATCTTTACATGATAGCATTGTATCTGTGTTCACCATAAAGCAGTGACATAACTAAACAAGTTATTATTAGAATGGCATTGATTTGGATGATCAAGCTTATTGTAACCTTCACCACAAATATGCAACTAGTAATTTAAACAAGGAGATGCTTCTCTATCACAAATGACAAAATACAACATACTTTTTTGAACTGCAAACATACACGGTTTAATAATAATAAAAAATATAAATGGTGCAAAAATACTGGCATAAACTTTCTCAATTACTCATCCCAGGTGTCATTTCGGTAGTTTTCAATCAAAAAAAATTAATAAGGATAAAATAAGCACTAAGCTACAGTTTCAAATGTATTTATTAACTTATTTAGCTACAATTGTTTTGCCTTGCGGCATCTACGGGCTAATTAGCCCGTAGATGCCGCCAGGGCCATGGAGAGAACCCAAGGGCCCCAGGGACAAATTTTCGCGGGCCCCTGTCAAATAATAAATTCACTCCTGAAACCCCACCTCTCATTTATAATAATGCAACAAACATATTTTGTAAAGATATTTTATATAATAGGCCTAATACAGTACTGTTTGTAAATAGATAAGTACCGGTACTAAATAGTTAAGAAAATGTATTATTAAATAAAGTTAAAGACAAATTTAAGACTAAACATGAATTTTTAATCAACTAATTATAAATAGAAAGGAAACTAAAAATCTAATAATTCGAATTTTCTGATTTTTAGACTAATAATCCATTTGATTTTATTCTTAAAGTAAATTTAGTAGGTAAAAAATAAAACTTGGTCAGCCCGCCCGGGCCCCCTCCAGGTCCCGGGCCCCAGGGCTACAGCCCTGGCTGCCCCCCCCCTCTCGTCGGGCCTGGATGCCGCAAGGCGAAACAATTGTAGCTAAATAAGTTAATAAATACATTTGAAACTGTAGCTTAGTGCTTAGTTTATCCTTATTATGGAGTTTCAACAAGTAGTTACTGCTGTTACAGTTAAATTTAAAAAAAAATAAAATGAACAATATACATTGTCTTCAAAAAAAAAATTAATTTAAAGAACCTCCAAGTTATTTAATAGACCTAGCTTTAGCACTAAGTTCTTTTCTTAGATTATTAATTTTAGTTTCCAACAGGGCCTAGGGTATATTGGCTTTTTTTGTATTGTGCATGTTCTTAGGTTTATCATTTGAGTTGATTCATATTCTCGAATCGCTGTATATTAGTTTGCAAATGATGTCAAATGTATAAAGTTAATTAGCTTTAAAACCAGAAATGAATAAGAATTTTCTTTTAGTTTCAGAATAACAAAATTCAATCCAAGGATGGCAGGGGACCTTGGAAACAAATATTTCCATGAAAACTAAACATTGATTTTATTATAATCAAATAATTTTTCTCAATGTGCAGTGTGTTTCAGGAAGAGCTATACGCTTTTGGTTATCATTACCAATGTCATTTTCCAACAGATTTCTTTGGACTTTTCTACACAACTTAACAATGGTAAAAACAAATTTTCCTTAAAATATTATCTTCCTTGGCTGAATGAATACAAAATGGTGGGCTTTCAAATAAAACATCAATTTTTATAACTTGACATTTTTTTATTTAATAATTAATCATAACATTGCTTCACTTTCCTGTGTAAGCAATTATTAAATTGGAATTTACAATTGAACAAAAAGTTAAATATTGTGCAGGAGCCATTGCATTTGACAATCTTGCAGAGTCCATACGATATTTGAGAGTTTCATTTCCATGTGTTGGAACGATCAACCAAAAAATCAATTTCTAACAGGATGTGTTTGTTTTTGGAAACAGGCAGTGTAGTTAAAATATACAGCTAAACTACTAATCAAATCGACTGTCAAAAGAATTGCAAAAATGAATAAAATAATTTGTTTTAAAGCCACAAGGTTCATAATCTTATTGAAGATGACACGGATAGGAGAGTAGAGTTTTGTTCATGTATTGAGCAACAAGAAGTTCATCCCGACTGCCATAAACATGTTATATTCTCAGATATAACAGTGATTAATACAATACCGATAACAATAATATTCTTGAGTAGAAACAGATGGAATCAAAAGGCATTACTGTCTGGGCAGCTATAACTGTCGATAATATTGCCCTATGACATATCAGACAACCAGGCAACACAATGAATAGAAACAGATATGTAGAAATATTAAACAACACGCAATACCTCATGAAATGAGAGATGCTATTTTTCAGCAATCTGGAGCCGCACATCATTTTGCAAAACCTGTTAAAGTGCTACTAAATAATCACCTTCAGGATCGTTGGATTCCTTGTAGAAGTGAATTTTTGGATTGCCCACTAAGGTTGCTAGACCTTATCATCTGTGACTTTTCTTGTGGGGTAATTTAAAGGAACTTCCACATCCTTAACATTGATAAAGACTTGAAGTCATTGAACATTTCTTTACGAATGCTCTATGTTGCTGTAGATAGATTTCAGTAAGATTACAGTTCTTATTTTCTTTATTAAATCCTACAAATATAATTTCATAAATTGTTTTCATTTCGTAATTCATTTTAGTTTAAATGATTGATTATTTTCAGACATCACCACGTACCAGATAAGTTATGAAAATTGAGGTTTTATTTGAAAGATTTTCATTCTGTCACAGAAGATAATATTTTCACGGAAAACTTACACTATCATAGTTAAGTTGTATGCGAAATCCCAAAGATATCGGTTGGAAAATAACATAGGTATTGATTATTAAAAGCATATAGCTTTTCGTGGGACAGACTGTACATGTGAGAATCTTAATGTAAAAATAGCTAATAAAAAGGTATTCTGACCATACTCAACATATGACCAATGTAAATTTAAATATTTATCACGCACTTTCTTCAAATAAACCCAGATAATTAGTAGATAAATATCGCTTTCTCCAAACCACCTTTACACACAGCATGCTTAGTGGTAGTACTTTGGCATTTTGCCTTGACTATCCTACTGCTTTTCTAGTTTTTATACAATTAGAGCCTAGAAAAATTTATAAACAGGAAACATGCTGACAATTAACTTTTTTCAGGCTTGGCACTGATTGTTAATCATTACGCAATTTTTAAAAAAGTCTCAGTTTTAATTTTTTTTAAAGATATGAGTAGGCCTATGTTTCTTAACCAATCCAAAGCTTTTAAGTTATGTTTTTTTTTTTAAAACAATGGATAATAAATTAAAACAATTAACAGTAAGATGCCCTACCTCTTGAATGAATACAATTCTTTAGGAGTAGTGGGGCACAAAGAGTCCAGGTAATAGTGAAGCTCTCAAAACGGGTTCAAGTTAAGTTTGGGTTTCCTCAAGGAGATATCCTTGGACTTGTTCTATTCATTTTATATATTCAAGATTTATTGTCGTATGTAAATATGGAACCGGTACAATATGTTTGTACAACAGTTACTGTTCAGGCTTGTATCTACGTTATCACTAAAGCAAAATGTATTTTTAAATGTGATTGAAACAAGTCGGTTTGTTTCAAAAAATAACTTGTTTATAAATCCAGACAAATTTGTAGCTATGTGTTATAGTTTGAAACAAAATGTAGAGGTAATAAATATATTTATGATGGGTGATAATGCCATTAAAGAGGTAAAATACCAATTTAGGTCTGGAGAAGACGATGGTCTAACATGAAATTTAGATGCTGTATCAAAATTTGCTCTAAAATGTTTGGACTAAAAAAAAAAAACCTCAAATATTACACCACCAGACAAACACTTCTTATATCATATTAAGAAAAGTACTGAAATGAACCCTGACCACTGTTAATTTTAGTTATGGATATGTAAGAAAGTTTGAACACCATTTATTTAGCATCTTAAAAACCATTCTAGCAAAGAAGATTAAAGTTTGTAATGTTGAGGATGTAAGAAAAAGCAAACAGTCTACAATTTTGATTATCTTAGTCAAATAAAATGTCAAGATTATAAGTTGACTATAAGTATTCGGTATTAAACTTTAATTCTTTAAGTAAGATCAGCATGTTATCAGCTAACCACTACTAAGACATTACTTATCATGATTAATATTTGTTATCTAAGTAAAAACACAAATAGATTATGATAGGATTGATAAATCAAGAGATTTGTAAATAGTATTTTCCTTTTCTTTTCATCTTTTTTAGTTTCTTATATATTACGTAATATATAGAAAATTATGTAATTTTATTAAAAAATTGATGTAGATATTTTTGCTCATATTCCCTTTTGAGGTTCCCGAAGTTGAAAAAATTGGTTTTATGGAATGTCGTCTGTCTAGATGCAAACAAGTGGAACAAATTTAACCCCTTGATTGCTGAATTTATAAATGCCCAGTTGCAACCCCTATGCTGGATTTTTCTGGCTAGCTTACTGCTACTTTGCGTCCAATAGACTAATAATTGAGAACAAAAATTCTCACCAATCTTATTTACAAACATTTTTTTTATCATTTTTGCATATATATATATATATATATATATATATATAATGTATTTAAACTTAAGCTGTTTTGACTTTAAAACATCATTTTTGAGTAATAATCACCATAACAAGACACAACACTAAGGGTAGCATCACATTCATTGCACATATATCTTATTTCTTTTCTTTTCTTTTCTTTTCCGATCCATTAAATTTGTGTAGACACAAAAAATATTTTTTCATTGTATCTTTCCTTTTTTTCAGATGATGGAACAAAATAAGGGAGGGCTACAATGTGCACAGTAGCCAGGGCCACCATTCTCCCCATGTAAACCTATTTCCACAGTGTGCTTTTAAAACCCGTGGCAAGTGGTTTATTCTGTGTTAGCATGTTACTCACATCTATATGCACATGTTCTTAAGTTTAGTTTGTGGTTTTAATTTATTTCCTGTATTTTATATACTTGTCTATGTTTAATGTTTTGATGGGTCTTTTACTATGACAATGACTGATAATCTCAGACCTAGTACTTCAAAATTTGTTGTTATGTAATATAGTGATTCTGATTCCGAAATTGAGTGTAATGGTGCCACAGGACAAAGAGGAATTTGATATGGTAAGTGACTCACAGGACTAAAGCCTAGAATATGACATCACACTTCCTGTTTGGTCAATTTCTACAGCTGGTATGAAACCTATAACTTTTGTAAAAGATACGGGACGTTTAGTACCTATACCAGGTGAAGGTAAGCCAATTGGTTATTTCAATTTGTTACTTGAATTTACTTTTTTGGAAAGGGTTGTTTGTGAAACAAATCGGTATGCCAATGAACTAAAATCTGATCTGAAGAAACACCCCAGATTCTTGAATCAAGCGTTGCAAAGACCTAACCGTGTCAGAATTTATATTGTACATAGGATTAGTATTACATACAGGAACAATAAAACTTAATCGACAGCAAGACACAAAGATCGGTTTTTTATTATTCAGAACATGTTGTTTTCAATTAATGAGCAGGGATCGGTTTCTTATTATTCATAACATGTTGTTCTCAGTTTATGAACAGGGATCGGTTTCTTATTATTCAGAGGTGTTTGCACTTTTGCCGTAATAGAGCAGCAAGTTCCCAAGAAAATTCAGACCGGTTACACAAAATTAAACCACTTACTATCCTTAAAATTAAAGAACTATCCTTAGATGAATGTATGGTGCTATGGAGAGGCCGCTTGTACTTCAGACAGTACATCAAGGGAAAGCGGCATAAGTATGGTATAAAACTGTACACATTGACAGAACTGCATGACCTTATATTAAAATTTTTAGTGTACTGTGGAGTGTTAGACAACATAGGGGGGAAAAGAACAAAACTAATGTAGTATTACATTTAATGCAGGGAAAACTTGGTAATGGCCATGCATTGTACATGGATAACTAATATAATAGTTTTTAACTCACAGCTAAATTTATTAGTAATGGGGCATACTGCACAAGGACCCCTCAAAGTGATAGAAAGCATAATCCTGAAATTGTAAAACTACAAAAACTGAAAAAAGGCAAGACAATTGCTCTTTACTGTAATTGTGTCAAGATAGGGAAGTGGAGAGATAAAAGAAATGTATTGTATATATATATATCAAATGAATATGAAAATGAGTTGGCCCAATTTAACTACGCAAGAGGTGTTACTGTTTTCAAACCACTTTCCATTGTTAAGTGCAATGCCTTTATGAAGGGAGTGGACATATCAGACCAGATGATGTCCTACTACCCTTCACAACGCAAAACATTAAGATGGTATAAAAAAATATTTGTCCATCTGCTTCAAATGATAATGATCAATAGTCACCAAATTACACAATAAGAACACAATTGGCAGAAGGATGTCTCTTTATGATTATCGTTTGCAAGTCATTGACACTCTACTTCCAGCACCTGAAGCACAGCAACATGATCTTCCGAGGAATGTAGAACATACCCTCTCAAAGCATGGATTTAGACCAAATAGCAACAGATGTTTAACAAAACGGAGTAGAGTTTGTTCTAAAAATGGCAAGAGGACCAACACAACATATTTGTGTAAGGCTTGGCTTGGTGAACCTGGACTGTGGATGTTGAAATGTTTTGACTTATATCACAAAAAATAAAGATTTATATAAACATTGTGTAAATAATTGAGAAAATACAAATTTATTGTTCATAGATTGTGTTCCTTTATTAAAATAATAAAAGCTCATATTTTGAGGCAATATACATATTTAGGTATAATATAAAAAAACCATGAACTCAGTCAGTGTGGTGCGCGTGGCGGACCAGTCTGCCGCAGTTATGAAGTCACATAAATAATGTAATTTCCAAAATTTTGAATAATAATGATAATATTTCAGTTAAATATGCCTAAAAATAAGTTTTGGGAGACAAAAAATTTAGCACTCAAGATGTACCAGTATTACCAATTTATTTTCAGCGGTGAATGTGTTAAGAATAAAAATAAAAAATCCTTGTCCTTAAATTTTTATGTCTTCAACTCCTCTTTACCAAGCAATGCTCAGTTTTATAGGTAGTTATTTACATATTTACATAAAACTTTTGACTAAACAGGACGACAAAATGGAAACAAAAAAAGCCACATCAGTAATACCTTACTTCCAAATGAAACAAATAAGACATCCAACTTTATTGCTGGTTCTAGAGTACATGTTGTCAAAGAGCCTAGAATGGGAGAACTACTTATATATTATAAATTGTAAACTTACTCGAAGTTTGACGTTCGTATGTATGAACAAAGGAAAGCCCCGCAGTTGAGCACCAACTAAAGTTTCTTCACTGGGTAAGATAAATCCAACAATTCCGACACTGTATTCTCGACAATATTTATCTAATAACTCTCGATTCCATTTGTCCATCTGTAGGTATTTGTTGAGATTCTCAAAAACTATCACTCCATACTTTCCTTTATCGAGATTGGTCAATACAGGAAGAGATTTGCCCGCGACTTCAACTTTGTACCTGGTAACAAACAAAAATTCTGAATTAGAAAACAATAACCAACTAAATTACTTAGATCTCACCATCTCCAAAACAGACACTAAACACAAATTCAAGATATACAGGAAACCAACCCAAACAAACCATACCATTTATTCCACATCTAACTATCCACAATCCCATAAAATGGTTGCTTTTAACAGCCATGTCCACAGAGCACTCTCAATACCCATTAACACAACAGATCTCAATGATGAAATTAACAATATTAAACGGATGGTAACAGCTAATGGATACAAAGCTTCCATTGTGGATAATTGTGTCTGAAAACAAATTAAATACTATAAAAATTCAAAAACCATTAAATTCTGGACAAGGTTTAGGAAAACCAAAATTTGTGTCAATGAAATACAGCAGCCATCTTGAACATCCTATTTATAGCATCTTTAGAAAAATAGGATTTAAAATAGCACACCGAACTTCTGTAAGTCTGAACCACATCTTTAACTCATACAATAATATAACACCAATAGACCCCTAAACAAAATGTGGTGTATATAAACTACACTGTGACAGCAATAAACAGTATAATGGTCAAACAGGAAGGAGTTTTAAAACCAGATTTAAAGAACATTTGCCTCATAACAACCTATCCAAAGTCAGCTCCAAGTATGCCGAACACCTTCATTCAGCGAGTGTTGACAGTGAAGCGCCGCCTACTGCGGGAGAGATGTAAGGGTCAGGCCAGTTCACAAGCAGTTCTCATTGCACAGCCTTGTCGCTGGTATCAAAATGGGTGTTATTCTAAAAGGTTATTTTTACTATATGACCCGTGGAATGTTTTGTGAAAAGCCCCCGAAGAAACATCAACCTCTTCCACCTCATCGGGGGGTCACTCTTTTTAAGGATAAAGAGGGTCCCACAGGGCTATGTCACATAAACCTGTGGTAAGTAGAAATCAATTTCTTTTTAATCATCGCTGAGAGGCAGTTCCTCAGCGATATCTGACTCTTCACTGTCACTACTGTCATTTTGTAAATTTACAATAAACTGTGTTTTCTTCTTCCATACACTCAATGATATCATCCAGCTTCCACAGTTTTTCTTCTTCCTTTCGGACGTGTTCCACACATTTTTCCCAGTTTTCCTTAGTCACACCTTGAATACCTTTTTCTACGAGAAGTTTGACTTCATGAAGCTTAAACGTTTTGTTGTTTGCTGCAACATAACCCTTGACTTGTGTGCCCATATTAACTCAATTGGGTTCAGTTCGCAATGATAAGGTGGTAACCTCAAAACTGTTCTATATTGAAGTTTTGCTTCCTCATCAATCACATACTTGTTATATTTGGGTTTTTCCTTGTATGCTAGTTGCAATATTTGCAAAGACACTAAGACTAGCTGGCGACTGCCGACAAAGGAGGGTGTGTGAACCAAACTCGGGGAGCGGCACGTTCCGTTGGACTTTATAAAAGTGTTAAGTTATGATTTTAAAATTAAGGAATACATTTTAAACACATCTTATGAAGGTACTAGTTGTTAAATAATAAATTTGTTATTTTGTTAATACATTATACCAACACATCTCTCTTATTTCAGTAAACTCCTCACTGCAAAAAATACTTTACTAACATACATTACTAATGTTCTTATGAAATTTCAATTGAAAAAGACTTTATTTTATTACACAATATGTAAAAGCAATATTTTTTCTCCAATATTTTATAAAATGATGAGACTAAAGCTTGTTATAAAATCATAATATTATTTATTTAGACATTTAACAAATTAATATAAAAACAATTCACAACATTTCAAGACTATGATTTTTTTTTTCCAGTTACTTTAGCAGGAGGACGGATTATGTTATGCATAGTGAAACATTAAGGAACCAAGAGGTAATTACTTTTGTCTCGGGAGGTTTCAACCACATTAGAGGCTGATATCATACTTCGTTCTTAGTTTGAAGAGGTTGAACTTTTATGCAGTTAATTTGAATATATTCTTCTCCATTACTAGTATTGATATAACTTCTTCTGATGCATTTGGGATGAACTACATTTTCAAAAGCTATTTATGTACTGCTTCGTCTTATAAAGGAGTCATTTTATATAACTCTTCTTCTTCTCTAAATATAGGCTCCGCCATCAACTATGATTGGTTGACACTCTGCTGCTATGTTATTGGTTATTTTCCATAGTTTGCTGTTTCAGTTAAGCTTTATCCAATAACGTTTAATTATTAGACATTATCTGATTGAGTATTTTTGGGTATTAGACATGGTGATTGAAACATGTGACCGCTGTTTTATTTGTTAAGTACAAAAAAAGTTAATCACCCAAAATCGCTCCAGTTTAAACTAGAGGTATTACCAAATTTTTCATATCACCTGCTATTTCTCCAATATGGTGGTCGGCTCTAAATTCCCTTATTTTGTATGGAGATTTTAGATAAAATTAATTATTTTAAGACTTCTTATTCCTGAATATTTTTCGATATATTTAACCATTTAGGTGCTCAAAGTTATGAAAATACAAGGTTTAAGGCAATTTCAGAGATCCATTTTCCATACGTAAAACTGTTGAAACCTAATTTTTAATTGAAACCTGGATAGATTGTAAATGAATAAAAACATATTTCAAGTTTGAAAAGCAATAATTTGTTGTTGTTGTTTTTTTTTACTCATGTGACAGAACTAAAGAATGGCAACATTTTTCAAAAAATATATATTTATTTAGATGGATAAAAATAATGTTAACATTTTCTGAAGAGGCGATTTTACCGACTTTCTTTTATTGAGATTGTCTGATAATTAATTGTCTCGAACACCAGTTTGTAATTATTACTAGATGTGTTATATACCTTGTGAATAAGAAATCATAGCTGAAACAAATGTATTAAAAGTACTTAATAATACATTCTGTCTTTAATTCATAAGTTGTAATACATTTAGTAATAATAAAGAAATGGTGTAAGCTAGTGGATGTTCTAGACCAGTGGTTCCCAACCTGGGGGCGATCGCCCCCAAGTGGGCGATTTGGGTTCTAAGGGGGGCGATAAATTTGTGGGGGGCGATGAGTATTAAAAGGCTGAAAAAAATAAAACTGTACTGTAGGGTAGAATCTTTACTGTCGCGGATACACGGTAGTTTTTTACAAACAAATAAACTTGTTTTTGATATAGTTATGAGGGAAAAACTATGATCTGCATAAAATATGCGTGTGTGAGAGAGTTGCGTAAGGCTTCTTCAACAGGCTTACAAGATACCCAATGTTTATGGTTGAGCTCCAACTCATGAGATGAAGTATAGTGAGATGAAGAATTCTAAACACATCTGCATTGGTTAATTATTTTTGTTGTAAATAGTAATAAATCATTTAACAGAATAACATACTCTATTATTTGTATAACGACACATTACTTAAAATTAAATTAGGTATACAGTATTAAGAGAAGGGGGCGACAGGTGTGAGTCATCTTACACAAAGGGGCGATGCTCCATAAAAGGTTGGAAACCACTGTTCTAGACAATTGCAGAAAATGGTGATTTTTTTGTTTTCTATCAATAACACGGTTTTTCTTCAGCATACAGAACAAATAAAAATAACAGTAGTGTTGTTACACCTTTTTACCCTAGCTCTAATTAAAATTTTACCTGAAATTTTACTTTAAAAATAAGAAAAATTGTCTTCTGTAAATGGATTAAATTTGCAAATTTTTGAAACATTTAAGTGGTTGTAACTCCTATAAGTATGAGTTACTTATAATGTATTTAACTCCACTAGGGTAATGGAAAGTAAACCAAAATCACAAGTAGTATTTATTATTGGTTATATAAGACATTTTAATTTTATTTTTAAACCATTATTTATGTATTTAGCAGAGGGTTAGAAAAATATTAATACCACCTATAGTAATTATCCAATCACTTTGTAACTTTACCTTATCGTTCCTAAGTAACCAATCTACCATCCCTGAATAATAAAGTTTTACAAGATTTTTTCTTTCTTTGTGTTTCAACTAGTTAATATTGTGAACCGAATTATTTTAATTAAAAACAGTATTATAAAAAAAAAAATTTACACATACAAGTTTACTGTGAATCTTTGAGAAGAGATACATTGATTTTACAGAAGGAAAGTACAATAACCATGGATCCCATTTCTCAGTTCATTGCTAAATTATTGATGTTTTTATAATGTTTTGAAAAACATTTTAAGTAGCAACTTTTTTACGAAGAATTAGATAGCCATGCGACCGCTCCACCAGGAACATTCTTTAGAAAATCATACTATAAACGGTTGAAAATACCCAAGAATAAAAAGTCTGAATTTTATTCAAAATTGCCATAAAAAATAGGGGTTTCAATAAAAAATGAAAAAAAATTTAAAGCTGATCGCCATATTGGAAAATATGGTGATATAAAATATTTGGTAATACCCCTAGTTTTCACTTAAAAAATCCTGGTATTACCTTTTATAGTTTTGTTGTAACTTTTGTACTTAACGAATAAAACAGCGGTCACACCTGTTTATCACCCTGTATAGTGCATTACCTTTATTAAGTTTTTAAATTTTATTTTGAATATTTCCAAATTCTCCAACATGCTTAACTCTCTACCATAGTTACGGTAATGTAATAATTTTATAAAATCTTTCAATTCTTTCGGAATATGAACAAATCTTTGGAACATATACTTTTAATTGTGATATCATTAATAGAACACTTGGATTCATGTTAAATCTATTTATATTTATGTCCATTACAGGATTAAGCATTATGTAAATAGTCTTTGAAAATGAGTTCATACGAAATGCCTCAGCAGAAATTAAGACAATGCTAGGAGTCGAAGATGAATGTACGCAAATGAAATATACATCCTACCAGAAATCAAGATTAGAATAGTATCTTTATATAGTGTTTATTATTTTTATGAAGTTTTCTTTTTGTGTATTCTTTAGTTTAAAGTTAACCTGAGGTTGCTGATGACATGTATGGGACAGGGTTTTTAACTAATGTCAGATTTGAAATAAAAAGAACACATTAAGAAAAAATCTATTTTTATAACCCCAAAAAAAGGCCATATTTTCGACATAATTATTACTGATTTTCACATATTTTTGTCTCATTTCAACAGCTCCCTAATTTCGTATTTATAAAATTCCACTACCAGTGTTTTGAACCGGTTAGTAATGTGATTATTTTCTATGTGATTCAATGTAAATCATTTCTTTAAATGGTAATTAGTTGATGCAGGGTGTATGGCGATTGATTGGTAAAAATCTAACAGTTTTAACGAGCTAAGTAAGGTTCAACATTGTTTAAAAAAAAAGTTAACAAATAATAAGCAATGTCTTTTCTTTTTTATGGATTGATAAGTTTCTGCATGGTTTCACAATCAGTGTCCGCATTAATAGTTGATATACATTCTATACAAGCAGTCAATAATAAAATGCCTTTCTTATCATATAAAACAGTAGCGTTGATTATTTAGAGAGAGAAGATGCTTGCTTAAACTTTTTGCTTTCAGAAATTGAGTGTCGCACATTGGCAACCCAGGTTTTAACTCCATTGGTGATATATTAGAAAAACTTCCTTCGCAAAATGATGTAAAAATGTTGAGTTCCACTTTGAAATTTGTCAAAACTAATACATAATAACTTACAATAATACACCATATCTTAATAAATCTATTACATAATTAACATTAAAAATGTTTAAATATAAAATAAAAAGTCATAGATTAAATAATAAGCCTTATTCAGGTAAAGTCTTTAATTTTGTTTTAAATGCTTCAATATTAATAATATTTTTGAACCATATGGGCATAGGACATAATATAATTTTGCTCCATTATGAAAAACATTTTTACATGCCATTATAGTTCTACGGGATTGAACAAAAACATTCTACTTATTTCTAGGATTGTATGTATGTATATTTTTGTTATATGTAAAATTATTAACATTCATTTTAACTAATATAGTAGCATTCATGAACAATGAAGGCAGAGGCATTCAGTTTTTCTTTAAATAACTGTTGGCATGAATCTCTAGTTTTCAAGCCATACATTACCCTAAATATTCTTATTGTAATTTGAAAAATGGATGGAGTAATAACAGAATTTCCCCAAAATATCATATCATAATTTTAGAAACGAATTAAAAGTTACAAAGTATAAAGCTCTTAAAATATCTACAACCAATTCTTTTAAATTTTTTTAATAAATATGTTACTCTACAAATAATAACAATTGAATATTGATAAACAAATAAGCAATACTAGTTTTTCCCAGTCAAGAATGTTGACAGTTGTTAATAACTACAGTGTCCTTCGATTACTGTAATTGAAATTTTCTCGTCAAACAGTAGGGCCTAAGTGTTCGACAGTTTTCACAAGTCTTCATTCGGCCTGTTTTTAGAATATCTAAGCTCCCATGCAATTGTCACAAATTAACAATAAGCCATATAAACCATTAACAAGGAGATGGTTAATTCCATAACTTTTGAGAGATAAAAAATTGAGACCCAATTAACAATAAGACATTAAAAATAAGACAAATAAACTGTTTAGTTTTACAAAATGTAAGTAATCAATCACAGCACACTGTGATTCACTAAAAACAAAGTAAGCAAAATAGAAGATAATCTAGAAATATTTTAAAACAGCTGTTACGAATTCTCAAAGAAAATTACAAAACAAAACATATTTGAAAATTTATAACAGCTGTTTCAAATTATTTTTGTTGTGAACCGTGTATTTACCGTTAACAGGCATGTTATTTAAATAATACATTTATTGTATTACACAGGAAAATGTTTCCAAGGAAAATGAATAATTTTTGCCAAATCTTCAGATAACATTCTTTAAATTTACACTTCAATTAATGAAATTAGCTCTATGGTAACAAAATATGTGACTGGCGCAGAAATTTCTTAGTGAATTAAATATGATTCCATATTATTCTTTTATAAAAAATAATCAATATAGATAAGTTTGTTTAATCAGCTTAAAATTTATTATAATTTTAATCCGGTTTTACTCCCTCATAAATAGGCCTACATAATCCTATATAATGGAGAAGAGATTGTTTGTTTATGAACTTGAATAGCGTAAAATTAAATCCTGGACCAATTAAAACAAATTTAATTGCTCTATTAGTATTAACAGAATTAGTTTGATTATACACTTGAAAACAATTGGTATAGTTTGCTCTATATGATAATCATAAATTTATTTTTGTTTAGAAATAGAAATTAATAAACATTGGAACAACATTGCACTAACTTTTTCACTTGCACATCAACAAAACCAAAATATAAATCAACCAAAACTATTTGTTTACGGTTCAAAAACTAAAGGCAGAATGGACACAGGTATTTATTTGTAGAGGCGAATTTGGTCAGAAAATTTCACTACGAATAGGAGATCACCCACGGTGTTTCAGTCAGACATAACAGCTTTAATGGAATGGGCTCAAGAAAATCTAAGACTAACGTAAAGGAATAAAAAAATTCACATCTACAGCAACAATTTGGCAGCCCTGAAAAAAAACTAGATTCAAAAGAATTCGGATTAAAGCTAGTCTGGGATTGCTTCAGACCCTATCAAAGCTTGGTGGCCGTAACAATGTTACTCTTTGTTGGGTGCCAGGACATGCTGGAATTAGCGGAAAGGAGAGCGTTGACATGCTAGCAAATAAATCATCAGCAGCAAAATTCATAAGACCAGAGCCATTTTATGGAATCTCCAAGAAAAGCGCTATGTTTACCATCAACACTTGGGCTGAAAATGAGCAGAGACAAAGTGGAGGAACACCTCAGATCTGAGAGTGAGTAGAGTCACACTTCATGACCTATCTACGAAAATTGCATCGGACTGTTATCAAGTTAAACCAGTGCTACATAAGGTCGTAGGTTAGATCATAGGAGTTCGCTGCTACTCAGGCGGTGTGAGGTTGATTGTGTGTTGAATTGTTTTGTTTTGTTATCTATTACATAATTGAAATATATGTATGTATAAGTGTTATTGTAATTTATGTCTGAGTATATCTTGTGTTCTGGCTGTGCTTACAATGACTGCATTGTCTAAAAAACAGTATAAATAAAATGAAGTTAATGGTTTTAGAGGTATTCAATATTAAACATTCTAAATTACCGCTATATTGTCAATTTATAAGATAAAGTTTTGATTCTTGATATACTGATAAGACGTAGTATGAAAAATATGTATACAAAATTCAAAATCTTTAATTTTTTTAGTTATAAATATTTTTCAAAAAAATACAAAATTGCTGACAGATAATGAAGCTTTTTTGGACATATGTTTACAGAATTTTTATATATTTATTTTAATGCCACAAAATACTTCTCAGGTTAGGACAGATATTTTTGAAACACCCTGTATATATAAATTACAATGCAAGGAGCAAACTACCCTTAACCATTTAACTATTATAATTTGTTCCCGTGATTGGTGTCCCTAAGTATAGTAGTAAAGGTATTATTTATTACTTATTCTAGTGTCACATCACTAACTATGCAGTAGCCACATTGAGTTTTCAAAGAAAGATTTATTAAAAACAAAAACATCCAAGGATTTATATCTATTATTACTTTTAGTACTAGTAGATTTGTTTTCAATAACTGAAACAAAAATTAAGTTTCATTTGAAAATTTTAAATGTGTACCAATAGCCAAAACAAATAATTATCTTGCAATGGCATACATACTATTAGCTGTACTTAAAAGCATATTAATATATACTATTAGCTCAACACTAAACCCACACACAAGAGTTCATAGAAGTTCATGAGAAAACAAATAAAACTGAAGTTGTGGTGTACAGAGTCAATTAAAGATGAGATCTTCCTACACATACTGTCCTACTCGCTAGCTCACCAACTGTTAAGTTCTAAAAGGAATTTTAGAGATCAATTAAAAAGTTGTTACATTTCCTTGCTCTGAAAGACTAGTATAATGTACGTAAACTTTTATTAAACTAATATGAAAAAAATGTAGTATACAAATATGTATATATAATAGTAGATTTTAAATTGATCGTTAATACAAAACATGTTCAGGATATATGTACCATTTGCAAATATGGGCGCTAGAGTGTTTCAGGTTTCTCATCTATTAACTCTCAACAAACACCATTACGAAAGATGCAGTTGTTTTCTATGATTTAAAAAATTTAATGTTTAAGAAAATTTATAGATACACCAACGCACTATTAACCATTTATTAAATGCAAACAATGTGAAACAAACACAATTTTCATTGCCAGATTAGCTAACTTTACAGTGAAAATGCAATGGCAATGAGTGAGTGTTGTGAAAATGCATTAGACAGTTTAAAGAAAATGTAGATGATGAGAAAAGGTTAGCCATCAGTCATTAAAGATGATGTGGTATAACTCGAAAACTAAACTTTGTGAGGACAGACGGTCAAGATTTCATAATTTTCTTGTGAATTTAATTTTTTTTATTATGGTTTAAAGGTGAATAACTATCTCGGTTTATCATCGCCACACCAAAAAACTGTAACACATTTTATGAAAATTATAAAAAGTTATGGTTGTGCTGAGAACCAAAACCGCTTTCGGCGGACTAAAGAACAAGTGCTCTTACTTTTCTCATGCGATACTGACGCATGATGATATTTAAGCCACATCAACATGCTCACGAAACGAATGTATTTCACATTATATCAAAATCTAAACAACAATCCATGGAGTAGAGAGACACTGTATTATTGAGAATAAGAAATTCAAGATCATATGCACCGTTTATCAGAGTTTTGCTTGTTGATTTCTTGCCATAAGATAAGTGCTGCATCTTACTGTGAGGTCAAAAAAATACAAGGTATGTTTAATCATAGTGTTGTGTTGTTCACAATAATGCTTGACCACATACTGCTGTTCAAACACAAGAGATCATCTCTTCTACATCTCAGACATAGTGCCAAGTGACTTTCAGTTGTTCCTACGTTTGAAGTGATTTCATGTCGGTCAACATTAAGATAATTTTTGACATTGTCATCATCATCACCATCATCAGTAATGATGACAATGCCCAAAATTTTACAATTAATGTCTGTATTGACAGGTGTCATAAATCTATAAAGATTGTTTACAGAAACTGGTCCCACACAATGTGACAAATATCTTAATATTGTTGGAAATTATTTAGACAAATAGTTAAGGTATGACCTTTCGCATAATAAAATTGTTTAAAATAGATTGTCATTATTTTTTAATAGCCTAACTGTAATTACCACAAGTCTCGTATTGATTATATAATTACTATACTAATTTCAAACTCATTATTAATCAAAACATTTATTGCTTTTTAGACTGAAATTAACATATAGCCGATTCAAAGTGATACTAAGCATTTTTTATAGCAAAACATTGCAGAAAAATACTTCAGACTCAATTTGTCTTGAACATCATTTGGTGCATAATAATGACTACGTCAATATGGCTGGGAACATACTACTGACCTACAACCATTTTTCATTACAGCAGCAAACATTAAAGTCTTGATTGAGTAGCCTACATCATAAAACATTGGCACTAGTTTAACTGATGCAGTTTTGTTATATTCTACTGTATTCCTATTTTCAGAATTTTTTAAAATATTTACATTACTGAATTACATTATTGTTAATATAGGCCCCTACAATCCCGGTTGGCTGTTATCTTAAAAACATTTAAAATAATTTTATCCTCCCCATTATCACCATTTTCGAAAATATAATAACTGACATACAGTCTAGACCACAAACAAATTCAAATCTGACATCAGAACACAGGATTTTTGAATAAAATATTTATCAATTCAAAATTAGATGTAGTAGACAGGAGATTTTAATTACTGTAATCATCAGAAATGAGAAAGTCTACAAAGTTTAGAATTTGATAATTAAAGAATTAAAGTGAAATTGCCAATTAAGAGAAACCAACTTAGCAATAGTGCTACAAGCGGCACCTCGCTCACAGAAAACACATTAATGACAGTAGACCTAATCACTGTTTTACCTTGAAAGCCATGATATGAAAGTGAATTTACAAACTGATTATAACTCATGCATAACAAGTTGGGTATAACTGAATATTCAAATAACTAGACACAGGGCCGTCGCGTGGTTTGTGGGAGCCCAAGGCGAAGTTGAAATCGGCGCCCCCCCCCCCTTAAAAACCCCCGTATTTTGTCCGTTCCAGTTTTGGTTCGGGGGGATAAACCCTAGCTCTTTAGAGCCATTCCATTATCCACCACCTATGGACCCGCCGTGTTCCGGACTGGAAAAACCGGCAGATATAAATAAAATCATCACGGACCACCCACCCTCCCCTACATATTTTATATACATACATTTTTATTTACATTTGATTTATTTATTTACATAATTTTATATTTCATTCTCCGTTAATGTCTTTAGTGCTCTTTCTTGTAGTCCATAAATTCAAACTTTAAACTTTGAAAGGCATTCGCCTGGCTTTCGCATTAGCAAAAGTTCTTAAAATTTCTTTGAAGTCTAAGTTTTTTGCTGTGTCATTCTCTATTGAAAGAATGGCGAGAGAGTTCAGCCTTTCCTGTGCCATTGTAGAGCGCAAATACGTTTTTATGAGCTTAAGTTTACTAAAGCTCCGTTCGGCACTAGCAACTGTCACGGGTATTGTTAGTAAGACTCTTAGTGCGACCCACAAGTTTGGGAACAAATCTGTACTGTTTGTGGTTTTTATCTTACACAATAGATCTTTTGGTGAGACTTTGATGTTCTTTTGGTTTCCATGATCCAAAATCGAACTTACATGTAAAAGTTCATGATACAGCTCAATGCCGTTTATATCTGACACTTTGGTTATTTCGTCTGTTAAATGTATTTCAAGGTCCAAGCAACTTTTTTTTAGATCTTCTTTTCCTGGAAGTTGAGCATCATCAACATTACTCAAAAATCCCCACATTTTTCGGTGTTCCTTCAACGCAGATGATCTTTTCTCAAGTGAGGCCAGAACGTTATCTACTAATGGATAAAAAACTTCTCTTGTAAAGGTTTCTTCAGATGACGATTGCACTTCCTCAGAAGACTCATACAAAAATACGCGTTTTCTTTTTCGAATCCTTTTCTCGGAGAAAACAGGTTCTATACCAAGTTCGGCTGCTATTTCTTTAGCTGAGATTACTGCGTCCACATATCCAGTCTCTCTAAACCTGTTTAAAAACTCCAAACACTTGTTGAACTTCTCAGAACAGTCACTGATATCTACATCTTTACCTTGAATGCTTTTACTGATCAAATTAACTTCAAACAGAATTTCATTCCACAAAATCAGAGTTACGATGAACGAAAAGTCTTCCATCTGACTAATCAAAGATTGAGCTTCAGAGGCTGTTTGGGGGTCATCTATTTTGTCGCCTAACTCAACCAACGCATCTCTGACTTCCACATATTGGTATCTGACAGCTTGAACAGCACTTATGCGAGCTTCCCAACGCGTTTCACACACTTGCTTTAAAGTAAGTGCTTTAGTATGGTCGTTTATTATACACCAGCGCTTTGTTGAACTTGAAAAGATGGTAAAGAGTCGTTGTAGAATACCAAATAAAGACGTAGACTTAACTGATGATTTTGCTCCATCAGCAATCACTAGGTTTAGGCTATGGCATCCACAGGGAATAAACACAGCCGAAGGGAATTTTTCCAGTACTCGGGCTTGAACTCCATTATGTACACCTGCCATATTAGCGCCATTGTCATATCCTTGACCTCGACAGTTGGTCATGTTCAAACCACACTCTTCAATTTCTTTGAACAATAAGTCAGCGAGAGCTTCTCCAGTAGTTCCTTCGGCAACTCGATAGGCTATAAAACTTTCTTCTATTTTGATTTTCCCATCTTCATCTTCAGTGACATAGCGAATCGTTAAAGAAACTTGCTCCTTGTGACTTATGTCTGGAGTACAATCAAGGATAACGGAAAAATATCTGGCTTCCTTTATTTTAGTCAAGATGCTTTGCTTTACTGAATCACCTAGTATAGTTAGTAGTTCATTTTGTATTGACACGCTTAATAAATGAAATTGTGTTTCTTTTTCAGTTATACGTCTTAAGTGTTCCATTAGTACAGTATCAAATTTCCCTAAAAGTTGTACAAGTCCAAGGAAGTTCCCATTATTTTTGGTAAAAACTTTGGCAGATGACCCACGAAACCCCATATTGTGCTCTGCTAGAAATAAAGTAATTTCTACTAACCGACGCAACACTTCTGCTGAACGCTGAGCCTCAGTTTCAATTTGCCTTATGATGTGCTGATTAATTGAAGTGTCTCCTTTAATTCTTTTTTCTGCTTCAAACCATTCAGCCATATTTTTGAAATGATCTGGTGACAACTCATGGGATTTTAAACGGTCTGTCAAATTTTTCCAGTTATTAAAACCCATTGCTTGTCCAAAATTTGACTTTGATGATGGATTAAATAGCCTACAACAGAAACAGTAGACAGCATCCGATTTTTCAGAATAAATCAGCCATCTCCTTGATATTCTTTCTCCGTTTTCCAAAATCCGATATCGAGATTGGTTTGAAAAGTGCCTACCGTCGTTATTTTTTGGGTAATCACGGTCTTCTTTAAAATATTCAGTCGGCCCTTTCAAAATAAGTTCATCACGGTGAACATGGAGAACACGCGCTGGCCACGTTGATGGATCTGAAGTTATCACCGGCACCTGATCTGGTTCAGATATTAATTCAATTTCAGTGTCTGTTGACAGTGTTATCACTATTTTATTGTCACTAGAACTATCACAATCACTGTAGTCACGATCGCTTGTAACGGTATCATCAGCAGTACGGCCAGTATGGGAAAGTACAGGCACAAATTCTGTGTCTTTGGCCTCTTGCTCTTGAATGCTACTTTGTGAGGAAGAACTACAGCTTGATACAAACGTAGTACTGATCTCAACAACGGGAACATTTTGTGTCGTATTGGTTTTAAAAAAATTTGTTAGTTTTGGCACTTTACTTAACAAAGCCTCGTTCGCTAACTCACTTTCCTTGTTCAACCTTCTCCTTTGTGCCCCTGACAACTTTTTCGACATAATAATGCTTGAGTTTTCAACTAATATCACATAACTTAAATCTAAAGGCACCACACCATACACACGCACTGTGTGGACTGTCACTATTACACTATACGCTTATACACTTCACAAGTTCACAACAACGGTGTCTGACGCGTACTGAATGCAGCCAGCGACTGACTGACAAGTGACGACTGGTTGAGTTTAGTGTAATAAGTTGAGGGGAGGGGGGGCGCCGGCGCGGCGCGAGCCGCTGTGAGTGTGGTGAGTCATGACAGCTTTGGATTCGTATCAGTGATTTGTTTAGCAGTGCAGCGCTGCTCGTCGGTATACACAGTTGCTGAGACTGATAAATCTATTACATTACCAGTTATGCATAGACAGAATTTTACGTACTCAGTAATGCATCAATTTTATAATACAGAGTTCAAAACAGTTGTCAAAGTGCTTATAAATAAAAGTAGATAACACGTGCATGCATTTTTTTTTTTACCCCCGCTCGGTGGCGCCCCCTGGATTGCGGCGCCCAAGGCGACCGCCTCGGTCGCCCCACCCACGCGACGGCCCTGACTAGACAGTAATTTGTGTAATATTCTGGAAAACTTTATGTGTTTTCTTTCATTTTATTAATTTTTAGACTAGTAAATCTGTGGATTTCACTTCCTAAAAGTTTTAATACATTCAGTAAATCAGCGGTTCCCAAAATGGGGGTCACAACCCACAGGGGGTTGCGGGCCGTTCAGAAAGGGGTCGTGAGATGTATACAAATAATGGTGAACTATGTACTTAAATTTAGACGGCCATCGAGAGTTTTAAATTAAATAACTTTGTAAATTTACAAAATATCGATATATTTTACAGATGTTGTCAAAACAAAACAGAATCATTTAATAATTTTGATATGTAATTGTTAATACATTTCTAAGTAAAAAAGACTTCTTTAGCGAGAAACATGGGCCTGTTTTTTGTCAACAAGTTTCTTAAAATTTGGCTTAATTTCAGAGAATAAGGTCGTCTTTTACGTCCAGTCGATTTCTTGCTTTGGTTTTAATGTTGACCAATGTAGAAAATCCGAGTTCATAGAGGTAGGATGTTGCAAAGGGCATGATGATTCTTAGAGCCACTAATGTTAAGCTTGGATACTCAATTTTGTGAGGAAATAGAAGCTCTAATTTTAGCTCATCCATTGTTTATTCAATTGAAGACGACGGTCTGGATCATCTTCATTCAACTCATGGACAAGCTGAATTTTATGAGGATGAAATTTTGTGTAGACTTCAATAACTTTTGATGGGCTACCATTTTTGATAGAGAAGAGATAGAGAACTCTGGTTTTCACCATTCTTTAGGTTTTTGTAAATACTTCAAAATGAGGTGTCACTTGAAGGGGGTTTACATTTAAAAACTTTGAGTTGCCCCCAAAATCCCCCATTTTTGGGGGACACTAAAAATTTTCAAAATCATAAAATGAAACTTCCTGCTAAGATTGCACGACCACCAAAAGGATATCTCTGTATATTTACTTAGAAAAATATTAGAGGGGGGGTCTTGACTTTTTATTCACCCGGTATATATTACAATGTATAATAGTTCTGGGTAAGTAACTCAGTGGACCTCATCAACTTGTTTTTATTCTATTAGTAGGCCTATATCACTTTTTTCTGAATTCTTCTAAATAATTCTGCTTCTATATGGTGTTAACAATTCGGTACAACAGTAAATGGAGATAAACCCTGTACACAAGGCTTACTTTATTAAATGTTATAATTAATAAACCCTAATTAAAACACAACTTTATCTAAGACAAATAATCACAAAGCCACAGCCTCAGGGTATCTGTCAAAATCAGTTTGCGTCTGATGTTTAATTAAAGATAAATAACATAACAACAATTTAATTTTCTAACACAGACATAAACAATATTAAACAATGTTTGATATAGATATAATTTGTTTCTTGAGCTACGAGGAATTTAAAAAGTAAAATGTAATAATTTGACAAGAAAGGAATAATCAATGAGTAACTGGTTTTATGTAAGCTTTAATGAGAAGTCTATCCGCCTGTAGCTTATATGTTTAATCCATTATGGTTAAGAACTAATCTGAGATATAAATTTCAAATTCAGACAAATACTTTAAGGACGAAAAATGTCTGGGTCATCATCACCTTATTAAAAAAAAAAGAAAGAAAAGAACATAAAATAAAGATCCCTGGCATTCAAATATCAGAACAAGAGTTAGCCAAGAAGAAACCTGATAAGTCAGATTAAAGAGAGGGATCTAACCCAACACTACAAAAGGTTTATATCCAACTAGGGTAATTACAAACTTTGTATACAGAAGTATAGTAATGTTTTATTATAATAAATACACGAACTATGTTCTTTTGAATGTAGAACTGAAAATGGTGGTCAGGCCCGTAAAACAAGGTACAGCCCAACAACTGATATATTTGAAAACAAAAACAAAACTTATAACTGTATTAAAATGGCAGTTACTTTGTTAAATAGCTGGAATAACAAGATTAACAAAAATGACCTATACATAAATGATTATAAAAGTAGTTTGGTTGTATCATATTTTATATTCTCACACAGTTTTGAGGTTCTTTGAGCCCAAATATATTTGCAGTTTTCAATATCCCAAACGGGTGAACGTATTTTGATCGAATTTACTATGTGGGCAATATATATTATAACTCAAAATTTGGAATTATAAAAAAAAAAAAAATGCAAAATTCTTATTCTCTCAAAATCGGCTCTATGATTTTGATCAAATTTTAGTAGCCCCTAAAAACCTAAACAAAATATATTGGTGTTTACTACTTCAACAAAAATGCTAGTATATGAGTTATCGGTAAAAACAAAAATACAATTGGTCACATAGCAGTTATTAAAAGACTTTGTTTGACAAAATCGGCTAAATTGATTTCGTTCAAATTTTTATAAAATGGGAAACTATTGAGTTATATCAGTTTGCAAACTAACAAATAAAATAAATTATTGATTGAGAATAATTGGCAAAAAATACAAATGAATTTTTACCGCCATCATTTACTAATTTCAATGAAATAAGATTTACTTTTATAGCAGAAGCAAAGCAAACTTAAATATATAAAAAAAATCTTTCAATATATTTAAAACAAAAATTAAAATAGAAAATACAACATTGTTAAATATGCAGTATGGTACTTAATATAAAAAAAAATAATAATAATTGTGCAGATTGGTGAAGAATATTTCTTAGATTTCATTTTATAGATTGCTGTGTGAGAAAGTTAATTCAATGTTTTTTGCTAAATTTATTTTTCACATCAACATTCATAATTTATTACTCAAATTTACATAAAATAATTGTAGAGGGTTGCAGCTGCATATTACAAGTATGGTTACTACAACAATGTGGCTTATAATTAATTTCTACAGCATTTTATGTTGGCTGCCATATTGAAACCAAAAGAAGATTCATGAAACTGTAAATAAAAAAAGAAAGACCTTTCATTTGATATTTAACTCAACCTATCATGTTATTTGAATTTTTATTTGATAAAGGCATGCTATATATATATATATATATATATATATATATATATTTTATTATTTTTTTTTTTAATTAGAATTGGAAGAGTGAACCAGTATTTTTGGAGTGATGGCGACCTACACCTTTTGTTTTGGCCCTTAGAAAGTACATTTTACCATGAGTTAATCAAAATCATTTCACCAGATTTTGAGAAAAGCATAATTAAATTTTTTTTATGGAAATTCCCGTCCCTCAGTTTAATTTTTCAAAATACGTCTTGAGATATGTCCAAATTATACCCATATCTTAAATTCTATTAAAATCTGACCACTCCTTTGAGATGTAGAACACTGCACAGATGATACCCAGACGTCATTCCCATTCAAAAACCGATTTATACTGAACACAAAGAACCTCAGCAACAATATTTGTCACACACATGTTTTTCTCTTATTTTATCTTCATGTGAGAAGGTAAAAACAAAAATATTCAATAGGTCTAACTATAAATACAAACTAATTTACATTCTTTTTGTTTTAATACAATAAATATGTCTGCATTAACAAATAGAAATGTTAGCAAGACTAAATATAACCCAAGATTAATACCTTTTTCGAACTCAAAAGATAAAAATTATTTTAGGTTAGGTAATTTCCAATCTGATTTGGAAAAGTTCCATGATTTGTCATATGAAAATACTTGAATTAAGCCTAACTACAAATATATACCTATTTAAATTTGTTAAAAATACAATAAATTGACATTAACAAATACAATTTAAAGTGTTAGCTGTGTATTTAACCCAAGATAACCTTTTCCAGATTCAAAACTCCAGATAAAAATTATTAATATTTTATGTAATTTCCACTCTTATCACAATAGACAACATTTGTATTATTTACTTGAATGCTTTGTTAACAATTTAGTTATTGTTTTGAGTGTGAATGGGAGGATATGTTAACAAAACATGTTATACAATGTAGGTTAGGCAAGCTGCATACCAGGGCAAAGGTCAAGGACAGGCAACCCAGCAGGTAGGCAATGGGTGTTGCAGGAATGCTGATCACTCAGAAATCTATAAATAGACTTACTCAACAAAACCAACTGCAGTTGTTTATACAACACACATTTACCAACACTATTTTATTTATTTTTTAATTCTATCTATTTCAAGGCAGATGTTATATAGCCTATGTATATATTTAGTTATTCCATTATCACCTTTAATTTATATATTTTTTGCAAATTTTTAACCAATATGTTATAACCTTTATTATTTATTTTTAATTAATTACTTTGATTAAAACACAACTACGTTATCATATTTAAATTATTTATTCTTTAAAATACAATTTGCACCTAAAGTTGGGTGCCAATATATAACAGTTGAATTAATTAAATCTTCAAATTAATTGATGCACATATGAGTATTCAAATTTATTCATCTTATCACTAAATCTCATCCATTCAACTTAAACTAGACATAAACATTTATAACACAATGAAATACTTAATTCTAGAACATAGCAATTTTATTATTATTATTAGGTGCATCAAAATCGTATCATTAATTGTAATTTTAATTTAGTCTTTATATTTTAATTCTCAATTGTTTTATTGATTTGTTGGGCGCCAGGTATAATTTACCAATTATATAATGAAGTTACTTTGATTGCTCTTTGAAAATTTAAGTTTAAATGGCTCTCGGCCTAGCTCAGATTTTATTTAAAGTGGGGCGTGGTTTCTTTGGTAACCTGAAGTAAAGAACTACAATAACTAATCAGATAACTTATCGTGGTTCAGTAGCATGGAATGATGTCTTCTTGGAGTTTTACAGGTGAGATGATCCCTCGAACTTATGGCAGATATCACAAGAAACTTAATCCAATTTATAGGCACTTTGACGATCTCGAAGCTTGAACTACCTCACTCTGTTGCTTGAATTCTTGGTCAATTAATCAAAACTCTTCTTTAACTTTACGATGATTTTAATATAATTCGATGACTTAAAACTTTTCTTCAACTTTACGACGATTTGGCGAACTTCGCCCTGTTCCTAGTTCCTCTCCCTTGCGACGCTCGTTCTTCACTGCTTTTTCTGATTTTTGAATTCTTACGCAGAGTTTTCCCGTTTTACCCCTTCTTCGCTTATTTCTGGATGACGCTTCTTTTTGGTTGGTTGGATTTGATTTTTCAAACTCTAACCGTCTTTCAAAGTTCGTTAGATCTTGTTTCTTAGCTGAGTTCAACGTACCTCTGCCTAGTTTTTTGTCTCTTTTTCTTTTGTTAACTTGGGCGTACACAAACTTTCTACTTTCCCATGTTGTCACATTACATAACTCAACTCTTCCTATTTAATTTGTCACGCTGCCCTCGCCCTTTCAATAATTTTGTAGTTTCGAAGTATTGTTTCCTTAGAAATCCTTTAACAAAATTTATTATGTGTTGGAGTGACGTTTATGTTTGACATTTATTTCTAACTGACAAGGTTTAAACATTTTGAATTGGACAAAGCTTTTACTTAGGGCTTCTCAACGTTACATAAGTCCCAAGAAATTTTATGTTAATTGCATAATTAATGATAAAATTTGCTTTTGATACACCTTTACACTAAACTTATTTTAATAATACACATATACATATCGTAACATGGACTATGACCTACTCTTACTCTCATTTAAAAACCCATTAGAATTACTGTCCCTTTAAATGACTTTATGACCTACTCTTACTCTCATTTAAAAACCCACTGGAATTACTGTCCCTTTAAATGACTTTATGACCTAAACTGCGGTCAACCTTTTTTCTTAACAATGGCATTGTCTAGAATCCCACGTCAACAAACCCTTCTTGTAAACCCCAATTAACATTGTTCCCTTGACCCTCTTCAACTGTAGGACATGTGTTTGTTTACATTTTATTTTACAGTTAAATTCATTTATTTTTGTTTACTTAACTCTCTAATTAATTATGAAACCTTTTTAATAATCTACAATTAAATATACCTCGGATGTGAGTTTTATTATTTTTAATACTAGCTAACTTATAAGTAGTTTTTCCTATCTTAGAGATTACGGTGTATGGTCCTTCATATAGTTCACAGAACTTGTGATATCGTTTTTCAATTGTGCTTGACGGAATACAAGCTCTTACTAGTACTAAATCATTTATCTGATATTCGGTTGGTGGATGCAGTTCATTGAACTTCTTAGCGAATTTTTCCCTTTTATTTTTAATTCGTAAGTATATTTCTCCGTGGTCAATGTCGTTTGTTTCTGTGTTGCCTGGATTAATTAAATATTTTTTCCAAATTCGTGTCGGACGTGTATTAAATTGTACTTCTAATGGTGTTGACTCAATTGTATCATGGTATGATTCGTTCATGAAACTTTCCACAGTTTCAAGTAGCCTTCCCCATTCTTGGTGATTGTCAGGTAACAGGATCCTGAAAAGTTGACCTAGATTTCGCATTACTCTCTCCGCCAAGTTGCTTTGTGGATTTCGTATTGCAACGGTCCTTTGTCTAATTCCCAGTTCTTGTAACCCTTCTGTCCATTTTTTGGATGTAAATTGTGTACCATTATCCGAAAGTATGTATTTTGGTAATTGGACTTCTTTAATGTATTTCCTGATTTGATTTAATGTTGTTACGGTTGTTGTGTTTTTTACCTTATACAATTTTGTGTATTTAGAAAATGCGTCAATCACTACTAAGATGTACCTTGACCCGTAGACTGACCGAGGCAATGGTCCGTAATAGTCTACACACACGAGTTCACCCTTACCTTTTGGTATAATAGGCGTAAGTTCTGCGTTTCTACCTTTGTTGTCATGTTTACATTTTTGACATCGTAAACATTTAATTATTATATCCCTGACCTTTTTAGCGACTTTGTCTCCCGTGAAATCTTCCTTAAAATTATGGTAACATTTGCTTATTCCTATATGTCCGCAAATTTCATGAATTTCCTTAATTAATACTTCAATGAATTTTTCTGGAATCATTAATTTCCACATTCCTCTTTCCTTGCGAAATAATTTTTTTTCAAACAATTTATAACATTCTAAAATTTTTGGATCATTTTCTTCTAATTTACCTACTATATTCCTAAATTTTGTATCCTTCTTCTGTAAAACTTCTATATTTTGTAACTGTTCGCCCACTTCTGGATTAAACTTCTGTAACACTAATTGGATTTGTACAAGTCGGTCCTCCCCATTTTCTTGTGAACATTCTCCATCCTCTGGGAATCTGCTCAATGTATCTGCAACAATATTTTCTTTTCCCTTGCAGTGTCGAATTTGGATGTTATACTCCTGAATTAATAAGATCCACCTCGTCATTCTAGCGTTAAGTAGTTTGCATTGGTTAATGAAAGTGATCGCCTTATTGTCAGTTATAACGGTTATTTTTCTCCCTAATAAATAATTCCTAAATTTCCTTAATCCTAATACTACACTATACAATTCCTTTTCGGCAGTGCTATAAAATCTCTCAGCCCCTTTAAATGTTCTGCTTGTAAATCCTACTACAGCAATGTTATTCTGGTCATCGAGTTGGTACAGTTGTGCTCCTGACGCAATATCGGACGCATCTGTCTGTAAGTAAAACATCTTTTCCATATTTGGGTGCTTTAACGTTACAGCCTCAATAAATTCCTCCTTTACAGCTAAAAAACTCTGGTTAATACTATTTGTCCATTTAAATTTTGTTCCTTTCTTCAGTAGTCCTTGTAATGGAGCTGTTGTTTGTGCGTAATTTTTTGAAAACCGGTGGTAGAAATTTGTTAATCCTAAAAAGCTTTTTAATTGTTTTGGTGTCTTAGGACGCGGAAAATTTTGAATTGCCATCATTTTTTGCTCTTGCGGTTTGATACCATCTGTGGTGATAACAAAACCTAGATAATCTATTTCTTTCCTGCAGAACATAGATTTCTCAAAATTTACTGTTAAGTTGGCGTCTTGAAATACCTTTAATATTTTTTCTAATTGGTCCACATGATCTTCCCAGTTTTGCGAAATACATAAACAGTCGTCCACATACATAATTAGATTCCTTTTAACTTCTTCCGTCAGAATTGAGTCCAAACCTCGCGTTAAACTTGCTAAGCTTGTGCTCAACCCAAACGGAACGGTTTTGTACCTGTAGCACAATCCTTTGTACAGAAATGCCGTGAAATCCTTGCAATCTTCGTGCAACGGGATTTGCCAAAAACTGCTAGTTAGGTCTAAACTACTCATCCAACTGATCTTCTTACCGATTGTCAATAACTCTTGGATTGGTCGAATCCCTTCGTAATCCGGTATGGTTCTCGCATTTATAGTCCTGGCGTCTAAACAGATCCTTACGCTCCCATCTTTCTTACATACAGGTACTATAGGATTAATGTATGCGCTGTTTGCTCTCTCGATGATCCCATAACTTAGCATTCTCTGAATCTCTGCATCAACGGCTTCTCTAAACTTAGTTGCTACTGGCCAACTCCTCTGACAGTATGGTGTTCTATCAGTTACTTGAAATTTATGGTAATAAGTTGAAATTAATCCTGGTTTTTTGCTGAAAACTGTTTTATATTTATTAAATATGCTGTATAACCGCTGCCTATTCTCAAGTGGTACATGTTCCAAATTGCTTATTTTGTTTATATCAAATTCATATTTATCCTCTTCAATTTGTAGGCAATTATTCAAACTTTCAATATTAACTTCTGACGAATCCTCGAATTTAATTTCCTTTCTACCAACTCCATAGTTTAATTTATTTCCTATTTCTAACTTATTATTAATAAAATTGACGATTGCATGATTTCTTGATAAAAACTCTAACCCAAGTATACAATCTCGAATTAGTTCTGGTACTATTATAAAATGCACGGCGATTAATTCTGTTCCTAACTTAACTTTAATGAAAATTTGTTTTTTAACACTTTTGGAACGCAGACCTAATGCTCCAATAACTTTTACTCCTGCTACCGGTAATTCTTCAAAAACTCCTAAATTTAATTTATTTGTGTTGTAGAAAGATTCAGATATCGAATTTACCTCACAACCTGTATCGATTAACGCTCTGACCTGTACACACTCATTAAAAACTAACTTAATTTCTGGACATTTATTAATGTCATTAATTATATCGCTTGTGTCGTGATTGTCCTCTAAATAATCTTTTAAATCGGTGAATAAGGTATTTATGGTTGCCTTGTTCTTATCCGCTAGGTCTACATTCCATTCCAACTTTCACTTTTGCCCTCTTCCGTCCCTGTCTGCAGGTTGTCGACCTTCCCAACGGTTCCCTGGTCCATTTTTTATGTCGGCACGCACATCTGGTTTTCTGTAAACATCCCTATTCTGACGTAACGGTAAATGTCTACTGTTGTACCCATTCATTTGTCCCCAAGGCCTGTTTACAACTTCTCCCTCTCTCTCGTCGCGTGGATAGGATGCCTTATAATTACCATTTCTTTCTTCGTAACTATTAATGTGTCGTACATCTGCCTGTCGGAATTCCATCAATAGTTTTACAAATTCCTGCTTTGTTTTCACACCCCTGGTGATAACAGCAATTAGTGTAGTTGGGTGAAAGTGCTTAGCGATTTTTTGGACTAACTGGGCTTCTAAAATCGGCGGTTCTAACTCTGAACATTCCAACATCATGTTCTCCACATATGTGATAGCTTCATCCCCAATTTTTCCTTTAAACTTTCCGAATTCCAACCTGTCTCGGATGTTTGCTTGTATCATTTCGTTAAAATATTTATCCATAAATATTTTTTCAAAATCTTCGAAGTTTTTAACTTCCCTACGGTGTAGAAACCACCATACACATGCTTCATCTTTTAAATATCTATCTAACCAATACATGTTCCCTTGATGTGTGTAACTAACGCTAACTTCTTTTATGATCCTTAAAAATTGCATTGGGAATCTTTCTTTTCCTGTAAAACTAATATCCCTTATCTCTGGTTCCCTTATTATGATACCATCCCTTGTTTTTAAATTACTTAATCTTTCATCTACTTCTGTCACTTTAATTTTCATTTCGTCCGTTTGTTTCTGATATTGGTTAATTTTTTGTGAATTTTCTTGGCATTGTGATTCGATTTCTAGAATTTTATTATTAGATCTAGCTTGACTTTCCTTTACCTTATCAATCTGAGCGTCTACGTTAATTTGATTTTCAGTTAAATTTTTGTTTACGGTGATTTCGATTTCTTTAATGCTCTCTTGCACATCCTTTTCTACTTCCACGACTTTACTTGCAATTTCTTTTAAATTTTCTCTTAAATCTTCGCACTTATTACCTAATTTATCGGTGAAATTTTCTTCAATTTTATTTAATTTATCATTCATTTCCGTCCTAATTGTCTCGGCTGTGGTATCCGATCTTAATTTAATTTCTTCGAGCTTGTTCTCGAATCTCTCCGCAAATTCATTAAATTTTCGGTCCATTGTCTCCGCATTTTGACTAACATTGCCACTAAGTTCTTCTAATTTTTTATTATTTTCCTCGAGCTTTTTATTTTGTTCTGCGAATTTTTTATCGAGCCTTGCTTTTAGAATTTCCGCATTTTTATTAATTTCTTCGAAATTCTTTTTATTAAGGGCTTCCGCATTTTTACTACTTTCTTCAAATTTTTTATCGATGCTTGTTTTTAGGATTTCCGCATTTTTATTACTTTCATCAAATTTTTTATTAAGGATTTCGATTAATTCGTTTAATCCTACCGTTGGGGTCCCATACACCTTTAAATTTTCACTCTCCCCTGAATTATTACCCTCATTAGTATTACTTTCACTATTATTAATCCCTATAGCTCTATCCATTTCTGATTCTATCCCCATTTGATTATTAATCTCCTCATCAAACCCCATTGTTATTTGGTTATTTGCCATCTTTTTATAATTTTTTATCCTATTACTACGTCTTAACATTAAATTAATTATATCTAATAGTCTTTCTGTCTCTTATCTTATAATGCTACCTTCAGGTTACACCACGTGAACTAAATTTTAATTTTAATTAAGCCCCACGTTGGGCGCCAATTATAACCTTTATTATTTATTTTTAATTAATTACTTTGATTAAAACACAACTACGTTATCATATTTAAATTATTTATTCTTTAAAATACAATTTGCACCTAAAGTTGGGTGCCAATATATAACAGTTGAATTAATTAAATCTTCAAATTAATTGATGCACATATGAGTATTCAAATTTATTCATCTTATCACTAAATCTCATCCATTCAACTTAAACTAGACATAAACATTTATAACACAATGAAATACTTAATTCTAGAACATAGCAATTTTATTATTATTATTAGGTGCATCAAAATCGTATCATTAATTGTAATTTTAATTTAGTCTTTATATTTTAATTCTCAATTGTTTTATTGATTTGTTGGGCGCCAGGTATAATTTACCAATTATATAATGAAGTTACTTTGATTGCTCTTTGAAAATTTAAGTTTAAATGGCTCTCGGCCTAGCTCAGATTTTATTTAAAGTGGGGCGTGGTTTCTTTGGTAACCTGAAGTAAAGAACTACAATAACTAATCAGATAACTTATCGTGGTTCAGTAGCATGGAATGATGTCTTCTTGGAGTTTTACAGGTGAGATGATCCCTCGAACTTATGGCAGATATCACAAGAAACTTAATCCAATTTATAGGCACTTTGACGATCTCGAAGCTTGAACTACCTCACTCTGTTGCTTGAATTCTTGGTCAATTAATCAAAACTCTTCTTTAACTTTACGATGATTTTAATATAATTCGATGACTTAAAACTTTTCTTCAACTTTACGACGATTTGGCGAACTTCGCCCTGTTCCTAGTTCCTCTCCCTTGCGACGCTCGTTCTTCACTGCTTTTTCTGATTTTTGAATTCTTACGCAGAGTTTTCCCGTTTTACCCCTTCTTCGCTTATTTCTGGATGACGCTTCTTTTTGGTTGGTTGGATTTGATTTTTCAAACTCTAACCGTCTTTCAAAGTTCGTTAGATCTTGTTTCTTAGCTGAGTTCCACGTACCTCTGCCTAGTTTTTTGTCTCTTTTTCTTTTGTTAACTTGGGCGTACACAAACTTTCTACTTTCCCATGTTGTCACATTACATAACTCAACTCTTCCTATTTAATTTGTCACGCTGCCCTCGCCCTTTCAATAATTTTGTAGTTTCGAAGTATTGTTTCCTTAGAAATCCTTTAACAAAATTTATTATGTGTTGGAGTGACGTTTATGTTTGACATTTATTTCTAACTGACAAGGTTTAAACATTTTGAATTGGACAAAGCTTTTACTTAGGGCTTCTCAACGTTACAATGTATTTTCAAATAAACTTTTAAATCTCATTAAAAAAGTGAACAGTTTTTAATAGATTTATTAATAGAAAAAAAACATAAAACTGTTCCCAATAACATGACTAGTAAATAATACCTATTATTATTTTTTTTTAAAGTAAAAATTCATGATTAAAAATTAAATAGGGTCTAACCTTTATAAAAGCTAAGGACTCCCTTCCTTTTATTTCCTCCATTTCCAGTGGCCAATTCATAATATTATGTGGTGTTTTGTGATGGGTCAAAATATCGATGTCAAGTTTTATGTATATATCAGTTTTTAGATTCCAAAAAAGTAGCTTTGGTCTGTCATCTTTGCATTGATCTACAGTCCAAAAGTTTGGACGGGTTTTTATCAAATTTTGTATGTGTGCATACTTTGGCCATTGTGTTAGGAAGTTTAATATTTTATATAATTTAAAATTTGGAGTAAGATAAAAACAAACATCACAAAATTACAGTTTTCTCAAAATAGGTTCTAACAGTATTTTCATCAAATTTTACTAAAGAGTAGCCTCTTCAAACCTAAACAATACTTATTCATTGTCAAAAAATCAATGTATTAGGTTAGTAAATTATCGGGAAAAACCAAAAAATCAACTATAGGGTGTTTATTATAAAAGACGTAAATTCTATAAATCGGCTCTAACAATTGTATTCAAATTTTAGTGAAATTATTGACCCAAACCTGTTTGCAAGCAAAAAAAAAATACAGTTCATGAATAATTGGCATAAAACAAAAACATACTTTGACAGGCGTCATTAAACACTCAATTTTAATAAAATATGATTTAAGCTGAGAATTTATTTAAAGCAAAAATGAAATAAATTTAGACCATATTTAAATATTTGCATCATGACACAGCGTCCATTGCTCATTTCTACTTTATGACTGACATGACATTTTTGTTAAGTTAAGTTTTGGTTTCTTTTCATTTGGTTTTGAGTATGAGTGAATTAGAAAGTTTGTGCAATGTTTTTGGATCGTTTATAATATTTAGCGCTTCCCTTTCCCAATCGTTTTGGTCGAAAATGTATTTTCATGCTTGTGTCTAATAAAACTAAAAAGTTTTTATGTATTTATTAACTGAAACAAAAACAAATTTAAAGTAAAATACATGACTAGTAAAAACACAAATTATAATTCAATAAATACAAGTGAAAATCAATTATGTAATATGTTAAATCATTTGATTTCATACATACAAAATTTCATTTTTTTCATATTGAATTATTTGTCATATTTTTGTGTTACTTTAAAAAAAAAATTCAAATGCATACCTATTGATGATTAGGAAATCAATCAAAGATACATTAGTTCTAATAGTGATAGGCCTATCGTATGAGAAGAACAAACATTTAAGTTTAAAATGCATTAAGAAATAACCCTTGCAATTAAGAGTGAGTGACATAAAAAAAAAAAAAAAAAGAGGGAGGGAGGGATCATTTTTTAATAAAGTCTAGAGACCCCTCCCCCAAATTAAGACACTTAATTTATTATCATTTTTTATACAAGGAAATTATTTACATGCCAAGGATTGAAAAAAGGTCCAAGACTTAATTTTTTTCAAAGACTTTTCAAAAATGATTTGATTTTTTTTGTAAAAAACGAGTAAATTCTAAAAATCTGGAAAAATCCATTCAGGTAGTTTGATTCAATATATAAGTATTTTTTTGTCTCTTGAAATGTATTCAAAAAGAAAATGATTATATTTTTACTAAAGAGCATTTATCCTTGAAAAAATCGCGATGTTTTGACACTGTGAATTAATGTACATTATAATTTTACTTATCAATGAAAATTATGTTCCAATAAAATAAACTATACTTTAAAAAAAGTACAATTAAATGTACATTTATTTGTTCAACATTTTTAGCATACATAAAATCACAATATTGATTTTTCAGATAAAAAACTGCTTGTAAGTCGGAAAATAAGCACTTATCTAAAATATTTCAAGGGACAAAAAAATGTTACCTTAGTCGAACTACATATATCAATTTTACCATATATTTTAGAAAACGAATTTCTTATTCATTTTTATTCTTAGTTTTAAAAAAATTTCCAGAAAATATATACATTTTTTTTAAACACCAGAGAGTTAATAAAGTCTTTGATTTTCCATCTTCCTCAACTTTTCAAATATTTTTTTAATTTTCCCTGCATCTTTTTAGACTTTTTACAAACTATATCTCGGAAAATAAAATGACAGGATAAAAATGATTCATTTTTGTTCAAATTATATAAAATACGATCTATTTCATGTCTTTTTCACTCTTTAGTATGTTAACAATTTTACTGTTTATGACGAAGATAAAATTTAAGCATAATTTTTTTTTTTACTTGTTTTATCTCGAAGTTATTACAAAGCACCCCCCCCCCTCCCCGAGTTAGATTTTTATTTAATTCACTTCTGGAGATATCTCTGATGTTTCAACCGAAAATTGACTGTATTAAAAAACATATAATGGTTTGGAATCTAATTAGAAACAAAATTAACAAATTTATTAGCTACAGTCCAGAATTATATTTTATATACGTAAATATAAGAGTAATCTGTAAACTATTGTTTGGACACCATAAATCTGTATCACTCCCATCATTTGTTTTTATGTATTACGGTCAGTGTTTGTGCACTTTCTTTACACTTCTAAATAAATTGTCAAAGATCTCACAAGTGACAGGAAAAAATTTGACTGTTTATGATAAAATTGTGATTTATGTGACCAGAGGCTGGAATAACCCAAAACCCAGCAGCTGTCACAAAGAAATAAACATGATTTAATAGTTAGATTACAGGTAATTCTACAACTATTGTAGTAATATTTGATTAATTTTTCAATCTAGGTGTTAACACAATGAAATTCTATTCATATGTAATTTCATTAAAAATTAGAACAATATAATTTAAAAGCATTTATTGTTGACTGGAATAGAATGAGAATTCAAATATACATTTTTTAATGGGGAAAATCATATTCAAGACTAACAAAAAACTGAGTTTATACATATTTGTCTAATCATTTGTTGTGTATATTTCTTATTGGATTATTCTTACTCTATACAATGGTGTGTTCATGGATAATTCATATTATTTTGATACTTTAAAAAAAAAAGTTTTAATTATTAATTTCACAACGATTGATTTCAGATTTTTCAACTCATTCAAAATGATGACATTTGAAGATAACTAACTAAAGCAACCACTTCACAATTATTTTATTTCAATCATACTTAAAATATTGAACCTTAATTTTAAATTAGCCAATCTTCATGTGATAGTGAATAGATTCTGGGCTAAAGTAAACAATTCAGAGATGTAGGTAAAAACATGGGTTGCTTTAACACGAGCTTACATTCATATTGCATATCATGTAAAGTAATCTTATGTAGGCCTATGCCCAGAAGGGCAATGGTTGTACATAACAACACTCTGTGCAAAGAGAGTACAAAATAGTGCTACTACAGTACTTTGATAAAATAAAACTTGAACACAAATTCACATAAATAGTCATTTATTTATTCAAACGCATTTCAATGACAAAGTTGCCATCTTCAGTAATGCAGGAGTATAACTGTGTTTAGATTTTGTATGGATAGTGGACACAGGCTTAACTTAGAAAGTGGTCCTTGGTATTACCTAGTAGTACACAAATAGAAAAACACAATAAAATTTCTATTTATGTACTATTAGGTACTGAATAATATGTATCACTAGACCACTGTGGTGAATATACAATGAAAGAAAATTCACCAAAACCACAATAAAATACTAACAACACAAAGGCTGTATAGTTATGTTTATTCTACCTTATGTACATTTCAATATTTATACTCTGTGGATTATATTTCTGAATATGATAACAGTGCTATTGAAATGTACATAAGGTAGAATAAACATAACTATACAGTCTTTGTGTTGTGGAATTTTCTTTCTTAATTACTACTAGGTAATACAAGGGACCACTTTCCAAGATAAGCCTGTGGTCCCCTATCCATACAAAATGTAAACATAATAGACTATGTGCGCTATTAAACACTAAACTAACTATAACTGAAACATTCTATTTGTGAGCACTTGAGCATTTATTCTATCAACATACCCTCTCACAAGTTAACCTCAATATCAATTTACCCACAGTATATTTTAAAATTAAAAAAAAAAAAACTCTTTCCATCGTCACATGACTTTAATTTGCTGGTTTTCCCCCGTTCTATTTAAAGTGAAATAATATTGATAAGGTTTCACATTAATGAAACAAAATAATGCTCCGATTTAAACAAGAAAATAATCAAACATTACTAAAAATTTCAAACAAATTAAATGATTATTTTTATACTCATTGTTGCTTAGCCTTAGAACTACATTTATTTGATAAGTATCTTTTTTTAGTCAACTGGAACACAATGTAGTCCTACTGAATGTGTAACTATGTTATTTAAGATTCTATATTATGTAATATTCTGTACGTGGACTTACAATTAGCTGGCCTGAAGATGTTGTTATAGCAGTGAAACATGTAGCCATATACTATAAAATATTGTTCAAAGAAAACTACAATTGACTGAAAATGTATTGATTATTTTAGTTTTGAATTTTGATCATCTTTTGACTCGCCTCAGCAGGTCATCAGGCAAAACTTCTTCCATTCCAGACAAACTCACCTCATCTCCTCCTCCTTCATCAGTTTCCACCCTACTACCTTGGTCTGTAGTAGTTCCCATAGTTGGCTTTCCCATACATTAGTTCTTTTTCTTTTTTTATTTTCTTTAGTGCTCTTTCAGGCGTTTCGATTTCCTCAATCCTCTTTATACCTAAAGCATTGCAAATGGAAACACGACCTCTTGATTGTCTCTTTCAGAGGTTCAACTTTATGTCTCGAAGGTCTTCATTACTTACTTCATCCCTTTTTGTAACTTTTTCTATTACTCTAAAAATTGTCATCTGTCACCTCCAGTATGCTCAGATCTTCATTTGTTCACATCCATGTCTCTGACGCAAATGTTAAAATTGATTGATAAAACTTTATACATAATTGTTTTGGTTCCTTTCCCAATGATGTATCGCCATATCCATCGCCATGTTGTAAAATTGACCTTTCTTCCAAATCCTCTCTCCTTTCTCCTCATGTACCCTACCATTGGCTGTGATCTTGCTTCCAAGTAAATGAACTTATCTACACTTTCGAGATAGTTTCCTAAATTTGATATTATCATTTTTTTCATGCAAATAAGACTTATTTAATGTGTTTAGATATTATGAGCATCACATTAGTCTTATTAGCTACAGTACAGTATATGCAACATCTGTATAAATTTTTTATTTTGAAATTAGGTAATTAAATAAAGAATGTATAAAGGACTAATAGAAAACATTTCTTTCATTATCCTATTATTAATTAATTATTTGATTGTGTGGAAATTTATATTCATAAATACTATCTTATGCAAAGTGTAAAATTTAAATTAAAGGTAACTGCAGATGGCAAGCAATTAGTAATAGATGATTTGTTTGTTACTGCACTGTTGTTAGGAATTCGCTGAAAAAGAAGACAACGAAGATTTTAGGTACATCCTCTTACATTCAGAGATTTTTGAAATGGCGTTTCCACTTTTTATTTGATGGCCTCTTTTTTCAACTAGAAAAATTTTGTGAATTTTCAACAAATAAGTTTATCAACTAATTCAATATTTTGATTAGAAAATTGCTCCAAATAATAGATGATACATAGAAATCCTATCTTTAGAATGATTTTCTGTTACTCTTGAGAACACTAGACTTAATAGTCATTCATATTTATCTTATAGAACACAATTTTAACATGAATATTAATTTAGTTTTTATGTCATAAATCATATAATTACGGTACATAACATAAAATGATATGCAATTACAAAGGTAGTGTATTGTATTGTATTATTTTTAAAAAAAATTAACTAATAAAGTGGAGAATTTTTCATTATATGTAAGGATGGAACATAAGGAGTGTTATCATTGAGAACAGGCAGAACTTGTGTAATTCCATACTTATATACAAGTTACACATTTTGGAACCAACAATTAGGTTGATAACCGTTTGTGGAAAAATGGAACATGTCTCTTTTTTATAGACCCCGACATATTATTTGTTCTTGAGTGGAGAGTCATAAAATTTCATAGTTGAAAATTCAAACCAACAAAATAATCTGATTCTGCCACTGAATATATGTCCTCTGCGTTCAACAAACCACATTATATTTTGAAAAAATAATAATAATTTAACAACTTGTTTTAAAGTTTTAATTATGTTACATGTTTTGTGTATGATTTTACCTGAACACTTATAGTGACTTTTAAACCAATCAAGGCTGTATTATATATTATTCAAAAAGATGATTGAATGGGTTTGAGCTTATCAAAATGCATATTCACAATGCTGCCAATTTCAATTTTAGATAAAATTCTCATGCCAAAATATAAAATGACAGTTGAGAATAAAATGATTTAAAACATTCATTGATGCAAATAATAACAATGGTGCCAATTTCAATTTTAAATAAAACTGTCACCCATAACATAAAAAAAAAAATTTGAGAATCTGACATTTAATTAAAAGCATTCATCGCTGAAGTAAAATGCAGAGTACATTGTTTAGATAATAGATAGATTTATTTCATAAAATATGTTTACATATTTAGTCCAAACTATCAAGTCCATCTAAAAATCTGATTAAATGTAAACAAAACTGGGGAAGCACAGCTGGAAATTAATTAATTAGGCTACTTACAAAATTTGATTTCATTTAATGTGAAGCATAATTTTTATTATTTTATAATATAAATACGACTTTAAACTTGCTCCTATGTTGGCAGGATTACAGAAAACCATAAGGATAACGAAATCAGGGGATAAAGTATTTTGTTACAGCTCAAAAACTATCGCTTACATCAAAAATCAAATTATGCCAAATGATAGTTGAAAAATTAATTACTTCACCTAGTGGAGATTGTGATGTCAAAAAAATGGTCTCAATTGACAGTTACAACTACAATCTATAGATTTAATGTATACAATATTAGTTCTGAGTTGTTCTGGTGAAGTTGTATTGAGTTGATGTAAAATAATAAATAAAATTCAAGACAATCTTGGCCAACACTTGTGGCAAAGCCAAGTTGAAATAAAGAAATTATATACAGCTGGAAAGACCATCTCAACAGCAATCAAATCAAATGAGAAAATAAAGTGATGTTGGTAATGAAAGAAAAAACCAAATCATTAAGACTTTAAAAAATCTGTTCTTCTGAAGAGATGTAAAACAATTCACATTACATTATTTCTAGGTTATGATCACTGCTTCTATTTACAATACAAAAAACTCACTCTTATTTTACTTATATCACCCTAAATATTAACTAATATAACCATTTACCACAAGTAACGTACGTTTACTCAATTCATGTATATTTGTAAATTCTATCTTCAAAATGGGCTTCAGAATATTGTTTAAATGGGACGAATCTACTATTTTCGGATACGATGTTGTCTCTTTTAGGTCTTAACTTTTGGAAAACTAATTTATGAGGTTACATAACCAGAAAAACTAAAACAAAAAAGTTATTTATAAAGCAATAGTGCATGAATGAGTCAATGTTTAACCTATCGACCGGTCCTCCCAGGCAGCGATTTTAAATTTTGTAGATTACCCATAGTGTAAATATAAAAACTTCTTCACCCATATGTTATCACAAAAAGAAAAACAGACTAAATAATTTTATCATTCATTATATACCATATTTGGCATTACATGCTAAAATTCCGAACTTCAAATGAAAGAGTTATTAGTCATAATTCCTGTTCTGTGGATTTTTACATGAAATAAAAATAATATTTTTTAACGCTTCTATCATGACCAGATTTTTTAGCGAGTTCAGTTTGAATAGCTGAACCTGTCGCTCTACCAAACTGTACTGTACACTAATACCACACCAAGTTCAAGTGAGCAATCATTTGTCATGGGTTCCAGTTTATTCAACTTCCAACTTGCAACAGGAATGGCTGCTCAACGAAACTGGTCATAAATGTGTTTTTTAAGTTCTGTGTATAAATTTATTATGTTCTGTTAGATTCTTAATGTGTGGTTTTGTTTCATAAATGTATACACATTAGAAACCACTTAGCTGCTCTGGCTATGAATTAATTTCCCCCTTCATTTTGATTTGAAAAATCCCCCAATTCAGAAAATTTTCCAAATAAAATGTAAAAGTTAAAGTTAAACTTAAAAATTAACTTTACTCATGATTAAAAGCAAAACAGGAACACGAGCATATAATCCCTGTCAGTTAAACAATGTTTCAGCACAGGGTAATGACTGTAACTGAGAAAGGATGGCGGGAAATTATGGCAAAAGCATGAGTAACCAAATATTTGTAGAAAAGTCCCCCCCCCCATCCACTGCAACTAGCTGATTCCGTGTACATAGAACACTGGCAACTACTGTACCAAGGTAGTAAAGCTATCAGTATTTAGTGATAATTTTCAGTTGATATTGGAAGTTTCATGATTATTAATTGCCAAGTTAAATTATCAACACTGAGCACCTTGGCAGTTGGATGGTTGGACATTATTTTTGGGGTCACAGATCCAACTCAAAATGGCATGTGATTGGGTTTATAAATTAACCACATCCAACTACCAAAAAATACCTCACTTACCATTATATTATATTAACTGTGATTTATTACACCATTATTTATTGTATGTATTAGAAAAGAATATACTAATTTTGTTTAAGTGCTTACTAATTAAAAGGAAAAAGATAATCATCTTGGTTTTGACGTTGATTCTTAATTAATTTTGATTAAGTATTAAAATCATTGAATATAACAACAAAATATGAAAATGTTGTAACTCCTCTATCTTCGATCAACACTCAGTTTTACTGGTAATATTACTAGAAACCCCCAACATTCAAAAAAGTATTTATTTCAATCTAAAACTTTTAATTTCAACCTGTCTCATTTTAAAAGATAAACTAAAGTCTTTTTCTCCTTTATTAAAGTAAAAGTAATATAAAAATAAATGAACACCTGTATAATTAATTAACTCTGATAAAGCTTCCACGCTGTGATTAAATGTTCAATCTTGTAAAATATCCAAATCATGAAACTTAATTAGTTTTGTATTATGTTTTCTTCTATATAAAGTAAAGAGAGAAAAGTATTATGATATTGGTTAGGCTACTATTTAAAATTTAATTTTACAAAGTTAAGAAGTTACAAAGATAATAAAGTTTTGTTTATAAATCATTGTTAGAAACTTTTATCACCTAGGGCTCATTTACATGAAACTTATGTAAATTAAGAACAATATTTTTTTTAATTAAGAAAATATGAAGAACAGCCTCAATTATTATAATAGTTTTATTTGAGCTGGTCTTTAAAAAACTTTTTTAGTCTATAGGTAAAACCAAGAAATATAAAATTTTCAGCCTCTAGGAGAAACTCAAGTGTGGGGGTAAACTCAAAATGTAATTTATGAAAAATTCAGTCATAATTAGAAGGTCTTAAGAGTGAAAAATATATAAATTGTCTATTCTGTTGTATTTGAAAAAGTAAAAAGAGTCTATATATAATAACAATTCATTCGTGTAAAGAGATATTATTTATAATCAGTTCATATGTGATTTTTAAAACAACAGTGTAGAGTTTTTTTCATCTTTTTTTTCTGCCAATGACATACAGTATGATAGATCCAAACTAGGAAAACGTTCACTTAGGTGGTATTCTAATCAATGCAGAATGGAAGGAAAGACAAGAGTGAGAATCAAAGGACCTAATTTCAGCCTTTGTAAACCATTAGGTGATACTAGCCAATCTTCCAAACAGACACATGCAATAGATCTATATTTAACAAAGGTCTCAAAGATGTAAAGGTCTATTCTATGTCACACAGTCAGCCAGCTCTCAACACTCTTGTTTTAAGTCTAAACTAGTCTGGGAATGTCTGGACACCCTAAAACGCTGACCTGGTTAGCTATGAATGCCGAGGACATTCATCCTGGAAAATGATGAAGCAGATCACTTTGTAAAAACGTGCAAAAGCCGATTTAGAAGTACCAAACTAATCTTCGAAGTACCTATTATAAAAACAACGGCAAAGGAAGAGGACCAAAAATCCACTTATTGGAGACAATGTCCAGTACGCAGGTAATCCTTATTATATATTCCTTTCTCTAGCACAACAGCTAAACAACGCACAGGTAATAGTTAAGGATGATAAAAACTAAACATGTTTAAGTGAACTGTCATCTTAAACACAAGTTGACTGTGATTCTCAAGAATACAAAATACTGTTATACTTGGGTGGTGTACTCCCAACAGTCTCAGAGATTGAGGAAACAACTTCAAATATGGTCTCATCATTGTAATTAGCTTGGGTTTGGGCAAGGTGTAAAATGTGTAATGTTATATTGTAACCTCTAATTGTAAACTCTGCATAAACATTATTTTCTTAATAAATGGGTTTTATTAGCCGGGTAGTCACAACCACCTGGATTTTGATAACATGAGGCGGAAATTCGTCAGCTACCAGTATAACATATAACTATATTATTTCTTATGTAATAAAATGAACTTACTTTATTCGGTTGTAAACTAGAAGTTCTGCTATCTCTCTCCCGACCCTTGAGTAAGTTGTTTCGACAAAAACCAGCACCTTAGGATCAATCCTCAGTCTAGCAGCAGAACGATGGTCATGTGCGATGATTGGCATTCTTGTTACACCACTCAACACAGCACAGCGGATAGACGGCTCAGGTCGAGAGTCACGGCGCATCAAACTGGAAATATACAAATTATATTATACTAGAAATACAGTTAAGATTTTTACTCTAGCATCTAAAAAGGTTTAATGAAATTTATTTTCAAAATTGAACCTCCAATGGAAATAATTTTTCCAAAACATGTACTATTTTAAGATGATTCTAGGAATTGTGAATGTTATTATCTGAGAATGTGTCTTGTTAATATGATATGCTCTCAGTCTGAACCTTGGCGGCCACAAGTCAACATATTGATTCCTGCTAAATATAATATATCTAGCATAATCCATAGACTAGCTAATTACCTGACATTGCCTAGATATTTATTTATCTCAATCCTCTATTAAACAGGGAAATAATTAATTCAATCTATAGTGTAAAATTGAAGTAACTAAACTTGGGCTTAAATATCATTTGGACCAATCAGCTTATCGACTCCGAAAGCTATGGATTCGACACTTATCACGAGCAATTCAGATATTTTACCCCCCATGCCGATGGGGCTGACCTTGTACTTAAATACCAACGAAAGTGTCACTATTCATTTCAACAACCCCGGAAACTATGGATTCGACACTAATACCAGTCGTTTTTGATTATTTTTATGTCACTCCTTCCTACGCCATCCCTAGAAAATACTGTCTTGTCCTAACAGTTTTTTTCCAGATTCTAAGTCATATGTGTTTGGTTGACATTGTTTCATGCGTTCCACAGTTATGCTGGAACAAACACATCTATTTTCATATACATATAGAGAGATTTTTATTATATATAATTGTTGTTGTTATAAGCTTACACAATTTTTATACAAGCATCTTTATTTTTCATCCACTTCTATCAGAGAGGATGTCTATTGTAAAGAATAGAGAAAAAACATTCCAGGGGTTTCCTAGGTATACATCCCCCACCCACACAAAAAGTGTATATTTTCACAAGTTTGTATACTTGTTTTAATATACCTTTAAATTGGTTTTGGCCAATGGTGGTGAGAAGAGGAAGAGACACTACAAGAATATATATATATATATATATATATATATATATATATATATATATATATATATATTTTTTTTTTTTTAATTTCATGTGGGGTGTCAAATTGAAGGTAATTTTAATCTGATTTGCCCGGCAGATGAATTACACTGGTAATTTTATATAATTTAGTTTAAACCAGGAAGTGGGGAGAAAAATGACTAAATTTATTAAAAACATGTATACAAAGTTTTACAAGGTTAAAAAGTTCTAGAGGCAGTAAACTCTTTCTCTCATTTCTGGAATTACATTGTTAGCTGTGAACAAGTTTGTTTTAAAATTCTAAATGTACTTGAGTGTTTTCAACTCTAACAATCGTTGTGCCTTACACATTACGCATTGTCAAATCTCTAGTGGTTAACAGTCTGCTATATACAAAGTATAATTAAGTAGGCCTAACTAATTAGTAGGGAGTATGTTTTACACTCTACAATTTACAGCTGCACTGTGTGTTGTGTAAGAAACTTAAAACTGCACTATTACATGTTTAAACTTTTAGAAGCTTGTGCTCGTGATTTTAAATGTAATTAGTGACTAACTTAATTAGGTCTATGAAAATAGATGATTATATCTGCATTTAAATAGTACCGGTATATAAAATACACCTGCATAAGAATAGATGTGCAGGTTCCCCATATAAAATTTAAAATTCAAGATAAAGCTTTTTAAATCTCATAATCATACCGAAACCTGGCATTTATAATATGTTATGATTTTTCTATTACATCCAAAATAGATTATAATATGTTCACTCATTTGGGCTGAAGGAGCCCTATAGTACTGCACAGAAAACAAACAGTAACAACTTTTAGGAGTTCAGAGGGTTTTCATATTATTTTGAACAACTTCATACAGCATAACTTTCTCTATTCTATGTATACTTGTCTCGTAACCGTATTTGTATAATTTTAGTTCAAAATTTTATATTCTAATTTATATCAAATCTTAGTCAACAAATTTGTGTTTGTGAGTATACTTTCAAACAAATTAGAATATTTAAAAAATAAGTTGATGGGCATCGTCATGGTACTTGGCCAGCCACATCATATAATCTAATACAAGCAGATCCTCGCAATATAATGTCCAGAAGTTGGTCTCCGGGGACTGTAGGATATGTTAAATTGTACTGGTAAATCAAGGCGTCATATCTAGTAGGGTAAGTTCTATACTCAGGTTTCCTAAATTTGTAATTGTGTATATCACTACTTTCTTGACATCGGCTAGGCCCTAATGGGCCTCGTAGATGTGTATATATTAAAAAGTCTCTACACTTAGCTTGTGTTAGTTTTTCGGCCCTATTTAATTAAGGGATATCCACATTCACGTCGATGACTCAGCCTTGCCAGATTTTTTACTATACGAATATCACATTTTCTTGGAAGGTCAGGATACGAAATTATATTTTTGACAATAATTTCACTATTTGTCGTCGTAGAGAAAGTCGGGTTGGTATAATTACATACAGAATTGAAAAACTGCCAATTTTAATTTAATTTAGTATGTTATAAGTTGAATAATAAAGGATATATGAACAACAACAAAACTGTTTAGTTTCAAACTGTTACAGTATAACAAACACACAGAACACAATCCTCATAAAAAAATAGCCTAAGTATCAGACGCGTGATACACCAGCTACACCAACCAAACCACAACAAACTGTTACCCTCTTAGTTCTTGCGCTTACATACAAACAACAATGATAAACAGATCCACAGGATGTCGAAAATCACTTTTGTGGTTTCCTGAGGCTATGAAACATGACGATGAGTCAAACAACTTAAGTTGAAATTTTTGTGATTACCCTTATACCTCATATACTGAGTAGGCTAAATATTCATTGTTTTTAAATTGTGGATATCGATAAGAGACAGGATTAAGTAGGCTAGATAACTTAAGCTTATATATATATATATATATATATATATATATATATATATATATATATATATATATATATAATTATTATTATTATATATATATATATATATATATATATATATTTAATAAAATTTTCTCTTAATCCAATTTAAAAAAAAAAAAGTTATCAGTCCCATTTTAACATTTTTGAAGTGCACTTTATCAGCTTACTTTGTTGGTACATTAATTTGTTTACAAAAGTATCACAGTATTTACAGTATGAAGGAATTTTAATTGCAAGCAACACACAGCTATCTAATCATACTTCCTCTAATTGTATCAGAACGAAAAATCTATAGAAATGCTATGTGTACATGTTGTTCTTGTAATGTGTAGCCTATTATAATTAGGTATCAGTCTAGTTCAAAATGTATGTTAAATTCAATAATATATCAACTATTGATATTTGTTATTTAAATATTTAGCTATGATTATTTACCCAGTAGACTCTATAAAATGTACAATAAGATTGTGAAGAGGCAAACATTTTTACCTCAATTTTGTAACCGATCTTCATTTTACAAGGCCTCAGGAAATAATAAAAAAAAAAATATTTCGGCATGCCTTAGTCTATCGTCATTGTCATTTTATATTCATACAACTTAAAACACAATATATACTCCCTACCACAAACTAATATAATTTTAATTAAGTTATAACAAAGCTATAAAACACATAAAATTAAAGTGAAAACCCTATTTTTTAAATCAATTTGCAACTCTACAGAACAGACGATGAATAATCAACTGTTTATAATTGCTAAGTTGGTTGTGTATAGTAAGGAAGTAGAATCAAAAATATAACCTAATAAACAAATTATCAAAATTGGTTCCTATAGTATCAAATGTAATTACCGGTACATTAAAAAAATCATAAACATAACCTAATAGAACAAAGATAAATACTAACCTATTTCACTCTTTAATGCAACTAATAAGAAAAAAAAATATTACAGTGTTCCCTCCCTCTTTTGTTAATTAATCACTGTGCCGAATTTGGTCCCATATAAATAGACGAAATAATTTCAAAAGCAGTCATGACAATAACAAGTTAGCGGGAAATTTCTGCTCAAAAAATTATTTCAATTAAAAAACCAGACTGTTTTCTTTAATAATATGATTAAACCACGTTTATCGTCAAAAAATTACAGTTTACATTTATTTACTATTGACCATTGTATTTTATAACAGTTTAAATTCTAATTAAAGTTCTACAGTGTGTTAGTCAAATTAGTACAAATATATAACAAAAATGTTTTAAATGGACAAACTATTATACTATTATTTATACTATTATTATTTAGGGAGGTGTTTCGTCTTTAGGTCTTAAAAAAAAAAAAAAAATTACATTATTCAATCAAATTTCCACCCTTATGGTCTCATAATTAGTTTTCAGTAATCTGAGCTGGTTCCAGTCCCACTTATAAGTAAACTGTATATTTTAGATCAAGTTAGTAAAATTCAAAAAATAATAAAATAATAAAAATAATTTTTGTCATGTTTCTTTTTTTTTTAATTCTGTATTGTCTAAGAAGACTGACAACTGCAAACAACCACTCATATAATTGAAGTGTATTGTTATCAAAGAAACACAAACATCAGTTTAAAATTAAAACTCTGAAATTTTCCAGCTACATTAACATTAATCATTGAACTCTTAAGAGTTCGGATGTAGTGTTCACTAATGGCAGTTAAAACATTTGAAAAGAGGCCATATATCAATTTCAATGTTCAGAAACAATTTCTATTTATTAAAATATATATATAATTATTCTTATGTTGGAACTGGGTACTTGTTGACCTTCAGATGTTACTTTCTACTCAGAACAAACTCTAATTTTATCTTATTTACCAACAGGAGTTAGAGGAATTCTCCAAGCAGCATTTATAATTGTTTGGATCGATTATACCACTCTCCCTAATTTTATATATTTCTTTCTCCGTTTTACTCTCAAGACTTTGTTCTACCTCCACTATAATTTGATTTATATGTCATAAGAACAAAGGTAAATTACAAGCTTTGTACCATTTTTTGTTTCAGAATTAACTTGTATACCTCATATTAAAGAAAGAGATAATACTCCATCAAGGGCTTATTTGGGCTGGAGGTTTTTATTTTATTCTTTTTGTACAGCAATGACCGAAAGGTTTTTTTGACCTATAAATAACTACGAAAAAAAAAAAAACAAGGATGGTGAACTGTACATACTATCCAGTTAATAGACATACAAAAACAATTTTAATACTGAACTGGATAATGTACCCATCATGTAAACACTCCTTACCCAGACGAATCCTATGCTACGATAAAGAGGCATTAAATTTAAAAATCAAATGTGTACAGAATTAATGGATGCGAAATGAAACAAACATATACTGGAAGATTAAAGAATAGAAGTGATGGCACTTTACATAATATACAACCATGAAGATAACTGGAAGAGACATGTTTAAAGAATGGAACATGGAGACACCAAAAGGGAATTCTTCAGTACCAACCGAAAGGAAACTACCCTATAGAATGTCTGATGAAGAGATAGAAATAAATTCAGAACCACATTTGACCCAATGGGCTAAATACAAAGATTCAATAAAAGTAAAGATCAAAAGTTGGTGTCTTGGGCCTTGTATGAAATGTTCAATTGTAATGAAATGGTAGATCAAATGGTTTTTCTGCATAGGATTAATTTGTATAAAACGCAGGTTTTCTGAACCTCGTAATTGTGTATATTACTACTTTCATGACACTGGCAAGTCTCCACTCACTTCCCTTGTATCAGTGTCTCAGTATTTGCACAACTTGAAGCTGTGTATGAAGGAGTCTCCACTAGTTATGCTTCTGTCAGTGACTTAGTTCTTGCAACTATATATCACATTTTCTTAGGAGTGTGTGGGTTCTAAATTAATATTTGCCATAATTTTGATATTTGTCGTAGTATTAGAGATGCAATTGATATCATTACTACATTTAAATCTGTAAACTTTTATTTAATTTAGTTTCTACTGATAGACACACGAGATGTGGAAAAAAAACTGTTTAAAAAGTCGCCATTTTGACATTTTCAATTAGTTTTTCCGCATATCAATAGTGGTACATATGAACTCTATACCAAATTGCATGTTCTTATCTTAACTTTTGGAATCCCTAATATGCTTACATACAGACAAAAACAACAACGGAAGGATGCATGTCAAAAATTACTGTTTCAGTTTCCTGAGCCCATAAAACGTGAAGATCAATAAAAAAATAGGGGTTGACAGTTATTTATGATTACCAAACCTGCCCCATACTTCGTACTTTGGGTAAGTAACAAGCTGTTTATTTATTCTAATTTGCGCAACTCACACTTGACAGATTTTAACGATTTTAAAAAAAATTAAAGCTCTCTATCCAGAGATGTCTCATTAATGGTTTTAAAAAAAATCATTTTACAGCTTCAAAAATTAAAAACATCACATGGGAGTTTCAAGGTTACAATTAACTCAGAATCCTCTCCAATCCATATCACTTGATGAAGACCTAGTTGTAATGAAGCCATAATAGAAATTTCCGCAACAGTGACTATATAAACAAATTATCATAGTCTGAGAGTTACTTTTCAATTACTGCTTTAACGTTAGCCTCAGTAGAACCGATTTCATTAATTTAAACAAGTGTTGTATAGCAAGTACGGTATATGAATACATTTCATTAAACTGTGGATTTTATTTTCTTAATTGTAAAAAATAACTTTGGATTACAGAATTGCTTTTTATAGAATGATTTTAATCAACCATTGTCACCCCAATCGGAATAATTCGTTTTCCAAAATAGTCTTTTAATTTTAAAGTGTTTTTAATTTATTTTGATTCCATTTAAAATATATAATTTTGTGTGCAAACTGAAGATCAACAGTTTTATTGTTCTGAACTTATCAGTAACAATTATCCCAAATTTCAAAGTTGAGAAAAAATTAACAGCAACTGTTGTGATATAATAAAATAAACTAACTGTTTATTAATCCATTGCCATTATTGTCTGCTGTTGTTTTTTATCATTCCATATTAGAGTGCTCCTTTTCAAATCTTTACTTATAACTATTATAATAACACTGTAGTTAATGACATGACTGTTGAACTGGCTAACAAGCTGCAGCATTCTCAAAATAATTGTGTATGATTTTAAAAATGTAAAAAACAATAAACATGTTAGTCCATATTGTAAGAAGTTATTTCTTTTAAAATTTAATGACTTCAGATCTTTTCATATTTTAATTATGTTGCATGCTGTTCTTCAAACTGGAGTGCCAAATTACTTTGAAAATAAGTTTGTTTTAACATTTTTTTTAAAAAGTACTAGGAGTACAAGATACTGACTCAACAATGTTAATTATACCAAAGCACAGAACAGTTATGTATAACAAATCTTTTACTGTTTTGACGTGTTGTTTATGGGACTCATCAGATTCCCTTAAAGCCATCGATAGCTATGCCCAATTTATAAAATTCCTTAAGTTGCATTATATGAATAGCGTGGATGTGAACTGACCTCTCCTGAGAATGTGCAAGGTAAAGAAGTCAAAATACAGTAGATATACACAACCACTTGTGTAACTCAATTATACAAATTCTAACCTATTTTCAGATGAGCTAGAAATTTGAAATTTGGCAAACTTAAAGCTTTTAGCCTGTAACGGATGACAAAATTTTAAAAAAGTTAATTTTTTAATTTTTATTCATTCATTCCTGTCCGTATAATGTGCAACACCTTTGTGCAGATCTTGACCGACAGAGTAAATCTATGGATCTCAGACGACATCTCCGATAGTGGGTCCTAGATCATAGTAGGGCCAGACTTCTGTGAGGGATATCCCGTGTCATCAAGAGCTGACTCAGTCCCATAGGTGGGTATGTAGAATTAACCAAACAGATAAATATATGTCCCTACGTAAGTTCTACCTTGCTCTGTAATAAAATCATTGTTTCATCATCACACATTCATATTTTTAATTCCTTTCTGTCCTTGAAGATTTATTACAAAAAGCTGATTATGGTTGAGGTTAGATCAGGCAAGCTGACCTCCATTCCCTCTTACAAACTGTAGACATTGCAGCTGACGACAAAGTTTTTATTGTGCACTGTGGATCAATTGATTAATAGTTCACATCAGTTTAGATTTGTGGACTATCAAAGATTATGGAGGTTGAGTCAGGTTGCTGGTATTGGGTTTTTCCGAAGGGTTACACTACTCCCCTGTCTTTATTAGTCTAAAAAAATGATGAGTTTTCTAACATTTTTGATAGTAAATGAAGTTAAAGACTCCTTTGACTCCTTTCATAATTGAAATGATTCCAATTATGGATTACTTCAAATAATTTCCAGTTGGGTGTGCAGCAAAAAGAAGATGAAAAGTTATTCTACCTAGATAAGAAATGGAACCATTATGAAATGATAATGTAATGGACAAATAATGTTAGTGAGGTGTGGCATAATTGTTGTTAGAAAACACAATTCTGATTTGTATTCAACATTAGTTGAGTTTCAAAAAGAGTAATCAGATTCCTTAACTATTGTAGCAAAATTAAGTTTGAGAAGAAATGTTAAAGCAGGAATAAAAAAATTATTAGAACGATAGTCAAAGATTATTAACTATATAAGAATGAAAATCATGTTCTGGAATACCAAAGTGCATTAGCAGGGCCGTCGCGTGGGTGGGGCGACCGAGGCGGTCGCCTTGGGCGCCGCAATCCAGGGGGCGCCACCGAGCGGGGGTAAAAAAAAAAATGCATGCACGTGTTATCTACTTTTATTTATAAGCACTTTGACAACTGTTTTGAACTCTGTATTATAAAATTGATGCATTACTGAGTACGTAAAATTCTGTCTATGCATAACTGGTAATGTAATAGATTTATCAGTCTCAGCAACTGTGTATACCGACGAGCAGCGCTGCACTGCTAAACAAATCACTGATACGAATCCAAAGCTGTCATGACTCACCACACTCACAGCGGCTCGCGCCGCGCCGGCGCCCCCCCTCCCCTCAACTTATTACACTAAACTCAACCAGTCGTCACTTGTCAGTCAGTCGCTGGCTGCATTCAGTACGCGTCAGACACCGTTGTTGTGAACTTGTGAAGTGTATAAGCGTATAGTGTAATAGTGACAGTCCACACAGTGCGTGTGTATGGTGTGGTGCCTTTAGATTTAAGTTATGTGATATTAGTTGAAAACTCAAGCATTATTATGTCGAAAAAGTTGTCAGGGGCACAAAGGAGAAGGTTGAACAAGGAAAGTGAGTTAGCGAACGAGGCTTTGTTAAGTAAAGTGCCAAAACTAACAAATTTTTTTAAAACCAATACGACACAAAATGTTCCCGTTGTTGAGATCAGTACTACGTTTGTATCAAGCTGTAGTTCTTCCTCACAAAGTAGCATTCAAGAGCAAGAGGCCAAAGACACAGAATTTGTGCCTGTACTTTCCCATACTGGCCGTACTGCTGATGATACCGTTACAAGCGATCGTGACTACAGTGATTGTGATAGTTCTAGTGACAATAAAATAGTGATAACACTGTCAACAGACACTGAAATTGAATTAATATCTGAACCAGATCAGGTGCCGGTGATAACTTCAGATCCATCAACGTGGCCAGCGCGTGTTCTCCATGTTCACCGTGATGAACTTATTTTGAAAGGGCCGACTGAATATTTTAAAGAAGACCGTGATTACCCAAAAAATAACGACGGTAGGCACTTTTCAAACCAATCTCGATATCGGATTTTGGAAAACGGAGAAAGAATATCAAGGAGATGGCTGATTTATTCTGAAAAATCGGATGCTGTCTACTGTTTCTGTTGTAGGCTATTTAATCCATCATCAAAGTCAAATTTTGGACAAGCAATGGGTTTTAATAACTGGAAAAATTTGACAGACCGTTTAAAATCCCATGAGTTGTCACCAGATCATTTCAAAAATATGGCTGAATGGTTTGAAGCAGAAAAAAGAATTAAAGGAGACACTTCAATTAATCAGCACATCATAAGGCAAATTGAAACTGAGGCTCAGCGTTCAGCAGAAGTGTTGCGTCGGTTAGTAGAAATTACTTTATTTCTAGCAGAGCACAATATGGGGTTTCGTGGGTCATCTGCCAAAGTTTTTACCAAAAATAATGGGAACTTCCTTGGACTTGTACAACTTTTAGGGAAATTTGATACTGTACTAATGGAACACTTAAGACGTATAACTGAAAAAGAAACACAATTTCATTTATTAAGCGTGTCAATACAAAATGAACTACTAACTATACTAGGTGATTCAGTAAAGCAAAGCATCTTGACTAAAATAAAGGAAGCCAGATATTTTTCCGTTATCCTTGATTGTACTCCAGACATAAGTCACAAGGAGCAAGTTTCTTTAACGATTCGCTATGTCACTGAAGATGAAGATGGGAAAATCAAAATAGAAGAAAGTTTTATAGCCTATCGAGTTGCCGAAGGAACTACTGGAGAAGCTCTCGCTGACTTATTGTTCAAAGAAATTGAAGAGTGTGGTTTGAACATGACCAACTGTCGAGGTCAAGGATATGACAATGGCGCTAATATGGCAGGTGTACATAATGGAGTTCAAGCCCGAGTACTGGAAAAATTCCCTTCGGCTGTGTTTATTCCCTGTGGATGCCATAGCCTAAACCTAGTGATTGCTGATGGAGCAAAATCATCAGTTAAGTCTACGTCTTTATTTGGTATTCTACAACGACTCTTTACCATCTTTTCAAGTTCAACAAAGCGCTGGTGTATAATAAACGACCATACTAAAGCACTTACTTTAAAGCAAGTGTGTGAAACGCGTTGGGAAGCTCGCATAAGTGCTGTTCAAGCTGTCAGATACCAATATGTGGAAGTCAGAGATGCGTTGGTTGAGTTAGGCGACAAAATAGATGACCCCCAAACAGCCTCTGAAGCTCAATCTTTGATTAGTCAGATGGAAGACTTTTCGTTCATCGTAACTCTGATTTTGTGGAATGAAATTCTGTTTGAAGTTAATTTGATCAGTAAAAGCATTCAAGGTAAAGATGTAGATATCAGTGACTGTTCTGAGAAGTTCAACAAGTGTTTGGAGTTTTTAAACAGGTTTAGAGAGACTGGATATGTGGACGCAGTAATCTCAGCTAAAGAAATAGCAGCCGAACTTGGTATAGAACCTGTTTTCTCCGAGAAAAGGATTCGAAAAAGAAAACGCGTATTTTTGTATGAGTCTTCTGAGGAAGTGCAATCGTCATCTGAAGAAACCTTTACAAGAGAAGTTTTTTATCCATTAGTAGATAACGTTCTGGCCTCACTTGAGAAAAGATCATCTGCGTTGAAGGAACACCGAAAAATGTGGGGATTTTTGAGTAATGTTGATGATGCTCAACTTCCAGGAAAAGAAGATCTAAAAAAAAGTTGCTTGGACCTTGAAATACATTTAACAGACGAAATAACCAAAGTGTCAGATATAAACGGCATTGAGCTGTATCATGAACTTTTACATGTAAGTTCGATTTTGGATCATGGAAACCAAAAGAACATCAAAGTCTCACCAAAAGATCTATTGTGTAAGATAAAAACCACAAACAGTACAGATTTGTTCCCAAACTTGTGGGTCGCACTAAGAGTCTTACTAACAATACCCGTGACAGTTGCTAGTGCCGAACGGAGCTTTAGTAAACTTAAGCTCATAAAAACGTATTTGCGCTCTACAATGGCACAGGAAAGGCTGAACTCTCTCGCCATTCTTTCAATAGAGAATGACACAGCAAAAAACTTAGACTTCAAAGAAATTTTAAGAACTTTTGCTAATGCGAAAGCCAGGCGAATGCCTTTCAAAGTTTAAAGTTTGAATTTATGGACTACAAGAAAGAGCACTAAAGACATTAACGGAGAATGAAATATAAAATTATGTAAATAAATAAATCAAATGTAAATAAAAATGTATGTATATAAAATATGTAGGGGAGGGTGGGTGGTCCGTGATGATTTTATTTATATCTGCCGGTTTTTCCAGTCCGGAACACGGCGGGTCCATAGGTGGTGGATAATGGAATGGCTCTAAAGAGCTAGGGTTTATCCCCCCGAACCAAAACTGGAACGGACAAAATACGGGGGTTTTTAAGGGGGGGGGGCGCCGATTTCAACTTCGCCTTGGGCTCCCACAAACCACGCGACGGCCCTGTGCATTAGTACATAAACATTTTCTTTTGTGATATTTTTTCCTTGTTGTTTAAAAGTGAAAAACTCGGACATCATCGCCTAAGAAAAGTAAAATTCAAAAACTTTAGACACCTAGCCCTCAAGCCCTCTTGTTGTGGTCGGAAGAGAACAAGAGTTGGTCAAGGGAGACTTGATAGAAAAGACAAAGGATAGATATCTAACACAAGACTACATGAAAAAGGTGTAGATTCAGCTAGGCTCCCTCGGGATTGCAAGTCCATATTCACTATAGTGAACCGATGAAGGCATTATTGTGATATATAGCCTACTTTAAATGAATACATTATTTAATTTAAATATTTTAAATTTTCTTAATACAGTACATTTAAAAAAAAAAGAATTTTAGGACATTAGGAATTTTTACTTTAGGTTCTATTCGGAAGAATTAACTTTAGGACAAAGAATTAGAAAAATATACTGAAATGTAACAAAGTTAAAATTTATTTGAAATTTAGTATGTAGTTTTTATTTAAATTTGTACTCACTCGACAAGTGATTTGTATTGCTACATCTTTGGTAAACATTGTCATATAATATCTCTGAATCACACGTAAAATTTACCCTTCGAATCCCGGCCTTCATCAGAATATCTTTAGTTGTCATGGTGTTATATTAACATTAGAATAACCTTAACTAACTTCCTTACTTTCTATTTTTGATATTTCTACAGCCAATGCAAATTTTACAGCTTCATCAAATATGATTGAAGTTGACTGCTTTAATAACCTCCCTCTCTGTAATTTCACAGCCTCTCGTAAAATGTGAACGTAAATGAATATTAACATCAGAAATGTTACAATGTTCACTTCATTTATTTGCTTCAGCAACATAATTTGAAGCTGACTTCAAGCACAAATATGTTCTCTTCTGCTATTTCATTTAGCTTAATGAGATGCATTTTATAAATAACCATTAATGTTTATTTATCCAAGGAAGACTATTTATAAATAAAAACCCACTGTAACATTAGAAATCTCTGAGTGAAATAATATTCTAACCATGGAAGTTTCCTATAGCATAAAACAAAAAAAAAATGAAAATATTAACTTCTTAGATTTTTCTCATCCGTTACAGGCTAAAAGCTTTAAGTTTGCCAAATTTCACGTTTCTAGCTCATCTAAAAATAGGTTAGAATTTGTATAAATGAGTTGCACAAGTGGTTGTGTATATCTACTGTATATTGACTTCTTTACCTTGCACACTCTCAGGAGAGGTCAGTTCACATCCACGCTATTATTTAGTTTGAGTCTAATGAAATTTTTCCAGATATTTAGTTTATCACATTCGGTTTCACCCTTTCTTTGGCCAGTTTAAGGTTAAGGTATTTTTCATTTTTTTTTGTTTTGTTTTTTTATTTTAAGTCAGATATAAATTAATTATCATGCTTTGGTTTTTCGGCTTACCAAAATTTTTCAAACTTTTTGTTTTTATAAGCCAACTTTTTGTATCCTCTCGTACCTTTTTGCACTTTTTCTAGCGGCTATACCTCAGAACATTGTCTTTTTTACTAAGAAATCTTTTCTTATTTTTAGACAAATTTTCTGTAAAGATCAATGTTTTCCACGTCATTTTTTGGAATGTAAACAATTATATTACTTATAAAAATAATAAACATTCGCATGTAGAAATTATATTTTCCCACATCATGTTACTATGAAGTTACATTTTTATTTCTAACAACCCTGGAGATTTCCAAAGTTTAACTCTAAAAATGGATAATTGGATGAACTATTGGTACAAACACATTTAATGAATATAGACATGGAAAGTTTATTATGTTTACAAACAAAGTTTGAGATCTAGCTTGCCCGAGGACAGCAAGGCAGTTTTAATATGTTTGAGATTATAATAATGAAGCGAAGTGTATTCATGTCACAGTCACCTTGTTCCAAAGGTGCAGTCAAGGATAAACGACTTTAATTAGAAACCACTCCTACAACTACAGCAGGGATAATGATGTACTGTATTCATCATTTAGTTCAATCGTAAAATGATAAAAGACAAATTTTTGATTTGATTTTTCAAGAACAATATAGAATTACATCCTTACCTTTATGCATACAACAGAGATCAGTCTTCCAAATTATTTGTCCAGCTAAATCTAATAACATTGGGTGAAAAATGAATAAGCGAGATTAAAAGCCTGTGTTCATTCCACCAATTAGACAAATTAAAAAATAACAGATAGCTTTTTACAATGCCCCTAAAAGAAATTGTTAGCTTACGGGTTATTCACGAAGAAACGGAAAATCTTTCAGGATAAATTTTAGTGGTAAAAATAATGAAAAAAGTTAATAAACAAAAATCCAAAAATAAATGGTTAATGTCTCACTTATCCGCCATTATGTTGTTTTTTGCAATAAAAAAAAATAAATAAAAAAAAAAACCATTATAACTATGGAAATAAATTAGATGTTGAGTTCATATTTGTTACACCTATTTTTATGTTACATTATATATATGTTACAATTGTTACAAAAACAAAGACTTTAGTTTAGACATTCTCAAAATGGTGACAATTTAAAATATCTCGAAAAGTGTTGTTTCCAAAAAAAAAATACAAGAGACTAAATATGTTCCTCTTTTCAATGACAAACAAAACAGTATTTTAAAAAATTTGGTGTAAGTCAAAGGATAACAGAGTTATCAAGGAAAAAATAAATTAATTGGTAATTACATAAAACAGCCAAGATAGCCTGAAAATGCAACATTTTTTCAATTCTGATATCTCTGAATATTTTTATTTTTTTTTTATTTTGGATCTTATTTTAACCCATTTCATAGCTTATAATTTTAAGAAAGAAAATGTACAGTGTTGTGAAGTTCAGTAAATAAAAAGAAATAAGGGAAGAAGAAGAGATCATCAAAAAGATGTAAAGGGGTGCTACAACAATGAAAAATAAGCAATTGCAGCTGGATCCCCAACAAGGATTGTTGAAAGCAGTTATATATCTGCATAAATAAAGGAGAAGAGATGAGGATGAACACATTAAGTCAATTGTGAAAAATTAATAAATTAATTGGTGAGTGAATATTTTAATAACGAACTTGAATTACCTGATTCGTTGGATAGTTTCCCTGTGTTATTATACATTTTTTTTTCTTTTCTAATTTTTAATAGACCATTTTATAAACTTTTAAAAACTGTCAAAACAAAGAAGAAAAAAATTCAATTGGGCCTGTATCAGTGAACATTATTTAATGTAGCATATCATAAAATCACATCATAATTTCACCAACCGATTTAACCAGTAAGTTTTATCATCCTTGTAGGTTAGAGATTTTTATACTACTAGGCCTAATAATAACAATGTAGGCTAGTAATTTGTATTGTTAATATTTATTTATTTAATAATTGGTGCACCAACATCAATAAAGAAACAGAACAAAAACTGTAACATTCAACTCAGATATATGTTTTTGTAAACCGATTGAGCTAGCGAAATAGCAATAATTAATCTGATTTATAATTACATTTTTCATGTTTATTTCATCTGTTTAACTACAATCGTCTAGTGGTAAATTATAAACTTCTTAGTTCAGAAAAAAGTATCCAAGGAAGAAAATATCAAAAATATATTCAAGGAAGAGAAAATATACCTAAAACATTAAGTAAATATCACTTTACACATCTGGGTTGTGAAGACAAACGAAAGTATTTGGTACTTATCCAGCCGCATCAATGAATGTAGTAATACAAGTAGATACTCTAAATACAATTCTGTAAAGTCTTTGTATAAGTCTCATCAATGCCATATCTGGCGAAACCTTGATAGGATAGACCTAACAAATGTACAACATACAAAAGCATTTCTGTTTTATTTTATTTTAATGAGATGATGTTAAATTGTATTGATACATCGAAGTGGTATACTTTAATATATGGTCAGTTTCTTTAGAGCATTTGTTAGGTTTTCTGAACCTCGTAATTGTGTATTTCAATACTTTCTTGATGTTTACTAGGCCCTAACAACCCTCATAGATGTTTATATATTAAAATGTTTCCATTCATTTCGCTCATTGTGACCAACACTCCCTTCTTGGGAGGTCAAGGTTTCTACCATAATTTCACTATTTGCCATCGTAAAAAGGTAGAGTTAGTATCATTATAGATAGAATTGAAATCTGCAATTTTTTTATATTTATTTAGTGTGTTACAAGTTGAATTATACATGAGATATGAACAAAAACTGTTTCAAATGGCTGTCATTTTGAATTTAATTTCTGAATTTCAATAGGGTTTTATTCGAGCCCACTATAATATTCTACAAAAAATTTAATATTCCTATTTTAATTTTTGGAATCACTATTGTGCCTACATACAGACGACTACAATGGATGGACTACATGTCGAAAATCATTTTTTCGATTTACTGAAGCCTGAAGCGTGAAGATCCATTAAAAAAAAAAAGGAAGTCGAATATGTGTGCGATTACCAACTTACTCTATAGGCCTACTTCATATAATTGGTAAGTAAAAAAAAAACGGTTTTCAAAAAAAGAACAACTTTTACGTTCAAAATTCAAAATCGAGCTTCGTACTGTAAAATTAGACTAAGAAAGAAATTAAATAAAATCTTTTTCGAGTTGGTTTACAAGTTTCAGATGTTTGAAAAACCACCCTTGTTTTACTGATTAACTTTCTAAAGAACTGATACGTAAACATTTAAAGCCATTTTTACTAATTATAAATGTATACCACAACTCCACAAAAGAAAATGTATAAATAAATTGCTCATATCTATAATAGCATTAATCACAATTACAAAACTGTTTTGGGAATAAAACGTGTTCATTAATGTGTAGGGTCAAAGATAAATGAAATAAATCACCATTGATTTCAGTTTATTTCTGAAAGCCAATGTGAAGTCGAGTCTGTTGTCTTGTGTAGGAAAGTGAAGAACATATTTCAAGTTGATTGAACAACCCACACTGACTGATCAATTACCTTTACTTTACTTTCAACACAATTAAGAACTCGTCACAGAAGTATTGTGTCAATTTACTTTATAGAGAAGATTAAGTTAAAGAGTGGACCAATTTGGTGTGTGAGTATAATTTGATTATATATCAAGACTTTTTTTCCATTACATCAAAATTTGGGATTATCTATCATAAGACCAACACTTTTAAAATTTGACTTTTCTAAAAAAACAGTTTATCTTTAAAAGGCCTGTCTGTGATCATTACTTTAAAAAATTGGAAAAAGAATATAATATGATAAAATAAATCCAAAGCCTTCAAATATTCTAATAGCATCAGAGTCAGACAAGAACAATAACATGTCAATTTTTTATCCTTCTCGTTTATAGGAAAAAAACTTTGTCACCTTATTAAAAAATGAAAAAAAAAAACAACATGAAATAAATAGCCCTAAACCTCGAATACCCTAATAGCATCAACGTCGGAAGAGAAACATTAGTCATGAGAAACCTGATAGGAAGGAATAAAGAGACAGGTCTAACCCAAGTCTAAATTTTTAAAAGTGTAGATTTAACTGGCTCCCTTGGGATTGCCATGCCAGTACTCAATATAAGACACCTCCTGAAGGCAAGAGTTGGTCAAAAGAAACCTAAATAAGTGAGAAATCTTATCTAAAACTCCATGAAGAAAGGTCTAGATCCAGCTAAGATATATCAAAATTACCAAAGTTCTGAGAGGAACAGTGTGACCATTTTCCTCATTAAAACTTTTTTTTATTTTTAAAATCAATGTTTTCTACGATGAATATATCCTATAAGTTGAGGGTAACATGTTTAGAAGATTCAATTTACCAATATACATTTTTGTTTAGGCAAGGTTGTTTATACATTTAAATGGAGTCATGAAATTGACAAGTTTGCCCTAAATTGCGATTCGCAGATTTGTGCAAAGTTGGTTAGGTTTATATATTTTATAGTTAATTGCTGTTTGTGATATGCGTGAAGCGGTAAATTACCCTATTTATTCTGATAATGCCACTGTGGTAAATCAAACCTATGAACACTTTCAGTTCTTCCATAGTCAATTCCTTCCATCTTAGAATCCTAGAATTATCAGAGTTGCCTATTTGGCAAAACAGTAACTCTGCCAATCTGTTTGTTTCAATCACAATGTTCTCAAGGAACACTTCATCTATAATCAAACAAAAAATCAAAAGGGCTATCTTCACCTGTGATCGGCACTAATAATTTATTTTCCTTTTAAAATGGAAATTGTTTCAAACCCAAATAGGAGCTGTGGGCACATCCTTGTCACTATGTATACAACATTAATTTCATCATCGCTCTGTTCTACATCTGAACACTCTCCTAAACTATTATTAATTAAACACATTAGGATTGTTTCTAGCCATTATAATAATTTTAAAAACAATACTACAAACACACTACTCAATAAAAACACTAATATGTCTTGCACAAACAAAATGCTTTAGTGAGAAACGGACTGCACAGTGTAACACAAACAACTGATATCTAAATGTGCACACAATGTCATGAGAGCCTGCCAACTGCTGAGCTGCCTAAAGAGAAATAACAAACAATGATACAATGTGCCATAAGGTGAGACATGAGCACCACGCTAGGTCGCTAGGTCTCGGAATATCCCACCTTCTGGAACATCAGCAGTGAATGTGTTAAATTATGTATATTACTTCTATACAGCATTTTCAGAAAGTTTACGAAGAGGAAATATTTTTATACCAACATCACCATAAAAAATCTATGACAACAGAATTATTAAAAGAAAAATGTTCTCTTCACGTATAAGTAGGCTACTATAGTATAGAGACTTTAGTTTACCGTTTATTTTTCCGTCTTAAAATACAATTAACTAACTTTAATGTAATAGCAGATATTTCTTGTTGAAACTCCTTATTCAAGGATAAAATAAAGCAAAAGCTTAAAGTTTCAAATATTTATTAGTATAAATGAGCTACAATTGTTTTGCCTTGCGGCATCGACGGGCTACTACTGTAGCCCGTCGATGCCGCAAGGCGAAACAATTGTAGCTCATTTATACTAATAAATATTTGAAACTTTAAGCTTATGCTTTATTTTATCCTTGGACAATTAACTAACATTAAAACAAAACCCTTATGTGTTTAGCCTATTGTGACCAAATTAAATTCAGAGTGGAGAATACCAAAACAAAATTCATCCATTCAAGCCATCTACGACCTGATCTCTTTCCTATTTAAATAAAGAATAACTGATGTAACAGAGGGAAATTAGTTCATGAACATTCATCCTACAATTTGCAGAAAACATCAATTTTAAATTGTCAATATTATTACCTAATGATATGAATACGAGATGTCTCCAAAGTCCTGTACCGTCGACTTTACCATATAAATTGTACTGCAACTCAAAAATTTTAAATAGTAACCCCCATATGCGATAATGGAGGGAAATGTACAACTGGTGAAGAACTCACAAATCAACATCATTTGGAGGGATGAAAACAGTATTTCATATGAGGGAGTTTAAAAACACTATAATTGTCATTACTGAGCATAAAAGAATCCCTAAGTCATTGTTAAAAATGTACAAAGTCGCCCTGATGCCATGGTTTAGTGCAGCATGACACCCACATCAGTTATTCCTTATTTGGAACACAATAAATTCAGAGTAGTATGTAAACTTCTAAAACTATGTTAGACCTACTATGACAACTTGGGACTACATCAATGACCTGAATTAACATCCAATAAATGTTGCCTTGCCACATTACGTATTCAATTGTCATTTGGAGAGATGAAAACAGTATTTCATAAGAGGGAGTTTATAAACACTATAATTGTCATTACTGAGCATTAGAGAATCCCTAAGTCATTGTTAAAAATGTACAAAGTCGCCCTGATGCCATGGTTTAGTGCAGCATGACACCCACATCAGTTATATCTTATTTGGAACACAATAAATTCAGAGTAGTATGTAAACTTCTAAAACTATGTTAGACCTACTATGACAATTTGGGACTACATCAATGACCTGAATTAACATCCAATAAAGTGCCTTGCCACATTACGTATTCAATTGTCATGCTTTATCAACCCACAAATGTAGAAAAAGGTGTGAAACCATGGCTTCACCTTGTCACCAACTCACAATTTTTGGTAGTGATTTGACAGACTGCTGACAAAATCTATAGATAGAAGTGGTATTATTTGGAAGATCTAAGACGAAAGACTTGGATTTTAGTAACAAAGAACAAAAGCTAATTATTACCTTAACAGTTCCGGAAGAGGTAAACACACAAAATTCTAAATTCGTTAAGATCAACTTAAGTAATGACATAAAACTCACTGCAAAGAATAATAAAGAAATAGATCAACTAAAAGCATTTTAATAAAGGCAGACAATATAAGAATTATAATATGAAAAGCAGATGGTGTGTTTAACTCATTTATAAATAAATTTCATGGTTGGCTTCGAACTTACTGTAATTAGGCCTCTACTACTTTACTTTGTGGGCATCAAATGTATGTATTTCTTGTTGTGCAGCAATAGCTGGTTCGTCAACACCATTGGCCTCATCAGGCTGAGCACACTTAACATGTAATAACAGTGATGACAAAACACCTGTCGCTACACAACAATAAATACTTACATTTGATGACCACAAAGTAAAATAGTAACCTATAACCTAATTTATTGTTTAGCACTCAAACCATATAAAAACAAAGACCAAATTGGAAATATGTAAAACCAACATTATATGCTCTATGTAGGTCTGCAAGTCATGGAAAACAATGAAAGTCATCTGCAAACTATTACCTAATTCAGAAAAAATTATATAAGGCCAGAGGGGATCAGTAAAATGTTGAACTCCTAAAGAAAACAGACATAAGAAAGATTAAAATTAATATCCTCAAAGGAAAGAGGAGGTGGGCAGCTTGTACACTGAGGAAGATAATTCTATGTCCAGAGAGGCATTGGATTGGAATGTGGGAGGAATTACAGAAGAAGAAGACTTGCAAAAACTTGGAGGTGCTTAGTGGAGAAGGCTAAGATGATTGAGCTTGATGCATCTAAGAGAGTTCTTTGAAAACACACTCGTAGAGTGTTCATTGCCACCTTTAGAGGATTAAGACGTATCTTCATGTGTGGTTGGGAACTAATTTCAAGGTAGTTTTGAGTTAATATGGTTCACTTGGTTGCACAGAGCTCAAATTTACTAAGGATCAACTGGAGGAGCTGATTCAGCAGGTTCTGAACAACAAATTGCTGAAATCAGCTGTAGACATTTCCAAACTTTTTTAAAAAAATACTGGGATTTATGTTGAATTTAAATACACCAAGCAATATCTCGCATTGTAAACTCTAAAAACATACTTGTTTCATGAAAATTGAAATAGTCTAACAAAAAATAATGAAAGTTATTAATAATTTAATTTAGCTCACTCCAATGAGCAACACTTGTGGAAACTTAAACCCCAAATGAAAACTAACGCAATTTTTCATAATAAACACTTGGTGGGTAGTAGTTACGTTCCAGTCGTGGTTTGTGTGCACATGACAACTAAAGATGATGACTTAGTCATTGTATTGTACAAATAAAATGTTTATTGTGAATAATTTAATTTACAACCATGTGATACAATACAATTATTCCGAAGAAGGTAAATTACATGTTTTTTACACGTAACTAGGCCTACTTCGGGATTATGTAATACAATCATGTCATAATTTGTGAGGAATGTAAAGATATAGCAAAACAATAAATTGCCACCTATGTCATAATTTCTAAGGAATGTGAAGATAAAGCAAAACATTCTACAAGTAGGTGAGACCTAAACTTGTCAGCTGTGTTTTACAATCCCTGCTTCTGTAATCTCTGTTATCAGTACTAGCTCAAATTACATACAATAATAGTGTTTTTTTTTTTTTTTTTTATATATAACTTTTTAGTAAATAACTTCCCAGCTAGAAGAGTAAACCTGATAAGTTAAAAATTTCCTCTTTTTCCACATTTAACTGCAATTTTTTATGACACAATTTAATTTCAGACCAAATACTAATTATTCACAAATGAGTTTGTGTTAAATTTGTTTAACCCTTTTATTGTCAGACTATATTCCTTCCAGATCGAACCTAAAATACTGATCTATTTTCATGTAGTTTGTAAGCTTAATTAGAAACCAAAAACATACCCTTGTTATTTTTCAATCATAATTCATGATTTTTTTAGATGATTATAATTAGATGTTTTTTTTTAAAAGTACACCTAAATTGCAGCATGCATACAAACCAAAACCAAATCAAAAAACCCAACTACTATGATATTTTCCTATTTTTTAAAATTTTATTTATTTTTTTCAAATTTCGACAAGAAAAGTCAATGGAAATAATGAGACGATTATTTAATTCCACAAAACAAATATCATGTACCGACTGTTGTAACATTAAATTATATTAAAAGAAAAGTCAAGTAAAGAAATGCTTAGCAAAAAACATCTTTACATCTAGAGCATAAAAAAAATTATAAATACCAATGGCTGGGGCCATGTTAGAAGCAAAAATAAATAACAAAAATATTAATACAGGTAATATGAACAATCCATTATTATCAAATAACTTTAAAACTAGAATTATCCTCATATTAACCTTCAAAGTCAAAAATCAGATGTTAACACTAAAATAATTAAACATAGTATGTAATACTTTTTTTTTAAAATCAGTTATTAAATACTCCTTTTATTTTAATCCACTTAAACTTCATATTATATATTTATTTAAACTTTAAAAAAAAATTATAATATGAAACGATTTTGATACTTCTAAAGCTTTTTATTATTCATCTTTTTTCTAACCTAAACTTATATATTAATATATTATGTATCATTTATATATGTCTCGTATACTAACCATTCAGTATGGTTAAGTATGGTACAAACTTTTTTATAAAATGATTGTGAAATCAAATAGTGAAAATTCAATGAGGGTTGCACCAAGATCATTGACCCATATAATATTTAAATTTTGTGTGAAAGAAGTACTTGTAAAAACTTTCTAATGGTTACTGTACAAAATTTATGCAAAACAATAGTGAACTAAAAAATTTAAAGACAGTAATCAAACTACATGCTGAATTTAGCTTTTTTTTTAAATAAATTTTCTTCCGAAGTACAACATTTTTCAATGGTTGTACAAAACTGTATATAACTTGCGCAATACAAGGTAATGTCACTTGGTAACAATTCGATGGTGCTAATCCAATGAGGTTATTGACCCCATAAATATTTAAATTTCGTGGGAAAACATTAATTATTGTACAAAACTGCCTAGTGGTGTACAAAATTGTACAAATTGATGGTGAAGTGAAAAAGTGAATATTCAAAAGCCATTTTTATTTTTGAAATAAAATTTATTTTGGAAGTTGTACTAACCTTTTTAATTTTTAAACAAAACAATGGTGAAGTCAAATAGTGAAAATTCAACGGTGGTAATCCAACTATATGGAACTTATTGTGTAAGAGGAATGAAATTGACAATAATATTGCAAATACCACAGCTAACATGGCATCAACACTGAGACCTACACACTCTCTATCTAAATGCAAGAGGGTTGCAAACTCCTCGTTCTTCAAGAAATAGATGCAGCGCTGGATAATGATATCGGAGGAAATAAGCTATAAATATTACATGCAAGAGGACCCTACAGAGCAATCACTTTACTGTGGCGTGCATAGAAACATCTACATCTTCGCCGACCACGGCAAGTATTGGAGATATTGTCACCGACCAATAACTACATTGTTTCAATCTGAAAGACTTCCCACCGTTACGAGGCATGTGATACGAGAAGAACAGATTAGTTTGGAATGATCAACACCAAACCCAGTTAAAGAAAAGAACAGAGACAATAGCAAAAAAAGTCTAGAAAATAACCTGAGAAACTGTCACAGATGGTCACTGGCAGCAGAGGCGTACTATGTATTACTTAACCTGGATTGTTGAAGGAAGTACAGTAGTAAGATTAGTAAATACAAGACTCAATATAAACGTGTGTGCATGTGCGTGTGTGTGAGCACGCATGTGTGGGTGTATTTTAAAATGAGCTGAGTTGAAAGTACTTTTGTTCAACTAGAATTATTGAAATGTAGAAACATTACAATTGTGGTATATTACATACTTTCCTACGTAAATCAAGACATATATTCACAACACATTATGACTACTTTTACCTTTTAACAAAAGAAATAATTTTGAATAAAAACAAATTCCTCAGTATCAGATCATACTTCCTTCACAGTAAACAAAAAAAAAAAAAAAACGTAAATTATGACTGATTTAGCTAAAAAGATAACAGAATAAAAAATTATAGTTTTTCATGGCTGTCTTTGATCAGGAAAAAACAAAAACGATTCAAATACATTTGTTTTTACCAATCTACATAAAGTGTTTTAAGATATTGGATAAAAGAATCCATATAATATTTCTAGTTTATTAAATGGATACGAACTATTTTAACTTAAGAACCAGTAGTCCAATAAAAATATCCCAAACTATAAGCATGTTTTCCCTTTTAACATTATACATAAATGAATTAGAGTTTTACATTTGAAATAGACCCTACACTTAACAAATCAAATTATACCCGGCTATCTTTACAACATTTGTTTATACAAGATCTCTGTATTACTAAGCTGTTGATCATTACTAATCCTACTGATGAGGAAAGTGTATGGATTTTATAATACAAAAGTTGTTGTTGTGGCTTGGACTTTAATCAGCTTTCTAATATCCCAATAGAGTGTTGTGATAATTCTTGAAGCTATTAGGTTTCCTTTTAATTTATGACAGTGAAAGAGTTATTCTTTGTTCATTCTTGAGTTGAGATCTTTTTTGCAGTTTAAAAGTAAAAAATGCTGTCTTCTTAGTCTAAAAAAAGGAGCATTAAATAGAGACCACCAGTCACCTACTCTAGGCTTCAAGATCAAAAGAGAACAAGGTCTTGAAGAGAGACTTTATAAAGGTGAGGGATCTAACCCCAGACTATATGAAGAAAGGTGTAGATCCAGTTAGAAACCTTGGAGTTGCGACACCCCAGTCAGCTACTCCAGGCTTCAGGATCAAAAGAGAACAAGGTCTTGAAGAGAGACTTTATAAAAGTGAGGGATCTAACCCCAGACTATATGAAGAAAGGTGTAGATCCAGTTAGAAACCTTGGAGTTGCGACACCCCAGTCAGCTACTCCAGGCTTCAGGATCAAAAGAGAACAAGGTCTTGAAGAGAGACTTTATAAAAGTGAGGGGTGGGGATCTAACCCCAGACTATATGAAGATAGGTGTAGATCCAGTTAGAAACCTTGGAATTGCGACACCCCAGTCACCTACTCCAGGCTTCAGGATCAAAAGAGAACAAGGTCTTGAAGAGAGACTTTATAAAAGTGAGGGATCTAACCCCAGACTATATGAATCAAGGTGTAGATCCAGTTAGGAACCTTGGAGTTGCGACACCCCAGTCACCTACTCCAGGCTTCAGGATCAAAAGAGAACAAGGTCTTGAAGAGAGACTTTATAAAAGTGAGGGGTGGGGATCTAACCCCAGACTATATGAAGATAGGTGTAGATCCAGTTAGAAACCTTGGAATTGCGACACCCCAGTCACCTACTCCAGGCTTCAGGATCAAAAGAGAACAAGGTCTTGAAGAGAGACTTTATAAAAGTGAGGGATCTAACCCCAGACTATATGAAGAAAGGTGTAGATCCAGTTAGAAACCTTGGAATTGCGACACCCCAGTCACCTACTCCAGGCTTCAGGATCAAAAGAGAACAAGGTCTTGAAGAGAGACTTTATAAAAGTGAGGGATCTAACCCTAGACTATATGAAGAAAGGTGTAGATCCAGTTAGAAACCTTGGAATTGCGACACCCCAGTCACCTACTCCAGGCTTCAGGATCAAAAGAGAACAAGGTCTTGAAGAGAGACTTTATAAAAGTGAGGGATCTAACCCCAGACTATATGAAGAAAGGTGTAGATCCAGTTAGAAACCTTGGAATTGCGACACCCCAGTCACCTACTCCAGGCTTCAGGATCAAAAGAGAACAAGGTCTTGAAGAGAGACTTTATAAAAGTGAGGGATCTAACCCTAGACTATATGAAGAAAGGTGTAGATCCAGTTAGAAACCTTGGAATTGCGACACCCCAGTCACCTACTCCAGGCTTCAGGATCAAAAGAGAACAAGGTCTTGAAGAGAGACTTTATAAAAGTGAGGGATCTAACCCCAGACTATATGAAGAAAGGTGTAGATCCAGTTAGAAACCTTGGAATTGCGACACCCCAGTCACCTACTCCAGGCTTCAGGATCAAAAGAGAACAAGGTCTTGAAGAGAGACTTTATAAAAGTGAGGGATCTAACCCCAGACTATATGAAGAAAGGAGTAGATCCAGTTAGAAACCTTGGAATTGCGACACCCCAGTCACCTACTCCAGGCTTCAGGATCAAAAGAGAACAAGGTCTTGAAGAGAGACTTTATAAAAGTGAGGGATCTAACCCCAGACTATATGAAGAAAGGTGTAGATCCAGTTAGAAACCTTGGAATTGCGACACCCCAGTCACCTACTCCAGGCTTCAGGATCAAAAGAGAACAAGGTCTTGAAGAGAGACTTTATAAAAGTGAGGGATCTAACCCCAGACTATATGAAGAAAGGTGTAGATCCAGTTAGAAACCTTGGAATTGCGACACCCCAGTCACCTACTCCAGGCTTCAGGATCAAAAGAGAACAAGGTCTTGAAGAGAGACTTTATAAAAGTGAGGGATCTAACCCCAGACTATATGAAGAAAGGTGTAGATCCAGTTAGAAACCTTGGAATTGCGACACCCCAGTCACCTACTCCAGGCTTCAGGATCAAAAGAGAACAAGGTCTTGAAGAGAGACTTTATAAAAGTGAGGGATCTAACCCCAGACTATATGAAGAAAGGTGTAGATCCAGTTAGAAACCTTGGAATTGCGACACCCCAGTCACCTACTCCAGGCTTCAGGATCAAAAGAGAACAAGGTCTTGAAGGGAGACTTTATAAAAGTGAGGGATCTAACCCCAGACTATATGAAGAAAGGTGTAGATCCAGTTAGGAACCATGGAATTGCAACACCCCAGTCACCTACTCCAGGCTTCAGGATCAAAAGAGAACAAGGTCTTGAAGAGAAACTTTATAAAAGTGAGGGATCTAACCCCAGACTATATGAAGAAAGGTGTAGATCCAGTTAGGAACCATGGAATTGCAACACCCCAGTCACCTACTCCAGGCTTCAGGATCAAAAGAGAACAAGGTCTTGAAGAGAAACTTTATAAAAGTGAGGGATTTAACCCCAGACTATATGAAGATAGGTGTAGATCCAGTTAGAAACCTTGGAATTGCGACACCCCAGTCACCTACTCCAGGCTTCAGGATCAAAAGAGAACAAGGTCTTGAAGAGAGACTTTATAAAAGTGAGGGATCTAACCCCAGACTATATGAAGAAAGGTGTAGATCCAGTTAGAAACCTTGGAATTGCAACACCCCAGTCACCTACTCCAGGCTTCAGGATCAAAAGAGAACAAGGTCTTGAAGGGAGACTTTATAAAAGTGAGGGATCTAACCCCAGACTATATGAAGAAAGGTGTAGATCCAGTTAGGAACCATGGAATTGCAACACCCCAGTCACCTACTCCAGGCTTCAGGATCAAAAGAGAACAAGGTCTTGAAGAGAGACTTTATAAAAGTGAGGGATCTAACCCCAGACTATATGAAGAAAGGTGTAGATCCAGTTAGGAACCATGGAATTGCAACACCCCAGTCAGCTACTCCAGGCTTCAGGATCAAAAGAGAACAAGGTCTTGAAGAGAAACTTTATAAAAGTGAGGGATCTAACCCCAGACTATATGAAGAAAGGTGTAGATCCAGTTAGGAACCTTGGAATTGCGACACCATATAGCCTACTCACTATAAATGAGCTTCTATGAGAGGAGAGTATACAATGATCTCATCAGGTGGGTTTTATGTTTAAAAAAAGAAAAGCAAATCTATTCAGTGTTGAGGTGGAAGGAAGCCACCCAATCTCTTCTATTCCATCTACTCCAACATTTGAAAGTATCTATTGTATCTCAACATATTCATTGTTATTCTGTAGAACTCTTTTGCTGTACATCTCTTAAAACTGTTTAGTAGTTGAAGGGTGTGATGATATGCTAGAATTGCTGTTTTTGTATTTGGTAACATGACTATTTTGTAGAAGCTTGTGTTGGTTAAATGTCAATATACAATAATATTTTAAAAGTAACATGTATACAGTCAAATTCATGAAAACGAGTCTAAGAACATGATACTTGTATTTTAAAAAACACACTAGAAATCAACAACAAACAGGTCCTAAACTTACAAGGGCTACCAAAACACAAAATTTGCTTATCCTCTTTAAGAACACAATACCTAATAGAATTAAAAGAAATTGCTTATCCTCATGAAGAATGCAATATCTAATAGAAAGAAACAGCTTGATTATCCTCATAAAGAATACAATTCCTAATCGAAAGAACCTACCGGTCTAATCGAACCTTACTGAACTCCAGCGAATCCTCTTGAATACAAGACATCATAATTTTGGAAGCGATCCCTAAAAGGACTTATCACCCGTTTTCAAGTAGATCATGCTTTGATCAATAGAGGACGCCACCATATTGACAGTGTACACAAATTGATAATACTTATGGTACATCCCTCTTTTATCACTTCATCCTCAGTGAGCTAAAAAAACCAACTTTGATGATGAAATCAAAGCCATCTCAATAGCTATTCACACACTTTTAAATCAGAAGTATGACTACCTACAGATTGTTCTAATTAGATTTCAAAGTTACCATTCAAACCCATCTCCAAATTGATAGTACAAATAAACAAGGATATCCAAGAAATATGCCTCTTCATTAAAACTATTACAAAGCTCAACAAGAATATTACCTTTCATTGGATACCATCTCGCATTAAAGTAGTAAGAAACGAAATGCCCGTTGAAATACATCAACACAACACTGTGATTGGTTTCCTAGTTTAAAAAAATATCATAAATAGTACCATTCAAGATTAGATTAAAAAATAAACTGAGGGTCAAAGGGTAAAATGTAAGAAAATATAACTACTACATGTCATATTGACAGTGAACAAGATTAAACAAAAACAATAAAAAATCATTAGTATACTTGATACTTAATATGGGACATGATTTAAGCAGCACATCTTTTAAAAAATAACATTTTATAACTGTAACTTTGAAGTAATGTATTTATCATTCATATTTTCGATAAATACAGATAAGTTACAATAAATATGATACTATCATTCAATGTAATTTCAATTTCCTGGCGGTTGTTTATGTTATCGCGGTAACTTTTTAGAAAATTTTAAAATTGTCTCCAAATATTCAGCTGCCCCATTTAAGACTCTTTCAAAGGTCACATTTGACACCGTGTTGTCTACAAATATTTGTCAACACAATCTGTGCTATTTGAGTGTCATTTATAAACTGAATGAAAACTAAAGCATGCTCAAAGCCTAATATTCCAACACTTCAGTTTTAAAATATCAACAATAACGGGAAATTTCCTACTCATCTCTTCACACTTTCTATTTTATGAGTGTAAAAGCAACCACATAATATATTTGCAAGTTATGTAGGATTATGTGGGTTGGTATTACTAACTGTAAATACAATGTAGAGCAATATGTCTCCAACTTTTAATATTCCTGGACTTAATGTAGGTTTTAAATCCAGAAATGTCCAACCTAGACATATATTGGGCCAACTAAATAGAGACTTCAAATGGAAAATTTAGAGACATTTCAATCATTAAACATTGGTTCGATCAAAACTGGATGACACTGAATATTTCTAAATATTTTTCATTTATACCCGGTTGGTTCATTGACTCAAGCTATCATCTTGTGTGAAGAGGGTCTGTATTAAGGGTTAAAGTTTTTGTGATGACTCAGCATCATGAGGAAAGTGGTAAGCTAGTATTAGTGGCAAATCCTGGTCAGGAAAGCTAGAATTACAGTAACGGAAACTTGATATGCTGACCACACATCGCCCGATGAAAGCCGTCTAGCAGGCCTAGACCCACAAAGAGCTGTTGTGTTAAGCATTCATGACTATTACTGTAGTTTGAAAACTTTACATGTGTGGGAATAATTTGGTAAAGTACAGACATTTTAAAAAGAAAAAATTACTATAAGCATTTATATTTTATGTTCGATAATTTGATGAACTGAAAATGTGTTAAAATTATATTAAAGAAGAATTCATACGGTAAATTAATCTATATTCTTAAGAAACTTAAGGAAATCCTCAATTTTAATGTGATAAGAAACGAATATTTTGCTTACTGTAAGTTGATTTTAATGGAGATATCATTACGTCAGGTGGAATTTACAAATAGTTTTTAGAGCTTTTAAATACAATACAAAAAACAATATTTAAATCAGCATTGGGGTTGCTAAAATCTTTGTCCTCTGAACAATTTTAGATAAAATAGGAGTGTGAAACCTCAAACAGCTATTATTAAAAAGTTTTCCAAGTATTTATTTTCAAAAACTCTAATCATCTACTTGTTAGTTAGTCAATGTTACTACACACATAGTTCTGTTACTATGGAAAACTCAAATTTTGTTTAAAAATACCTAATTATTTGAATATTTCAAATTTATGAAATTAATATCAAAGTAGACATGGTGTTGAAAGGGTTTATCATGTCCTGCTATTGATGAGGTATATACTCAAAAGATCTTTCCTTGTTATGTATTTATTTCATGACCTTTTTATTTATTATTTTAGTACCAACTACATAAAATTGTACAGGATTTATTTTTGTCAGGCATTTATGTATGCAGATAACCTATTGTGGGTTCGACTTCCTTGTTAATTTATTATATAAGAAAAGACTCCAACATAAAAATCTACGAATCTATTGCAATGTCAATTATTACATATTGGAGCAAAGTTTTGATGATCACAAATAAGCGAGAAATAATGGAAGTGGAAGAAAAGAGATTTTTTATTAATTCTTAAAAGGAAGCAGAGTTGGGTAGGAATAGGAAAGGGGGGTGTAAGAAATGACTTATACATACCTTCATATATATATTAAATGAAAGAGTAAAATAGTAAATGGTAAATAGGAAGGTTGTAAAATAAAGTATGAGTAATAGAGAAGAAATATAAGTCAACCAGGAAAACGATGAGTTCTGTAACACGTGAAAAATGTGCAAGACTGAAGCGTGGAAGAAGAAATATTATATGTTATTTTTTCCTTGTTGTTTAACTAGGCAAAAAAACCTTTCGATCACCGTCGCCTTATATAAAAAAAAGAAGAAAAGATCAAACTAAAGACCCCTAGCTCTTGAATACTCTAATAGTGTCAGGTCGGAAGAGAACAAGAGTTGGTTAAGAGAGACTTGATAGGAAAGATGAAAGAGAGGGATCTAACACAAGACTTACATGAGTAAGGTGTAGATCCAGCAATGATCCTCGGGACTACCACACCTGCACTCACTATGTATGAGGATATGTTTCCTCTTCTGTTACATTTACTAATAGTCTTATTTTGTAAAACGGTGTTTTACTTTGTCTGCTTTTCTGCTCTGTTGTACCAATGACTACATAAACACTATAAGACACGACATAGGATAGGGAAATAGTCTACGCTTTACGGGTGCTGTTCGTCACAAGTTTGACACACAGCTATCAGAAAGCGCTAGCAGCAGGTGCTTGACTGTACGCATCCCACTTGGTTGAGACTGTACAACTGTTGACCTCTCTCTCACAAACCTTCTCACTTACTTCCGTCAGCATAGTCAGTGTTGTCAGTTCGTGCGCTGAGATAAGCGATTCTCGACCTTCCCTCGCATCTCTGGTCCCATATGTGGCATCAGTGCGTTTTCTCTTACCCGCCTGAAACATTGTTTGACCGTAGAGCCACCTAGCGCCAGTCACATCAACTTCAGATTCTCTAGCAGAGCGACCTAGCGGGTATTGGTCAACTCAAGAATAAGCGTAGAATATTTAACATGGCCATGTCGTGTCTTATAGTATTTATGTAGTCATTGGTTGTACTTTGCATTTGAAATGAGAAAATCAATGAATAAATGAAAACAAACAAGATGATGAGAACCGCATCATGGTACTTACTCAGCCCAATCATACCATGTAATATAAACAGATCCTCTAATTGTAATTTACAAAAGTTGATTCTTTGGGCCTTGTAGGGAATGTTAAATAGAGCAAGAGCTTGTTTGATAGAGCAAGTGGTGATCACATTTTTTTTAGGGAGATCAGTGTTTTAAATTACATTTTTGACAATAACTACACTATTTGTCATCATCGAGAAGTGGAATTAGTACCATTACATGTACAGTTGAAATCTGCAATTTGTTATCTAAATTAATCTGTTATAAGTTTAAAAAGAAAGGTGATATTAATAAAAAACTGTTTAAAATGGGTCCCAATTAGACATTTTTATATCTATATTTTGTGACCACTATCGTGCTTACGTACATATGAATTTTTATTATTTTATTTTATTTTTTGTCAACAAAGATAATTTCATTTCTGTGGTGGATGGAGCAGAGGGATATTCTGAATTTATTGCTAAGTTATCTTTGATGCAATGAGACCTACTTGGCACTTGCCCAAATTTGTCTTGTTTACATACTCATACCGAAATAGGACTTAGCACTTCCATTTAGGATGGAGTTGGTCTCATCACACTATGTTAAGTAAATTACAGTAACATATCTAAAGATAGAAAGCATGATGTTGGTAACTTAATTTTTTATATATATACGACTAGCTCATACTTTTATGCAAATTCCATTTTATTAATTACGAGCTTAAAATATGACTTCAATTTATTGAGCTATTTAAAATTAGTACAATTGTTACCCTGTTTAATTACAAAGTCGTTTTTGCATCGTCAACTTTATAAAATTATTTTTCCGTGGAATGCGAATTCAATGTGAAAAAAAATAATAATAATAGTAATGTTCATAGGCTATAATGAAATTTTAATTTTCAAAAATAATTTACTTATTACATTCCGAACAAAATTTTTTGAGACAGAGAGTCTTAAAACAGATATAGCCTATCTGCAAAAAACTGGAAACTATTTTTGAGCCATCACATATGCTTCTCTATTTTCCATTATGCATTTGAAAGTAAAAAGATACAATAAAATCATGTTATTTATTGTGTACTTCTACTTAAAAATCCTATTACATTAGGTCTAAATTTCGATATTTTTATTTAATAAAACTCTTTTATAATGATTATTAAGACAGGGGTATAAATTTTAAAACAATTCATGTGGTAATTTTTAATTTTTCACTTCGCCTGAAGTCAGATAAATTTGTATAGCAGATTTTGAGAAAGTTGTAATTTTGATGAAACGGATTACTTGAGAATAGCCCAAAATAACCCAACATAACAACAATTTAATTGAAATTTCTTTGGAGACCAATTCGCAGATGAGAGATATCCGTCTAAAACATACTTTTATAGGCTTAAGAGTAAGAGAACAGATATTTCTGAGAAAAACTCTACATTGATTATCATAATCCCAAGGCTTGCTTTGGTCAGCAAGTATGATTAAATCTTTTTTATGGAGGCATGGAATGGCTGTGTTGATGAAATTGAAAACTTTTCTGCTATATTGGTGAAACTGAAAACTTTTCTAACAGAAAATATGCACAGAATAATTTAAATATTTTTCCTGGGGACCAGGAAAGCCAAGTAAAATTTCAACCCTTCTATTTTCTAAATTCTATCTTAGTTGAAAATATGTTGCTCAGTTTTTTTAGTAGTCTAATCCCAAATATATTTTAGTTTTTTGGGGGGGGGGTAAATGTTTTAGCAACAAAAAATATAACGTTTAGGCCTATTCGATTATACAAATTCACAATAACTTATAATTTTATTCAAAAAATTTAGTATAGTTCTGAAAAATTTTTACTTATAATATGTTGTGATATGTTCTACATCCAATTTGATTATGCATTGAAATTATTCATATGTTATGAAAACTAGAAAACTATCATGGTTTAAATGGCAAAGTTCTGCCAAAGTACTTCTCAATTGGTGAGAGTCAAAATTCAAATAATTTCACAAGAATTAGATAACTATCAAATCTGCGTCTGTTATAGGGCCAGGTCATAAAAACCCTTGCTCAATATCTTGCTCAAACATGCCTTCATGGTAGGATCATATTCTAGATCCTCGGATGTGCTTCATAAGGATTGGACAGTAAAATAAAATTATAAACAAATTTGAGTTTACAAAAATGATGTTAGAACTACTAAAATGAGAATAAATAATGAGGAGGTATAAATTGATATTTAACTTAATGATTAGTAGAAAAAAATACTTAGTTAATTTGGGGTGGAGGGAGGAGTGAATTCAAGTTAGAAAAATGAATTTGTTATAAGCTCAGTATTATGTTACATAAACAATTAATCAGGTTCCAACACTTTTTTTAAATAGTGGATGTTATTAGATAAATCATTTTTTAGGTACCCAAATCAAAAGTGATAACCAGCTTTAGTTAAACAGTTTAAAGGACAAGTTCCTGATTGAATTGGCCAATGTATGTTAATTATAGTGATACTATAGCTTAGTTCAGAGGAGTTAAACAGCCAACTGTTTAATTCCTACAATTAAACACTAGGAACTTGAATGTAACATATTTACTAAACAAACAAAATATACTCATTGCCATCTCCCCAAAAACTACGGGATCAAAAATTATCTGTCAATAAGTCCAAATGAATCATAGATGCAGTCTTAGAATATGGTACTGGATTAAATTGTTTAGATTTTTGATTCAAACTGCAATAAAAACAAAAGACAATTTGGGAGTAAAGTGAATTTTCCCCCCTTTCTGTGTAAGGTGAATAATTCTCCGTCATCATAGGCTTATAAAAAAAAAGATGAAGAAATTAACATAAAATAAAGCTCTCAAATACTCTAATAGAGTGTCGGAAGAGAATCTGATTGAGAGAAAGGGTTCTAACCCAAAACTCCTAATCCAGGAGAGTTCCTCAGTATGCCACACCCTACCCATTACAAATGAGCCCCTGAGGGCAGTAAAATAGGAAAACCATACTAATCAAAACAAAAACATTAGGCATACCAAAACTGACGAAGGTTATGGCATTTATGGTGATCATTAAAAATTTTCCAATTTACAGGTGAACCATAATATTCTTTTTATTATTCTTCACCTTACAGGAGAGCTTTTAAATAATAATATATTTGTTCTACTTACGTCTGCTCATCTAAAATTGTTTCAATGCATTACGGCCGTTTCGACTGTTATATAATAGTACCGAAAATAACGCATGTGTGACCATGGCTGAATAAATAGTCGAAACGGCCGTAATGCATTGAAACAATTTTGGATGAGCAGACGTAAGTAGAACAAATATATCATAATTTTCTTCTTTCACATTAGTTTCAATCATACATTTTCTAATAAACATAACTCATACTAACTCAGTACTATGACAAAGTCAGTGGTTTTATTATCTCTACTGATAGTGAAGTCTGAATCAGTATAAGTGAGAAGATGGCTGATGTTTCATTTGGCCATTAGAGGCCACATCTTGGAATAACAAAATGCAAAAACAATGCACAAACTGTATCACACACAATTTAAAATCAAAATACTAATCAAACAAGACTATTTGCCACAAAACGTTTGGTAGTTGTCAGTAAAAAGTTAAAATTAACCATGGACAATGTCCTTAAAAAATATTTAATAAGGTCTAAACATGTCACACTTTGTCATAAACGTGTCCTTAGTTTAAATTGATTAAAATTGAATTTTTAGCAATGCGGTCAAAAAAAATTTTCAATTTTGTTTTTTGGAGATTATTCCTAAATCGCAATATTATTTTACTTGCAATTTTACACAAAGATTTTAATCAATAATCTTCATTTCACTAAAATTTTCCAATATCAGTAGCTTAATTAAAGTCGATATTAGGAAGTTTTGTATTTTATTTAACAACATCTAAGTTGTTACCAATCAAAAAGCTGCATTTTTGGAGAAGGTGCCTAATACATTTTATTTGAACCCTATAGGGGAGCTTTAAATAACACAAGCAAATTTAGTTATAATTTTGAGTTTTTTTTTAATTTTGACAAAATCGCCATTTTGTTTTTCTGCAGCTGCTCCCAAATTTTGAATGATCAAAAAATGAAAAATCGTCCACATGATATGACAAAAATATGCCCATATATCAAATTTGAATAAAATTGATTCACACATTGAGCTCACAGACAAGAGTGCATCAAACCAAAAACTAATTCTATGTTCTCAAAAAGACCATACAAAAAATGACATCGATTTTTTTATCCATCGCATAACTTTCTTTAAACTACGTATATGTGAGAAAATAAAAATAAACAGATTTTAGGAAAACATAATTTGTGTTTTAGTTCATCGACAAGTAGCTTACCTTAAAATTATTCAAAACAAATCTTCATGATACAGTCAAAATATGCAGATACCAATATTTTAGTTCAAATCGGTTTATCATTTTGGGCTTATAGTAAAATGACAAGGATGAAGATGGATAGACATAAAATTATTAAACCACTTTCGAGGAACCTTAAAACTAATATTTACATGAAAACTCATTGGTTACTGTCCTATTTCAAAACTAGCCTATCTGCTATGTGTGAGAAAATCTAAGAAATTAGGTCAGTCCTAATAAAATCAGGCATTAAAAGAGATATAAAGTCTCTTCCTTGAATCTAGGTTACACCATCTGGTAAGACTATAGCAGTCAATGAATGTGTTTTTTAGCCTACTTTCTTAGTAGTAAAATAATCCCTTTTATTTGATGAGTACAAAAATCGATGTCAAGTTCCTCCAAAGAGTCGTTTTTAAAATTTTGTTTTAATGACAACTTGTACCCAAACAAGTGGACCAATTTTAATCAAATTACGTACGTGGGCTTATTTTAGCCAAATCCCAGGATTTTTTTCATTTATTCATTATGCAAAATTTAGGGGCACCTGCTGCAATAAAAAAAAAAAAAAAATTGGTTCGATCTATTTTTATCAAATTTTGCTCAAGTGTAAAGGATCTAATCAAAACATATTGATTATTATCTCTAGATTGGTATTACAGAAATGTTAGATCTTTAAAATTTAGGCTCTATTTTCACAATGTGGGGTCGTGTGAGAAGGCTGTAAAAAGTCATATGAAGGCTTGTTTATTGCTATTAAACAATTAAATACCTATGAAGTAGAGATATCCGGCATGAAAACTAAGTGTAGAGACTTTGAGTAATTGTCAAAACTATTTTGACGTGTTGGAGAAAATTTGATTTAAATGCAAAAGATGGATCGCTTTAGGTAGATTCCCATCTTGCCATCAAATAATGAAGCTATATACTACTTGAAGTTAAAGAGGATGAGGTCGATCAGCCAAAATAGAACTCTTCTCATGAGTTTGGAAATGTGCAGTGCATATCCGAAGATAGATGGTCTAAAATTATAATTAATTGGTCACCCTGGTGAGAAGAAAGAGAAAATGACCCTGAAATATTTGGAGCGAAAATATATGTCCAAGATTTCATGTATTTTCTCCCCAAACATTTCATGGTCGTCTTTTCTTCCTTCTTTACAAGTAAAGAAAATATTTAGAGGATCGGCTCCAGAGAAGACATATCTTAATGGAGAAAAAGATTGCAAGGCAACCACTAAAAAGGTAAAAGTGGAAAAAAGTTTCAAAAGTATTATTTTTTACTTGATAACAACTAGGAAATAATTACACAAAAGTAAAAATTTGGAAATTGGATCTCACAGTCCACAACTTTCGGATGAGAATAAAAAAAGAAAACGGAAGAAAATACTTTTTAATCCGAGGAAATGACATTTTTAAAGCAAAAACCTTGTTTGGAGCCAAAATTAGAAAATGGCTGCCAGTGTAAATAACTAGATTAAGGAAAGTTAATGAAAATCGGTTCAGCTATTTCCACAATAGGAACTCACTTATAATGAACACAAGTGTGGTTACTCTGAGATACCCTAACTGGATTTACACCTTTCTGCATCTAGTCTTGAGTTAGATGCCTTTCTTTCAGAGTATTCTAGGACTAGAAGTCTTTATGTCTTGCTCTTCTTCCGTCTTTTTTTATTAAAGATGATGATTACCTAAGAGGTATTTTCACTATTCAAAACCAAGGGAAAATCTACTTCAACCACTCAATGATTTTTTTTACATATTTTCTTTTAGATAAAATTGAAACATAAATTTTCATTTAAAATTTTAAATGCATACTACAACATCCAGAAACGGAATTGGCCATACATAGCATGCATGATAAAGAAATAAACAAAACACTAAGTCCTTGTTCTATACAACATAATTCCCACCTTACTAAAAAGACTAGACAAGTATGACATATCCTAGCTCCTAGAAATACAAACATCAACAATAATACAGATGCCATGAGTTTATTTTCCATCTGACTGATTAATATGGCTCAAGTGTAAAGGGGTCAATGCCTAGACCTAGATAAATGGGTTCAAAGGGTCGTTTACTTAATAATAACTAAGGAGCCTACCAAGATATACTTGTGGGAATCTGGAAACCTAACTGTTGCAATATAAGGTTATCAATATTTGTGATAAAGAAAACTAGTTATCTTTATTAAGTGTTAATGATTAACAAAATGTATATGGAAAGTGATCTAATTAAATTTAAGTCAAAGGTTAAGAAGATTTTCCTCTAAAATGAATATTTTGTTAGATTTGAAAGAATTCTGTAAATTACACAAATTATTGTTTCATTGTAGGCTTATTGGTTAGTTAAATTATTGTGGTGCATTGTAGGCCTATAGTTTTTAGTTACTCACATACTAGTTTATACATAACATAGAGAAAATTATGTTTCAACTCTTTTATATCTGTTCTGAAATCTCCTGACAACAAAAAAACTTGTCTAGAACCTCTCATATGTACAGTGTTCTGTAGCCCAAAAACATGGACCAATTTTAATCCAACTCCGTAGGACTATGTGGCTCTCTATCTCAGCACTTTTTTCTTTTTTTTCTGAAAATTCAATATTTGTACATAGAAATTTAGACTGATAAAAAAGTGATTTTATCAAAATTGTCACCAACGATTTTAATAAAATTTTGCTCAGGTGTAGCCTCTACAAAACATAACATTATTTAATCACTAACTCTCTAAAAAAAATATTGATTTATTTATTTAGCAGAAAAAACTATGTGATCTCTCTTGTCCGACTCATGTTCTCTTTCAAACCTGACACTATTAGAGTAATCAAGGGAGGTTTTCCATTTTTAACAAACAAGAAAAAAGGGGGGAAACCAAATAAATGATGGTTAAGGTTCGTTTTCATTTTTTGGCTATTATTCCTGAACATATTCTTTATATGTGATTTGGTACACCGATTTGGGGGATAATTATAAAATTTCACCAAAATTTTAATGAAATTGGTAGAGCAAAGATATTGCGCCTTATACTAATTTTATCAAAATCAGTCTACTTGTTACAGCTGGAGAGCAACATAGAAATTTTTCAAAAATAACATTTGGCTAGCCTATGTCAAAACAAAAATTTCCATGAAAAACTCGACATTACTTTTTTCCATCACATTAACTTTCTATATATGAAAGTAAAATTGCTTATCGGGAATAATTAAACAGGGACATTTGGTTATAAGCTTACTGTAATAGCAAGGATAAAGCAAGCCTTTGTTCAAGGATCCCCCTTCCCTTGCTTGCTAACATAAATTATCTGGTAGCCTAATGTTCAGTGCTTAAAACTGTAATTTAACTCAGCTTAGCTTTATCCTTATGATTTATCATGACTGTATATATTAAACTATAAAATAATATGTGCCATTTCTAACGCAAAGAAAACTACAGGGGGGTTTGAAATATTATGAAAATATATGTTGCTAAAACATATTCTAATTATCCACTTTAAAACCACAGGACATGCAGAAAGAGAAAAAAAAAGTATATTATAGGCCTAAGTGGATTAATAGTAGGCCTAATCAATTTTTAATTGATAAAATTAGGAACTATTTATTTTTGCATGTTACATATAAAAATAAAGTTAAGGTGGTCTAAAATTGTTTGTACTAAAAATTTTAATATCCAAGATGAGGAATGAAAACCATGATAGCCTACTGTCTGTCTTTTTTTTTAAATCTTTACTTTACATCCATTAAGACTACCTAATGAAGATGGTAGAGTAGCTAACATACAGAAAACCATAACATCATCGATAAGGCTAGAAGAACCTGTATAATTTTGGCATGTCGCTAGTTTGTAATACAACACACACCTAAACCATCTGGCCAATCATACTACTACCTGTTTAAATCTGTCTAAAGTGTGAATATCAACTGTTTAATCTGGTAGTTTTTAACCTGCGTTACATGTCATCACAGAAGGTCCGAAGGGTGGTATGCAGAAGAATCTAGATAGTAGTCAACAAGGATCAATTGTGATATGTAGAAGAAATTAACCAATTCAGACAACCTCGCTCCTACCTGTTTGTCAAACTACATTGGTGGGTTATGGGAATATCTATTTCCAACCATTATTACAAGTAGACCTACCACTGGTGGTACACAGAAGGTTCACCAATGGTACGCTGAAGGATCTAACGATAGAAACGAAAAGGATCAATGATAATAATACATAGAAGCAATAACAAAAAAAAATTATTATCTTTTAAGATAAAACATTCAAAATATCACCATTTCAACAATTTAATCTTAAATATTAGTCCTTTTAAAACAAAATTAGACTTTTTTATTATAAGTTTCCAAAACCAAACAATTTAAATTTTTCACAATGAAAAATGTTTGGGAATAAATGTAATGACTCTGATGGTGATGTAATTACAGAAATATTGACCACCTTCAGTCATTATAAACAAACTTTAATATAAGGCCTATGGCTAAAGAATTGTTCTGAAAAAATAAAATAAAAATAGATTAATATTTACCAATACAATAAAAAATAGAATTTTCCAAAAATAAAATAAAAATAAACACTTTATTAGTAGCCTAACAAGATGGTGGTTTTTCAACGATTAAGCATCATCTTTAGTTCTTATATAGCAATGAACTATAAGAGAATAGGCTTCAAGTGAATAGAAATATAGTTTTGAAGGAAACATTTCCAGAAGATGTGTTAGCAAAAGAGTCCTTCATTGATATGATCAGTGAATGAGCCATAAAGATGGACTTTACAATAAATAGATTGACCTCTTTTTGGATACCCGACAAAGAAAGCTTCATGAGCAGGCTTCAAAATTTGATATATTCATTTCCACATACTTCTATGAAAGTAGTTTTCTGCATTGATATGTATAAAAAAAAAAATTTTATTGTCTGAAGAAAATAACTTCAATTCAAACGAACATTGAACCTGTTATCAATATGTTCGTGCAGGAAAACCCACAAAACTTACACTTTCAATGATGCAAAATTTATTTAGGTCTACACATCATTTGAAACATGAAATAATAATAAACATCACTCATACACATTCAAGAACATAATATATTTTTCATAAAAATAAGAAGGAAATAAGACATTATAAATAATTAATTCTAAATACTGTAATTAAAAGTAATAATTAATTAAATAATAAATATCCAAAAAGATATCTCAACTTCAAATAATCACAATCATCCCAATAAAAAATATTTATATAAATATAGAGCTTTAACTTGTGAATTGTTTTAAAATTAAACTTGAAAACTACTTACAAATCATTTGTTTATAAAATAAAACAAGTTTCAACAACGACAATGTCGCCATTTTCAGTGATACCATTTTATTCACTCATTTCTTTTATAATATTTAGAGATCTCTAAAGTGTAACAATTTAATAAAATTACAAAATCAGACCAAGGATAAAATCATAAAAATTAGGCCCCCTATATATAATTCAAATCTATTACCTTAAAAATATGTCAGTAAATATAGGTAGATCAATAAGGAATCCTAAAAAAAAAAGAATTTTAATAAATAAGGAAAAACTAGGCTAACAATAAGCACTAATGTGTAGCAAAGTTGTAGAGGGGGGGGGGAGGTAACCTATCTGACAATAGGGCAAGATAGAAAACTAAAAAATAGAAGGCATAAAGAAATTATCAGTGTAATAAATAAATCTATTTTGGTGAAAACTTAAGTTGGCTAATATCATGTAGACATAATTTTGATTCAGTAAACATCTAATTTAAAATATTGTATTATTCATTCTATTTATTTTATTATAGCCTGTTTATGTCCTTGCCTTCAGCTGATATTAAAATTCTAAAATATGTAAAATTGGAAACTTGATCTATTATCTTATCAATATCAATTTCAACTCTTTATGTTTTCGAGCATAGTCCCATCAGTTTTGTTGTTGATGATGAAATTTATTTTTATATCCTTGCTGCAGATTGACAAAAGACTAAATTAGCTATATTTCATTTACAAAATGATAAAAAAGCTAACACATTGAATTATATACACATGATGTAATTGCCCCCCCCCCCCTGGACACCACTCCCTTTTTATTTAACTTAACTTCTTGAAAATAAAATTTCTATAAAAAATACAAACAAGCATTTACACAGACACTAATATATCAATATGTACAGAGTGTAAACAAACTATTGGAACAGCTCGATTAGGCCTACTTTTGAAAGAATAACAGCAGAGATAGAAATTGGGGTACACCTATATGCCAAATAAGACCGTTTTTGTAAACGACCCAATTTCCTCAACACAAAAATTTGGTGAAAAATAAAATTTTCAAATGTAAAACCTATAATTTGTAAACTTATTACATGATTCCATTTAAAATCATATTTGAAGACGGTTTTATTCTTGGTATTTAAAAAAAATAGCCACAATATACGAGACTAGTGGATCTAAAAAATTATTGAAATTATAGAATTTTCAAACTAAGAACTAGAACTAACATTGCACTAGTCACTATAACTCTCGCCATGTATACAAGAGGTTGATTCCCATTAGAGCTTAAAAAAGTTTCAGTGTTTACCCATTATCATAAGGAGTGGGCAGCTGTTTTTAGTAGCAAATCCTGGGTACAAAAGCCAGAATTAAGGTGACAGGAACTTAGTTTGCTTATCATTTTCATGAGAAAAGCCCTCTAGCAACAATGGAGAGAAAGGAGGAGAAGAACCTAACCTAGTCAACCATTTTAAAAGACTAAAATCACACATCCCTACTAATCCCCTCATAAATTTATAAAACATCAATAGGTACCTAATGTTTATGAACCTAACCCTAAACTCTCTAAAAATCACTTTTTAGATTTGCAAATCTACCAATTTAATTGGTTTAATGGTTTTAAGACTTTTCACCTGAGTGAAATTACATTTGAGTAAACATCAGCAAATCCCTATGCTCTACAGCTTAATTCCATGTGTGTTGCCTACTTACTTAGCTGTAACCTGATATTTGGCTTTTTTCTTAAGTTAGGTAATGAATCATTATTTATTGGATTATCAGATATTTATTAAAACATTATTAGCATATCTAATTAAAACAAAAAGTGAAACTCTGAAAGACTAATTTTTTCCTTTTTATTGTTGTTTAAAAGCAAAATCCTGTCAGTCATGATCGCCTTATGAAAAAAGGAAGAAGAGAGCATAAAATAAAAACCCTCTAGCCCTTGAATATTTTTACTATCAGAAAAGAACAAGAAATGGTAGAGCGCTGATAGGAAAGATGAAAACTGTAACTCAAGAGTACAGATCCAACTAGGTTTTATAGGGATTGCCAAGCCCATACTCACTAAAGTGAGTCCATATGGGTTGAAACACTTAAAATCCATACTCAACAATACCTACCAGGACAAAGACGTAGTAGGAAAGTAGTTAGTTGTTCCTAGTGTGACCTACAAGACTCAAAAATAGATCAGGAACACATCCTGTTTTTTGTAAAAATACCAAAAACATTACAAGAATCAAAATATTATTTAATATTCTCTGGTATAAGGTAAAATGAAAAATGAGCTGATGAATCCCAATAGCTGGCACTTGGAAAACAACAAGAATATTATTTATTTTAATAGACAGGAAATCGTAGAATGTTTTTTGTCATATTTTTTTAAATATAATATAGGCTATAAATATATATATATATATATATATATATATATTTCTGTACTCAGTTACCGTATACGAAAAAAATAAAGAAAAAGTTTCACATTTTCAAAAAAGTAATATATAGCCCACTTTTGCTAAAAAATATATTAATAAAACATTGAAGGCTATAATGCTTTCCTTTAAAAAATTATCTCTATAATTAATAATAATTATTATATATATTCTCTCTATTATATAATAGTTTTAGGCCTACGTAGGCATACAAATAATTTTATTTAGAAAACCTTTCCTATTTCTTTTGGATTCCTAAGTTGACTCCACTTTTTTTGGAGTTAGGGGGACCTCAAAATTGATGATATAGCCTATATATATATATATATATATATATATATATATATATATATCATTATATTAAATGTTGAGCTTGACTTAAGAGAAAAATTATACAGTATAACAAACACACAGAACACAATTCTCACAAAAAAATATGCCTAAGTATCAGACATATAGTTATAGTTTGATTGGTGTAGCTCGTGTATCACTGAAGAGGGCGACCTTGTCGTTGAAACGTGTCTGATACTTAGGCGAATTTTTTGTGAGAATTGTGTTCTGTGTGTTTGTTATACTATATATATATATATATCATTGTTTTACTCATTACCTTTCTCTATAGGCTAGACGATATTTGACAAAATAAAAAGTAACAAAAGTTAACTTGAGCCATTGTGATTTTTCTAAAACTGCATTAACATTTCCGAGTAAAAAGCATTTTTAAAAAACTTTATATTATTAAAAGTTTACGATATCATTTAGCTACTAATACTGATTTACATAGCTGCATATTACACTTATAGAAGATATGTCTTATATGGACAACAGCAGTTTATTGGCTTTGAAATATTATTATTAAATTCTAGAAGCCTGTGTCAAGAATAAATTTGTTTAAAGAAACAATTGAATTCCGAATATTCAAAAATAATATTGTTTTGTTTTACCAGGAAAACAAACTACAGTGGTTAAAGATTAAAGATTAGGTATAACCTAATGTTCGACTTTCACACAGGAAAAGCTTTATATTTTCAATTAATTAAAGTTAATGAGAGTCTAATGGTGACCAACTGAGTTTCTTGAGGTCATATTATAACATTTTATTATTTATTTGGTTCTGAACAGGATGTAAAAGGATTTAACTGTAATTAGTGAATACATTATCCAGATGTTACACAGAGAAAAATGTTTAAACAGATAGGCTAAACTATTGAAATAGTTTATGAAAATTGAACATTTTGTTTCACCTAAGAGAAATAATTTGAACTAAACAATGGCAGACTAGCCAACTGAGGAAAAATTATTATTGTACACGTAGGTTATAGCCTACACCCTACAGTTTGTGATATTATGTTTATGTAACAAAGTTATGAATTGGTTTATTGTTGTATATTGAAATATACAGGATTACTATTATTCACACTTAATTTCATATTCAATCATTGGTTACTTCTGCTTGTATACCTAGTTTAAATAATTGTCTTGAAACATTGACAAAATTAACAATTATAAAAAAAAGAAATATTTCAGTTTTTAAAGTATTTCCTTTGTTGTGCAATATTGGCAGAATTTATCAACAACATTACCAAGCAAATTTAAACCTGTTTAAAATATTTCCCCTATTAAATTTGTATAATCTACTCAGATTTATAATAATAAGAAAGATATATAAGTCATTACTGCTTGCCAGTGTATATGGGTTTTTATTTTATTTTTATTTCACTACATATGGATGGGTACTAATTTTTGTGGTATTTGGAACTTCAATTTTTATAATTGAACTTTGTTTTTAAAAAATCAATTAAACATATGGGCTATCGGTTAAACACAATTACGGGTATATGGACATTCAAATAGTTACTGTACTAAATTTCAAGCACTTTTCAATATTTTCTTACTTTCAATGTCTCGAGCTATGGTTTACATAGCTGATTTTTTAAATGGGATAAAAAGGTTAATTTTAAGGAATTAATTTCTTCTGAAGGAGCCTCCACAGCCTCGATGGCATAAAAGTAATATTTATTTAATTTTGAATTATTCTTTTCTATAGGAAGTATAGTTATGTATTTCAAAGGTCCTTTTTTGAATGGTGAATTATGAAATTTAATTTGTACATTAGTACTTTTGGTAAACACTTACAATAGCTTAAATGTCAACTTGAGTTTAAGATAATACAAGGTTAGGTACAGATAAAATGTGGCAACCACATGAAAGAAAGTTTACATTGATTGAAAAAATATTCCAAAATCACGTAATTTTATATTGTTAGTCACAAAAAAACTCAAAATTATTCTTAATACAATTTTTATTTAGGCTAAATTGTCTGTTTAACACCAAATGCAACAAACTTGCATTTAATTTCGACTTAGATTGGGTAGGTCTAGTAATTATTAGTGATTTTTTCGAGATTGTTCTGAAAACATAACACATAGGTACCATACAAAATCAACGTAAACAAGACCTAAGATCGAGGTTTAAAACTAAGAGATCATTTTTCAAATATATCATAAGCCAAAAGAGCATAAATGTATAAATACAACGTATTCTAAAATGAACAAATAAATTAGACAAAGGTTTGAAAATGGGAAAAGGTAGTGATGTAAATAGAACATGAAACTCTGATGTCTTTTATTCACCAATAAGAACCCAATCATTTTGTTGATGACAAGAATTCATTGACCCATTAATCTATGCCACATGGCCAGTCACTAATGTATTAAACTAGCCTAGATCGGAACTTAAATTAAACTGGTAGGCCTACTCATTTTTTAAGTTAGGAAGTATAGGTTTATGGTAGATTTACAAGTTATAATAGTCTAAAATTGTTTTAATAAAACATAAAATTTGCCTAAATCAGACTACACATATCAAAACAATCTAGTAAACTTAACGTACTTTTTGAAAAATAGGTCTTAAAAATTTGAATCATTCTAATCTACACCTATTTAGAGTTCTAGTATTAATGGATGTAGCAACATCTGTAAAGGTTAATTTGAATTCTAAACAGAACTGATATGGTATGGAGCTCACAACGGGTTTATAAGTTAGTAATAAAATCCCCATGCTGAATATAATGATATAAAATGACTTAAGTTATTGTAGGCTGATATTGAAGATTTAAATTGTACAAGTTAAAAGACTTTCTTGGAATTGACTCGATGCCAAAGCTAACAACTGATAACCTAGCCTACAAGAAAACAAATTTTGGAATTGAGCCAACTATGCTTTGATAGTAGCCTATATTACCATCTAAAATGAGGAATATAGATGCCAAGAAGATTGTGCTTATTTATATACATTGGGGGTTAAAATGTAGCTGGTTAAAACAAGCATATTTCAAACAACTTTATTTTATGCTGTTAGTCGTGGATAAGGGGACAACAAAATACCTGGTAGAAGCAACTGATACAGCAGCCTTGTCCTTTAAACTAAAAGAAAAAAGTTTATAATGTACCCTAATAAAAATAACTTTGATAGTTTGATAATTAATTGTCATCTTGTAGCATAGGTAAGATACCTATAACAGTAAATGTCCAGTTGATACCCATTTGCGATTTAAAATAGAAATTTTATGAAATCGTGTTTTACATAACTCATTATGAAACAATTGGATCATTCATAAGCTGGGAAGTCCATTTTCAAGTACGAAAATCCATTATTTCTATCAAAATAAGCAATTTAAAAGTGTACATTAAATTATCAGAATGCAAGATGAGGGATGAGGCTATGCGTCTAGGTTTCATAAGTCTAGAATAGTGTGTCGTTCAAAGTGTCTTATAATAGTTTACATACTTCATTATGAAACAATTGGATCATCCTTAAGCTGGGAAGACCTTTTTCAAGTATTAAAATCCATTATTTCTGTTTAAAATAAGCAATTTAATAGTTTGCTTCCAATTATCATAATGCACTAAGAGGATGAGCCTATGTGTCTAGGATTTATAACAGATATGTATTACTACGCTAGCCTATATAATTTCAGAATTATGTGAACTAGATCTCGGAGAGTAAATGTATTAGGATATAGTTTCTTTGCCAGGTCAGTCTTTACTAAATATACATTAGGCCTAATACATGTAAACAGATACCTTAATCTAATAAGGCTAGGATTTCGTACTTTTAAATTGCTCATTTTAGACAAAAATATTGGTTTTTCTTCCTTGAAAAGGGTCTTCCCAGCTTAAGGATAATCCAATTGTTTATGGGATATGTAAAACACGATTTCATGATATTTCTATATTAAATCGCAAAGGGAAATCAACTGGACATTTACCTAAATAAATACCTTGTCTTCTTATAAGTAAACCAACACAAATCCATAACCTAACCTGAACAGAAGTACTGTATAATTATTAATTATGTAATAGGTGAGAAACCATTAGGCTAATTATAAAAAACTTAACTCAATTTTTCTCAGAAATAGATTGAAACTTCAAGTACTTCTTTTCATTTAATACAGTTTATTTGCTTAGAAATGGTAGATAGTAAACTAGGCCCAGCTACTAACAATTTTATTAGGCATAGCCTAAATTTTCTTAAGGGAATAAAATTTTCCGCATTATCATATGTAATAATATCTACATACAGACGACACTTCCAATCATCTTAAAAACTAAACAGCCTACGATAAAACCTATTCTATTGCATTATTCTGATATAAAATATAATCATTTAATATAATTGATTCTTACCTTGCAAATGGTGAACTTAGATAGTGTGTGTAATAGAGTATAGACAAAAAACTGAGCATCAACAATGCAGCTACACATCTTTTGACTGTCACTTGCTTTAATAAACATCTTCGTAATCCGTTAGACCCATTGCCAGTTCTTCGAACTCCATTCATTAACACTACAACACTTCGCTCACCACTAGGCCACGAATTGCCCAACAACGATGTTTTGTCACTCTGTCGCGTCATTACTATGTAAAACGTATAGGCTACTACTGGTATAAAGTTTTATAAAAACACAAAATACACCAAATAAAAAATGATACTTAGTATCTTAAATTAAATCGGACTATTCAAAACCCTGATCTAATTCCAATATTAAAATATCTTCTTTAAACACTTTGTCAAAAACATTTACGATAAAACTATGAATAATAACTTAAACTCGCATTATACAATTATTCACTGAATAAAAATTCAAAAAATAACTCTGATATAAAGTATTAAAATTAAAAAGTGAAAGATAACAATATTGAACACTGGCATCACAATATTATTCTTTACATACTCAATAGCACATAATATGGCTTCTCGTCCAGCATAGTAGAGAATCTGGCAAGTTTTGGAATGTACTGTACCAGAGGAACAAATTACTATTTTATATATAAAAAAACAGTAATAATATATACTGTATAGGGGTATAAGTAGCTGCTTAATAGGTATGATAAAATTCACAAATAAGTTGTTTCATTTCAATAAGCATTAAGATGCTTAGGCGAATAAAATAAAATTGTATAATAAAAATAAATTTTAAAATATCAATATTATTAGGCTAGATTTAAAAAAGTAATATGTTTTACCGGTTAAACAATAAAAGTTAAAATAAAAGGTTTTAGGCCTAATTTTGTTAAAAATTTTATCTGTCGATTCTTCTTTCTGTCCGCCATTTGCTGTGCTTCCAGACAGGGTGAGGGTGACGATTAGAAGTGGCGCGCATCGTAGGACCTGGTCAAGTTGGACGTAGCAGTCCCAAAATTAGCATCGCCAGGCATCACGAAGCTCCACTACTCACGTTTTCTTGCACACATTATTGTACACATAATTCTGTAAAGAAATAAAATTAAAATGTTAAAGATGGTGAAATTCAAATTGAGAACACGGCACCTAAATAAATGGCATTCTAGTCTAATCAAAAATAAGTTACAAATACTAATTCGAAATAATAAATGGTGAGGCTGTGTAAGATAACACGACTCGAGATTAAAATAAGTGGGCCTTATACAGTCAGGTCATTGACATAGCCTATCTATTTTGGGCTGAGATTTTTAAACTAATTTATTTACAATTTCAGAGTTAGCTCAAGTAATGTTCAAGACCCTATAGAATACACATAGAACCAATGTAACATATCTTTTCCTACTAATTTATTATTCACCTACAAGTAGCATCAAGCCAACCAAAAGTTTAGAATAAATATTAGTGTAATGTTAACCCTGTTTCTTGTAAATTCAAGTGCATTCTCATTATGCTAGGATCTACTAAACAAACTCAAATTAAAATGCTATTTTAACAAATAGGCCCTAAGCTTAGTAAATTGAAAAACCCACTCGCAATTGATAACTCATATTTTTCCCAACTGTAAATGTCAATAACTTAAGCATAAGGAAAAAATGGGTTTGTATAATTTTAGGCTTAGGCCTACCAGTAATTATATTGTAAGTTATGTAGATTAGTACATGTATGCCTAAGGAATTCAGATTAGAATCTAGTAACAAAAACTATCTTATTATTTTGTCAATATATATTGCCCTAATTAGCCTATAGGGCTACATTTGAATGACAAAAGGGCTAAAGTAGACTATCTTTAAGAAAACAAACATTTTTGGTTAAGGTTAGTTCAGTTCTTTTTTTTTTTTTTAATAAAAGTAAACAATATAATATACGATTACAAATAAGGGAACAGTTTTACCTGTTCTCATCAATCAATCCTTTTTTAATCACAAATGAATGCAACCAAACAAAATTGAACATTTAATTCTCTTGGCCTATCTGTCTGTTGAGGTCAATGTGATATTATTTTAAAGATAAAATACAGATATGTACGTAATGAAAAAAATAAAATCTATAATATAATTATTGCATAACAAAAGCAATAATTAAAATCTAGAGTAAAATTAAAATTTGGAAGAGGTAAAACTAACAACTACAGTAACCTATTCTATAACCTTTCTTAGCCTAGAATGTAAAATTCTACCTCATGAAAAATGTGCCTAGAAAAATATTTCTCTTACATATGTTACAACTTACCACACGTTCAAGAAACTACACAACGTCTCTACGTTATTAGTAAAATATTTAGAAATATAATATTACGAGAATTTCGACCACAACACTCCCGAAATATATAAGATCGACCGACTATGACAATTGACACCAAACAGACACCATCCGTACACGACCACGCTAAGCTCAGTAGTTTAGTTTAACAACAAAAGCAATTCCCCCAGCTGACTGAATTAGTTTGAAATTGTTCCCACAATGGCGCTAGTGCTGCAAGCTCGCGCATGCGTAGAACGAAACACAAAAAGGGCATATTATAGTAACATTGATTACAATGTCCACTATACAGCGTTACAACTCAATAAGCTAAGTAAAAGGTACTTTTAAACAATGCTATGCCATTATGAAATCTTTGATAAATAATTAAATTATAGTTAACGATCAAAACAAAAGGAAGTAGCTTTGTTTAAACATTTAAAATCAAAATAATCTAAAGTATTTTATTAGACATTATTTATAGAATCATTATATTTGTTTATTGTGATGCCTGATCTGAAATGATTTAGTGTTGCTTTGGTGGGGAATCTCGTAGTGTTTTAACTCTTTTTTAAAAAATTGTTTATTAAACGACTTTTCTGTTTGTACTGTATATTTTTTTGGACAATCACTACATGAGAGTTCCTATAGCCTACCCCAGTGCATTCGAATTTGTCGTGAACTTTCTTTTTATTTGTGTACAGATTTTGTGGTGATCTGCCCACCACAATTCCCCCTGCATTCGAGGTGGCAGTCACGTGTCCGCATCCGGTGCCTTACCAGTTGACTGGTGCCACAAATGCAGGGGCAGCGGATGATGCCTTGCGGGTTCCCCCACCCTGCGAGCTCAGAAGTCGGGTCACGCACGAAAGATGAGTCAGTTGTGCACCACATTCGGAAGGAACTGGACCTTTTGGAAGGCTGCGAGTATCACATTTAACGCGGATTCATCGTTGTATATACATTTTGGTTAATAGTATAAACCCCCAAAAAAATAATGGCTTAATAGTCAAATTGGGTAGGGTCAGTCGACCCCGGGTTAAAAGGTGCACAAATATTTGGCTTTCCGCGATCGCCTGTGCAGTGTAGAATGGCGGCCATATTAGGGTAGTGTTTACATCGGGACCACTATTTTGGCTAGAGTCAATCCCTAGTGTATAGGCTAATAATATTGATAAGTACGTTAATTATATTATGTCTAATTTTAGTAATTATTTAGAGTATTAGTAATAGTCCCTAATCACGTGCTGCTGGCTGACTGAGTGGTATTTAGTTTTAGTCGATAGGTCTGGGCTGTGACCGTTTTGCCAACCAAGTTTTTAAAAAAGATCCACGATCCTCTATTACCCACCTAAATTGATAATAATGTTAAATAAGTATCCATACGCTTCAAGTTTCATAATAATAAATCAAATAATTTTTTTTAACATACCACGTTTTTAAAACGAACTAAAAAGTATAAAATAATTTTTCATGACCCATCTACAATTTTGAGAAAGGATTGTTAGTGGCTATGGATATTTGGAATTAATTGGAGAGTAAAACGTGGGGCGCAGGCAATCTATGATCGTTAAGGAGGAGTAAAATAAATTAAATTACAGTGAATCTAATTTCCAATTCACTGAAATTAGCAGTGAATTTATCCGGAATGTCTACTTGTATTATTTACTGGCTGCGCCCCACGTTTTTCTCTCCAAGTATTCCAAATATATCCATAGCCACTAACAAGCCTAACTCAAAATTATTGTAGAAGGGTCATGAAAAATTTTATACTTTTTAGTCCGTTTTAAAAACGTGGTATGTTAAAAAAAAATTATTTGATTTATTATTTTCTGTTTTTTAGTCTCATGTCCGAGTAAAAGATTTCAATCATATACTGATTGAGATATTGATGAGACTCTGACAGGGACATATATAGAAAATTCCCAATGCATTTCACATCCTTGAGTTTTGAGCAATCGAGCTCATTTTTTTTATTTCATTGATTATTATACTTTTCAGTTAGTTTTAAAAACGTGGTAGGCCTATGTTAAAACAAATTATTTGATTTATTATTAATCCAATAACTCTCACAAGCCATGAAAAATTTGCCTTTTCCTACTTCAATATTCCGGTTACCATTCAAAAGTATAACGCGTTTAAGCGATAACGCGGTTGAAAAAAACTATATTGGCTAATTTTTATTTGTTTAGTTAAATAACTGTTGTTTAAACAAATGTAGAGACAAGAAAAAAAACTGAATATTGTATTGTCATCCAATTCTGACCTATGTTCAAAATGTCAGGTCTCTAGCTTATCGGTAAGTTAGTTTAAACTCGATTGCAAAATTCCATCCGGACAGACTGGCAGATATGACGGAAACCGAACTAATAAAAACGTGGTAAAAAGAAATCCTACAAAGACAAATTTGAAGGCACAGGATTATTTTAGAACTATAAATTTAAACGTTATAAATTAATAGGCATTCTACTTTAAAAATAATACTATAAATCATTTATTAATAAATAACAGGTTTCCTAACAATTCACCTATTGGTTAGATATCTATAAGGCAACATCCCACAGACCAAATGACTGACTTTACGATCAGCTGTTTTATTGCATATGTAAATTATTAGGTAGTATGAATAATGTTTTAGTTGCCCCAAGCTTTTCTCTGTCTACCTGTCTAGCCCATTAAAATACTTGAAATGTTTTCTTAGTTGAAATGAAAAGTTTTAAGTTTGATTAGTTATGCTCTGACGTGGAAAATGTTAACATGCTCTAAACATTGTTTACAATAGAAAGGGGGAATTTTGTAGTTTTATTATTTTAACAGTTGGTAAACTTGTGTCAATTGAAATAATTAATATTCCTGTTAACGATGTTGATACTCGGGAGAAATCGATAATCGAATTAATCGTTTTCAAATGATTTCAATACTCGTATTATTATTTCGAAATCGAGTATCTGCGCAGTATGATTTTGCGCATCGGATTCGAACTCAGCTTTACCAATCAGCGAATTACTAACGAATATTATATAGTCTCCTTGTTTCTAGTTACGAATATTTTGTCCCGAAATCGAGGATTTTAATAATCGGAACGTTCCGAGGATTTTGATATTCGGATTCGCCGAGTATTTTAATTCGAACTCACCACATCACTAATTCCTGTTAAAATTAGCTTTCGATAGTAAAATGTTCCGTCCTTACGAATCTCACTATATTTAGGAACGCGGCAGTATTCTTCCCAGTAAAGTTAATATCGTATCAAGGTATGTATCTATTAAAGCTATTTAAAAAAATTATTTTGATTAAAAAGAATTATTTTCATTAAAAAAAAAAAGAAGTTAACAGCTCTCTAATAGCAAAAACAACATACTCGTAGTGTACCGTCTTATCTGTGCTAAAATACCTAGTTGAGTCAACATGAAAAGAGAACAAGAGTTGGTCAAGAGAGCCGTAATAAAAGTAGGACCTAACTCAAGGCTACATGAAGAAAGATGTGGTAGCTAGGGTGTCTTGGGATTGCCAAACCTATACTCGCTCTTAATAAGCCCTGAGGGTATATTTCGGTTAAATTATGGAGTCTAAACGATAGGCAGTTTTCCGGGTAAAATTAACCCATGTAGTATGGGAGCTCCATCCTACACTTTAAAAGGAAACTTAAAATATAATCTTTTTAGTTTTGAAGTAAATAGTATAAATTTCTATAAGCAGCATCCTCATTAACGAATCTATTTACAAAATAAGAAAACACTTTCCAAAATAAAGAAATTAGTTTTAATGTAGATAGTATAAATTTCTATAACATCTTCAATAGCGAAATTATTAGTCAGTTTACAAACTAAGAAAACACTTTCAGGAATGAAGATATTAGTTTTAAAAATAGTATAAATGTCTATAAGAAACATCCTCAAAAGCGAATTTATTAATCACGTTAGCAAATAAGAAAACACTTTCAGAAATAAACAAATTAGTTTTAATGTACATTTTATAAATTTCTAGGAAACAAAAACATCCTCAATAGCGAAATTATTAGTCACTTTACAAAATAAAGCAATTTTAGAAATAAATCAATTATTTTAAAAGTAAATTGCATGAATTTCTTTAAGAAACATCCTTAATAGCGAAATTATTAGACAGTTTACAAATTTCAAAAAAAATAATAAAACAATTATTTTAAGAGTACATTGTAAGCCTATAATTTTATAAACAACATATTCATAGCGAATTTATTCGTCACTTTAGAAAAAAAAACGCTTTCAAAAATAACGAAATTATTTTTAAAACATAGAGTAAAAATTTCTCTAAACAAATAACACCCTCAATAGCAATTTTAAAGTCCCTTTACAAAATATAAAAAAAATCTCAAAATTAAAGTACTTATTTTTTAAATAAATAGGATATATTTTTTAGAACAACTTCTACAGTAACGAACGTATTACCCACTTTAGAAAGAAATCAAAAAACTTTTAAAATAAAGTTCTCCTTTTTAAAGTAAAAAGTAAACATTTCTATAAAGTACATCCTCAATGGCGAATGTATGAGTCACTTTACAAAAAAAGTTAAAAAGTTTAAATTTCAAACGTACAAGAATTGCTAGTTTAAATAGTAGTCTATTAGGGAATAAAATTTACCTTTTCGTGCTTGATAAAGTATATAGATTTTAAAATCAAGATAGTAGTCTATAGATAAAGTACAAGGTACTACACCCCCCACCTTATAGTACAGTAAAAATAATCAACTAATTTACAATTTGTTATTTATACGTAAACCGAGTGTTTTCCAGTCTGTTGAAATACATAAAAAAAAAAAAAAAACATTTTTATGGCAAGAAGAGAACGTGACGAAGAGAGAGCACACAAGACCGTTCATGTCAAACGTTTATCTTTGTCAGTCTCCAGAGAAGTCCCATGGGAGGTGAAGATAATCAATTTCCCTCTTCAGGTAGATGTCCGGATAGCTGCGAACTGGAAAGAGCACACAACGGTGGAAGAAAAACGGTCCAAATAAATTAAACGAATTGTTTGAATAATAGTAATTTAGATTATAATTGGACGAAATAGAGGTGATTATTTAAATATCTTTTTTGACTTTAGATTTTAATATAAAGTTATATTGTATGATGGAAAGATGGAAGAGGACGGTATCAAATTGGAAACTAATAAACCTGTGCGGATATATCCGCATATTACGATTTTAAAATTTAACGATAATATGAATCGTCTATGATCTTGACAAAATGGTTCTTACTTCATTTTAAAGAAATCTTTTGTAGTCTGTTTTTGCTCATCAACAACTACCTTTGTTATTGACTATTTGGTTTTCAGGATCAGATAGGATACGTCATGCTTCATTGAATGAAGTAAATCATATTTTAGGCCAATACTTCGTTTCAAATACTATCAAATCATTCATATCAGTCCAGACTAAGGCTAACCTAAAATTTCCTTCAATTATTGAAGCTGAAAGTTGTTTTATCTGTTATTAAAAGGTCAAAACTTTATATCAAAAACTGTTCCAAATTTATACAAACTATGCCTAAACTAAAATTATCAGAATAATTTAATGCTGATGAAACCAATCAGCTGTTTTATGTTACTTTATACAAATGGTTGTTAAGATAATAAATATAAAATGGCTACAAATCGACATTCTAGCTCAATATTTTCGATGATATCACTTGATTATGTCTATGTTTTTGGGGGCTTGGAAGTTAAGATAAACTAAACTTATCGTAGATCCCAAAGTCCTGCTTGCAAGGCACCCGATACCTGTACTCTTAATGAGGCTCAAGAGCTTCCGTCTTATGCTAGCGTCGAAATCATCACCCAGCTGTAGAGGCCCAAATATGGCTCTTATTTTAGCCTCAAGTCTCTCGTATTCCAAGATGATATGCTTAGCAGTCTCTATTTGTGATACTGAATGTTAGCAAACGTTTCCTGAAGTCGCCATGTCCTGTAAGTAACGCCATAACTAGTTTTAACTGGCCTCTGTTCAGCCTTAATAACGAGTTAGTTAATTGATGAGATGTGCCTCTGATAAGCTCTTTAGCAAGTTTTTGTAAACCTCCCAGCGTTTATAATGTAATCATCGGACCTTGTAGACCAAAGATTTAGATATGCCACAGGCTGGTTCTGGATAAAAAAGAACATCTTAACACCCTTATTGGCCAGTTAATCCGCACTTAATTTTGGTACAATATCTCGACTTCGCGTCGTGCACAACTTTGTATAAATTAAAGATGGCCAATAAAAAAATACCCAAATATCTCCGCTTTCTTTCTGTAATGTATCTCAAAACTTAGTATTAATAATATAGATTAAACAATAACATTATGATGTTTATCAGCTGTGATATATATACAAAATTAATATTTGTCAATTTATAACTGGGTAAAATTGAACTTTAAGGACGATTCCTGTCGTTTGGTGAATATCTAGCAAAATAATGAAGAATTTCGACAACTCTACGTCTCAAGATATTTTTATAGACACTTCAAGCATCAAAATCGGTTAAGTAGTTTCTAAGAACTGAGCGAATTAAAAACTAATTAGAATAAAGAAATTATACTATTAAGATCTTTAATATCTCCACTCGCTTTGCTCGTCACGTGGACTTGGCTCTAACTATACGAATCACTTTTTCAGTTAGTTTTGAAATTACATTGTTGACAATAACTTCCCAATTCACCATAACTTAGAGATATAGGGTTGGTTATATGCAGAATTTAAAACTGCAAATATTTATCTAATTTAGTATGTTAAAAGTTAAATAATACACGATATGTGAACAAAACACCTTTTGAAATCTCCGCCATTTTAAATTTTCAATTCTATTTTTTCGAAATTCGAGTGTTCTATACTAAATTTTATGTTCCTATCCGTAAATTCTCTGGCCAGGCTTTACGTCAATGTTGTACAAATGAGGTTATGAAAAGTGAAGGTCAGTCAATAAACTTTGATAGTTTAAGTTAGGTTAGGTAAGGTAGGTTAGGTTAGGTATGGTTTTTGTTACACGTGAAAACATTTGAAATGGAAAATACTGTATCCAAAGAATATCATCATTTTAAAAACAAAAGTAGAATCTAAAAGCGTTTATAACTTCGCAGTACGTGGTCTGTTGAAGTTGTAATAATTAAATGCAGTAAAATATGCGGTTTATAGTTGACTCATAGTGGAAGAATCCAGCAAGGTGGTGGCCTGCCTCATAAATAGCTCCGCCCAGGAAAAAAAACTGGTTTTTACAGGTTAAAAATATTTTTTCCTTAGCAACGTTTATGTATACACAATTTACGATACAATAACAATTTATTAATAAATACCAAAGTGAATACAAATTGAAACATTTAAACACTTTTAAACAGTGGAATAAAATTCTTTTAAATAGATTCATTTCTAACAGCGATGTTTTAAGAAATTGACAAATGAGATAATAAATGGTGAAAAACACTGTGCAAACACTCACCCCCAAAACCAAATAAAAAAACCAATCTAACAAAAAAATTTAGTATTTTTGTTTTTCTTCTACTTCCCTTTGAATCAAATCTGTAGGCCTACACATTTTGGCCCAGCGTTAGTTCTCCATTCTAGTCAGTCCATTTTCAGTTTAAAAAATATTTTTCTCCAGTCATGTTCTCCAGCGACAGAGTCCTCAAATCAACCTATCATGTTTCTTCTCAGCGAGGACATTCCTTACCATCCTCTCTTATCTCGTTTATTTGACTAATCCGAATTTGTCATACAAATTTAAGCTGTATAGACACAGCTCAGTACCACCTTACTTAAAGGTCATCATCGCCAAAAATAGCAGAAAAGAGCATTAATTAAAGGCCTCTGGAAGTTGAATAATGAAGAAAGGTGTATATCTAGCTAACATAGCTCAGGATTATCACTCCCGAACTTACTATAAGTGAGACTCTGAGGGCATCACTTTCGCTATCGGTTATTTTGTCAAGTTCCCCTTGAGGGACCAATACTTCCTCTAACCATAATTAAAACTAATTACTTCCTTATTACACAATCTGACCCAAATACTATCATATAACCTAACCTAACCTTAACCCGCTTCACTGTTAAGGATATTTTTTTTCCGAATTGGTGATCACTCTTGATTTTATCAAGAGTCAGTAGCAGGCCCATTACCTCTAAATAATAAATCATTATATATCCTGTATTCACTTCTTCATTAAAGATTTCGCTTCTATTCTATGGGAATAGAACGAGTGCCACGGTTTTTTAAATTATACCTGTCAAATCTCTACTTGAGGAGTGAGTGCCAGCTGGTAGGTAGTTCTGTTCAGGAGGAGTGGGGGTGCAAAGGGAGTAAATCCTTAATGAAAAAAATGAATCCCAGCTTAGGTTTCTTTATAAGCCGAGACGAGGGAGGAAATGAATTATGTTGTCCAAACATTTGTTCTATTTTAAACATTTTGAGATAATAACAAACCGAGATTGTATATTAATAATAAATAATTATAAGAAATTACCTTGTACCCGACTAAAATTCCTCTGAAGTAATCGCATTAACCCTCATCAATATTTAAAGGATATTTTTTTTTCTGAATTAGTGATCAGTTTTGTTTTATCAGGATGGATTCAGTAACAAGCCCATCACCTCTGAATAATAAATGCATATAAATATAAATATATATTAATAGTTGTTGTGGAAATTAAGTGGCAAAGAGGACCCTTATAGTTCTGTATTCATTTCTTTATTAAAGATTTATTTACTATTCTATGGGAATAGACCGAACGCCACGGTTTTAAAAATCATACTTGTCAAATCTCTACTTGAGGAGTGAGTGCCAGCTGGTAGGCGGTTCTGTTCAGGAGAAGTAGCTAATGACTCCCAGCTTGGGTTTCTTAGAAACCGAGACTCGAGAGGAAATAAATTATGATGTCCAAACATTTGTTCAATTTATGCTGGAAATGATTGTAGAAAACTTTTTAAGTTTACAAAAATTACAGTACCTCAACTATTTCCTACCCGTACGACATCTACATATCACAAAGAATTTCATGACTGGAGTAACAAAATGGCTGGCGTAAGCAATAGTTTTTGTTGTATTTGGTGTTACTGTATATTAGTAATACGGTAAAAATCCGTGTATTAACAAATGTTCGATATTCCAGTAAATTAATATTAGAATATTTGTTTAGGATGTGTCTTGTGAATTTTATGCCTTGAAAAGATTAAAAGTTCTTGTGAATTTGAGGTCGCTCAAACCACCAAAATGGAAAGTGGGAGACGACAAAAAGACAACAATAGGTTAAACCAAGCGATTATTCTGAGAATCGCTTGACTCCCTTCTTATAACTAGTAGCTTTTTTCTACTTCCTCGAGGCTCACCCTGCTCCCTCTCATAAATGGTACTCTTTCTGCCAAACAAAAAAAATTACCTAGATTAATTTCGTCAAATTTCTGGTCGGCTGGCACTCACTCCTACACTCCTAGAGACCTGCGAAAACTTCCTTAAGAGGAAATTAAAAAAAAAGAAATATGAAATTCTTGTAGCTGTTTAATAATTTCAACATTTTCAATATGGTATGTCGGTAAAATTTATATCTTACATAATACTAAAGCTAGAATGTAGTCTTTATTTGATAGCGCAAGCTCCATAAGACTAAGTACATTCCTCCACATGGTTGGTTATTGTGTCAGCGATATACAGTATTAAAACTTGTGAACTGTAATCTATGCTACCTACATCAACGGGTGCCTTCATCTTCCTACATCTGATAGTTCTGAAAAACTGCTCTATCAAAAAGTTTCGTAAATGTTGTTTAACATGAAGTTAATAAAGTGATACTTTGAGGGAAAACAAATTAAAATTCGAATGCTTTATTTGAATTAATATTTCTTTTAAAAATATCAAAATATTTTGTATATTTGATTTTCTTATCGAAATACTGTTTTCTTGACCACTCGTTAAAGTCTTTAATTGACGATATAGGTTTTATTGTTTTAAATTTATAGTAATATTTATATGAATTTTAAAGTAGATATAAATTATTTAAATTGATTATTATTAATTTGTTTTCAATAGCCTAAGGTTTTAAACTCATTTTAAAATCTACCTATTTTAACCTCATAACGATTTGTTACGAAATGTTACTTCAATGGGTGTGTCCAATTTACTTAAATTTGTATTGGCCTTTTATGACAAATATTAGTGACGTCTTCATACAAGCTTAAACAATTCTGTATTGAATAAAATATTAAATTCATGAGCATTGGCCAAAACGTATAACAATACTCGCAAATATAATATATATAACAAAAAGTAGAAACAACAATAAACCTTAAAATAAAAAGTTTAAATAATTAACAATTTAAATTAAAAATTATTTTTTAAATAGCCAAGCTCAATACATTCATAAAAGTTCACAGGAATATACAATAATAATTAAATTTACAAAATTGACATAGGCCTATATTACATTTAGTAAACTTATAAAATCGGTGGTTAGATCTGCTGTGAAACACACATCGTCATTTTTCTCTTTAGACATTCCCTTTTAGTAACTATTTTATTTTGTTTCAGACCTAAATGTGCTACGTGTATTTAAATTTATTGTGGACATCTACAATTTATTTAAGTCTACATCCTTATTATTTTGACGGTAGAGTGTTTTTAATAATGTTTAATAAAATTCTTGTCATTATTTCTTGTTTGTTATCTATTATGAATGTCATATTTTAAATAATAGAAAATAGAAGAAGGGTAAAATTTTTAGGCGGATGTTTTTGACACCTATGTACACTTCGAGGTTGGAGTAAAATTGTTCTCAGCACTGTCTCCCAGTCTCGTAGCAAAAACGATGCTAATGTATTGGAGAAATATTTCAACTCTCAAAGTTTAAACCCGTTAAGTGCTGACACATAAATTCTCATGCTTATTAACATTGTTTAAACAAAAACTATTTCTCACTTTAATTTGATTAAATTACAAATCAAATGGGTGTTATTTCATTAAAATTAATATTTTACAGTGAAAAGCCTCGTTCACTGCACTATTTCTTTTGTTCCCACAATAGAGACAGTGGCAGGTGTTGTAAAACAAACAGCTGTAACTAAGGACTTTCTATTCGCTTTTAATTCACGTTTTACATTCAGAAATTTAAACAGGAAGTCGTAATATACGAAACAGAAAGGAATTACCACATTTCTAACTCCTTTAACTCTATGGGAGGCATCCAGTGGGTTAAATTATTTACATTTTTTAAGTGACGCAACTTTTTTTTTCTTTTTTTTTCATTCTTTGTAAAAAAATCAGGCAACAAACATGCAAAATACAAAATTTACTGAACACTTTAATCTTTATCAGAAATTGGCTTCCATTTGAATTTTAAGTTCCAAGTCAAACAGGTTAGAAGCGACAACGGGTTTTAAGTACAGTTTATTGGGCACCGATCAAGAGATGCTGGTTTATATATTTCAGCGAGTTACTAATCCAACGTATTTTATGGTCAACTGTTCATAAAAACAGATTATGGTAATGTGACTATCTTTGGCACTGAAACAAGTTTCTGGCGCCAACCAAGCTTTTAATCCAGATTCCAGAAAAATAAGCAGTTAAATTGTACAAGACAGATGGTTTGCATTTAGTCTGTATTAGGTTGAATTTTAAAATTGGAAACTTGTGTGGGTTGAAAGTGCCATTGGATGACCTTGAAATATCTTCTGTGGAATGTATAAGGACATTAGGTGATTAGAGCGTTTATTTCTTATTTTTATTTTAAATACGTAACAACAATCATCGCTGTAACAAGGACGCAGAAACATTGCACCAACTTTTTTATTTATTCTTTCAAAAAATCAAACAAAAAAGAAAGCAAAACTAATTGACACCAAAAATGTCACTGAAAATTTATCTAGGACGCCGTTTTTGAAAAAAACTGAATAAGAATAATTTTATTCCTTTGAACATAGAAGAGACAATTAGCAAAGACAACTGCACAAAAATGAGATAAAAGCAAAATATACGACCTAAATATAATTATATAAGAATTTCATACCATGTGAACCATTACAAATTAATTTTATTATTTGTTTAGAATAATTATTCAACTTTGTTGCTAATTCTACTATTCTATATGTCGTAGAAAAGTCATTTGAGTATCATTAGATGAATATATATATATATATATATATATATATATATATATATATATATATATATATATATTGTGGAAAGTTGTACGATGTAAAAGTAAATTGTCACAATTAAAAACTGTTCTTTGAAATACAATGGCTAAAACTATCAAATTCCGATCGATTTTTTGGGTGAAAAATTTAATTGGTGGTTTGTTAAACAGACACTACATATTCAATTTTAGAAAAATCGGATTAAAATTACGTCTGCTAGGTTAGGATAGGTTAGGTAAAGTTTGGTTTTGTTAGATTAGGTTATGTTACGTTAGGTTAGGTTAGGTTTTGTTAGATTAGGTTAGGTTAGGTTAGGTTAGGTTAGGTTAGGTTAGGTTAGCTGATATACTTTACGTACATATAGAGGGGAAAAGAAAGTTCTAAATTTGTACAATAGGTAGGATTGCTAAAAATTACATGGCCTTCGGTGTCGTCTTTTCCGGCGGCCTTATTATAAAATTTCTCTGATATAAATTAACTAAAAACACTAAAACAAAACAAAATTTACTTTTTTATATTCTAGAGTGGTTCGAACAAAACTATGGATGGAGTTATACAATTATAAATATCTAATAAACGAACAACTTTGATTTAATAATTTTAATTATTTATGTATTATGTTGTCCATTCAACGCTAAATAAATAAAACTAACCAAACTGTTAATATTTAAATCTTTCCTGCAATGCGTTTTAACAGCCGCAATGCGAAACATGAAATAGTTGCATAACAGATCTGACAAGGCCTCTACTGAATACTTGCCAATTTTGATGGTATCCATACGACATAAATTAACAAAGAAATAAAAGAGAAGAAATTAGATTTTAGTTTGGTAATGCGGTAATATAATCGTCTGGTTTATATAGGATCACAGAAAATAAATCAAAAACATATTAAACTTTTGTTCCAATATCAAATTCCAAGTGTTTTTAAATGATAAATTGAAAATCAATAGATTTTTGTGTAAACTAAATTATGTTTTTAATATATCTTAATTCTGTAAGATAAGGCTCTAAATTTTGTAGACTACATTTAAAATTTCCAAAAAAAAAAAATCTGAATATCGTTTAGCATAAAAGTCAAAAATATAATTCAAGAATAACAAACGGTAAAAAACCGAGGAAGTTAGTGCTAAATATTGTGTTGTTTTAAAGTCTTGATGTTGCTTTTAATTAGTACAAGACTGTTGTATTAATAACAAATCTCATTGAAATATATTTCTTGATGAATAAATTTTCTAAAGATTTCAACATATATGTCTAGAGAGAGAGAGAGAGAGAGAGAGAGAGAGAGAGAGAGAGAGATAGTGAGAGAGAGAGAGAGAGAGAGAGAGAGAGAGAGAGAGAGAGAGAGAGAGAGAGAGAGAGAGAGAGAGAGAGAGAGAGAGAGAGAGAGAGAGAGAGAGAGAGAGAGGAGAGAGAGAGAGAGAGAGAGAGAGAGAGAGAGAGAGAGAGAGAGAGAGAGAGAGAGAGAGAGAGAGAGAGAGAGAGAGAGAGAGAGAGAGAGAGAGAGGGAGTATTTAACAATGCAACATATACAAAAAAAACTTTACTTTTCCTATTTTAATGAACTTTGTATTTTTTATATTAATGAACCTAAAATTGAAGTAACTTTGTTCTTTTTTATTTCTTCTAAAAAATAATGTTATTATTCATAAATAAAGTTTGCGTTATGTTTTAAATTATTAGATACACCTATCATAAAATATGGAAATAAATAGGCGAATAGATACATCCATATTTCATGGTGTTTCTATAATTCAGGGGGTGGTTATATGGGTAAAAATAAAGAAAAAATTTCCTATGTACATATGTTCGGAAACTCTTCTTTAAAAACGAAAAGGAAAATCGACGGTAATATAAAAACTTTAAATACAAAATAACTAAAAAACCAGTAAAATATTATAGATGTCGTAAAGAGTAAATTTATTTAGCCCGTTAAATTTACAATCGAATGGTGTAACTGTCAAAACTGTCGAACAAAACAGGGTCCATTAGTTTGATGCATTTCAACATATCGGTCGTTCAAAATCTTCGATGGCAAATTTAATTGTAATTCACAACAACGCATGACAATTAGCTGATTATTCTTCAGGTTTAATATCGTATTTAGATTAATGGTCATATTATATAGTCCACCGCTCTCAGCAATGGACACTAATGGACTGTTACTCTTTGTTCAATAGTTTTGACAGTTATACCAATCGATAGTAAATTAAATTGGCTACAAAATTTTACTCTTTAAATTTTATTATAAAAATTTACGGTTTTGAGTTACTTTCATTTACATTTTTTAAATGGCCACCATTTCGAAACGGATTATTGGACTAAATTGATTATTTTTTTCAAACTAGTTCTTTACATCGCTGAGTGGCGTGCAAAATTTGAATTCAATTTGTTGAACAGTTCTAGAAATATAAATTATTTATTTAATATAAAACAAAATGGCGGATAACTGATCAAAGAAGCGTCCTTATATATGTTTATCAGAACTTTTTTCTATATTGACCCATATAACAACCCCTGATTTATCTCCACGCATTACAGAAATATATATATATATATATATATATATATATATATATATATATATATATATATATATATATATATATAGTTAGGTTACACCAAAATATGAAGATATAAAATAAATTAAATATTAAATAACAGACAATGGATAGTAAATATAAATAATCTTCTCTGTATATTTCGTCTCCTATCTTTATCAATAATAATAGATTAATTGGTGACATCATTGTAATTACCCAGCTACAATGTATTAAAAGCAGATGTTCTAAATGTAATTCCTAAAAGTTGGTTTCTTGAGTCTTAGAGGAATGTATTGGTGGAGCAAGCGGTCTTATCCAGTAGGGTAAGTACATTTTAAAACCGTTGTTATCAGGATTTTTAGAAGAAACAAACACAAAAGTACAAAGTAACTTCAATGTTAGGTAGGTAACATGAAAATATGAAGTTTATTTAAGTAGGAAAAAGACATTGGGAGGGGGGGGAGTATGACTTGGATTTTTAATTAAAATTAGTAATATCATAATTCAATAAAATATATTTTAAATCTTTTTATACCATCGGTTTCAAAATCAAATTCTACTCTTAAACTATGTAGCTTTAACATGTAACTTTGAAAATCAACCCAAACTATCACAAAAGAAATATTTTGAAAATGTTCAAATATTTTTTAAGTTTTGTTTGCGCCATCATTTTTACAACAAAATGACAAACCTAAATGACGTGCTACCTAATTGCCTTTGTATATGAAATTTTTATTGACCAGATTGACGAAGTAGGCTAAGAAACTTAAAAGTTTCAAATATTCGAAAGTAAGTTTTTTGTCTATAAAGAAATGTTTCATCTGAAAAAAAAACTAGGGGAGGGGATAGAGACGAAGTTACTGATCGTACCCTATTTTGGTTGTAGGCCCAATATCTCCATCAGTATTAATCATTAGGACTAAAAATTACAACGTACCTTTAATTCCCAAGTAATCCACTTCCCTTTCTTAACAGTTTCAACTCACTCAAACCACTGGCTACGATAGATATTTAGGTTCTATTTTAAAAAGGTTTTCAAGAGGTCACTTAATTAGTTAGCCGCCCTCTTCAAACAAAAAAAGAACTGACCAGACAATGTCATTGTTTACCAACAGACGTCGAATTTTGGCGACAGTGTTTTGCAGGTAGGTTGTCGCCAGGTAGGTGGGAGTGTTATGACATTTTTAAGAAAGGTAGAAAATCAATTTACTTTTAATAGGCAGTTATAATAAGTGGACTTGACTTCTTCGGAATGTTGCAACACCTTTATTTGGTGCTATTTTATAAATCAAAATAACCTAACCAAACCTATAATACGTATGTACAGACAATATCTACGCCCAATAAGACGGGCGGACGGTAGGTCGAACATGTTTAATTACAAAATTTACCCTTTAATTCTTATACTAAGTCAGTAAACAGAATGAAAAAATCGTTAAAATATAACCTCCTCCCCCCCCCCACTTGAATATTCTAATATCCTCAGAGTCAAAAAAAAACAAAAAATTGGTCAAAAAAGACCCTGATAAGACATTAGAAATCGAGAGATTAATCCCATACTGGTAAAACAAACTGTGTATATCCATCTAGGATCTCTCGGGATTGTCACTACAAGTGAACCCCTGAGGGGAATTAACCAATTAATTGGAAACGAGATTTTTTCAAAAATAGCGAAAGTCACGTCCCTGATCACATTCGCCATGAAATAACCGTTTAAAACTAGTTAGTTTATACAATCACTTATTAGCTTATTGGTGATTTCAGAATCGCAGTGATGGAATCACTATTTAAATTACATTTTCAATACGATTTGACTATAAGTTTGCCCTTAATTTGTTGCCGAAGTTTTTACTAAATTATTCAAAACTGTAACTTCATCGTCAAGGCGAACAGAAATGTCATCGCTCTGAAATGAACTCTCTCAAATGACTCAAGTTGCAAGTCTCATATCAACTAACATGGATATTCTACTCGGAAATATTCCCACTATAAAGCAGTTTCCTCCCGATTTTGTTGTAACTAATATAGTTGGTACCATTACAAAGAAATAAAATCTGCAAATTAAAAAATAATTAAATAATAGTTTTATAATTAGTCCTCTATACCAAATATCATGTTCCTACTTAAATTGTTGTGGTGTTGTGGTCACTTTCAGACGACAGCGATGACAAAGGACTGACCCCATGTCGTAAATCACTTTTTCGGTTTCCTGAGGCTATGAAACGTGAAGATCAGTCATAAAAAGGAGGTAGAAATGTTTGAAAATCACCAAAACCTAATCTATACTTTGTATCCTAGGTAAGAAAAAGGGGAGCTAATTGGTTGAGAAATATAATCTGTATGTCCACATATATTTATGGATTTGATTTCGGATTTAAAATTTAAAAAATATACGATTAAAAAAATAATTAAATACTACAAAACTTTAAAAGCAATGGTTCAACATATCTTTTAATTTCATTTTGGAAAAGAGAATCAAAAACTTTTATTTAACATACCTTATTAGAAGTCGATAGTAGTTCCTTTTGTATTTGTTTATATTATATTAGTCGCTACATGTTTCGCTGCCATAGGCAGCATCATCAGGCCAGCTAATAACATAAACACTTGACACATTGTTCATACACATATCACAAAACATAAAATTCTAACACAAATTATCATGGATAACATGCACTTGTTAAAAGTTAAAAAAATAAAAATTAAAAACTGTTCTAGTTCCTCACTGTCCATTGGCCACGTGTTCACTGAGTGAGTCAGAATGGGACACTGCTATTTTTTAAACTTTTAACAAGTGCATGTTATATAAATATAAACATATAATATAAACAAATACAAAAGGAACTACTATCGACTTCTAATAAGGTATGTTAATTAATTAAAGTAGTTCTAAGGCAAAACAATGAATTTTCAAAAACTTTTGTATACACAATATCGGAGAACATTAGCAAGGGAAATATTTTTATATTATATCCATTTTAACGAAAGCCAGCTGTGACGAGATATGATTAAAAGACTGACGAAAGGATGTTTCCTTTGAATGTTTGCAATTAAATCGGTCGTTGAGATATATTTGAAAAGGTTTTCATTTTAACGACAAACTGTTAATGAAAAGTAATTAGAGGATTTTAGACACATTCATTACACAAAAGTAATGATATTTTATCAGTTTTCATTTCACTTTACCTCTTGAGTATAAATTATAAAATAAGAAAGAGAGAAAAAAAGTAAAATTACGCTCTACACCAAAACGTGTGCCTCGCCCACATGATTCTAAATCCATTCCGGAAGTTTACACTTATTATTTATGCGATGCCGCCATCACTTCCACCTGATTCTGGTCTGTGTTTGATCAACGGAAATAAATTATAAAATTAAAATCAGAAGAAATTTCCAAAGGAGGTACTTATATTCATAAAGCATCCTTAAAGCTGGCGTGTCTCCTGGAAGAGCTTTGTTAGGGACTCGAGGGTTGAGAGGTGAAAACAAAGCACTGTGGGGGTCGTAAGAAAACCTTTTAGTCCTGTCATTAAGGTCTGATGGGAGGGGGGAGGTATGTAAATCTTAGGACAAAGGATAAGCTTCTAGTCTATGTTTAGCAGGAAGGAGTGTGTTTAATGTCTTATCTATTTATTATTTAGAGATACGGTTAATAATGGTGTTATTTGGTGGACTAATTGCAGGATTGTTATTATCATCATTTTATACATTTACAGTACCTATAGGTTATTTCAATTTAATAGTTTCTTATATTTTTAGTAAAATAAAACCTCAAGTTTTTGTCTGATTGACAGGGAGGGCGAATATTTATTCCTTTAGTTTGATCAAAATCACATTTGAATGCAAAAAAAAAAAATAATAATAAAAAAATCAATTTTAAAATTATCTTTTATTCAATAGAAAGAACTTTTAAAAACTACAATTGAAAAGAAAACTCAAGTCTTTACGATATGTCTTTAATTTTAGAGATGAAAATACACAACTTTTGTTTTCACAATATTGGCGAACATTTGAAACTTTAGTGCAAAACTTTTTAAATGAATTTCATTTTAATGAAAGCCAGCCGTGATGAGACATCTCTAAGACATGATTAAAAGACTGAAGGAAGAACGTTTCCTTTGAATGTTTGCAATTAAGTCAGTCATTGAGAGAAATCTGAAAAGGTTTTTTATTTCAACGACAAACTGTTGATGAAAAGTAATTAAAGAATCTTAGACAGATTTATTATACAAAAGTAATGATAGATTTGTTCAATGGATGACAGAAATCATCTTTAATTAGTAGTGGTTATACTAACATGTTACAGTGCGTATTTTTTTTATGTATCTGTTCTTTGGCGACCTCAACCTGAGAGTCATTAGTTCTCCTTCTAGAATCAATAAATTTAATGTAAACATGTTGCTTATATTTTGTTTACGTTCTGAAGAAGTAAAGCATTGGTCGAGATATAGGTGTCGCATATTTACGGTTATATCCGTTTCGAGGTACCATGTGTTCCAAAACGTGATTTTTGGAATGACGTCTGTCTCTTTTATGTCCAATTTTCTTCAGCCTAAACGAATGAACAAATTTTAGTTAGCTTCTGTGTATTTCAGTCATAATCTAGTTTTTTTTCATTTATTTTTTACAACTCAAAATTTGATGTTAGCTGACGGAAGAAAAAAGAAAAACATCAGTTTTTCTCAAATTCGGTTGTACCGATGGTGAGCAAATTTTGCTCAAAAGTAACCTCTAAGGACTTAAACAAAACATATTCATCGCCATCTCTTTAAAATGACTGTTTTGAGTCAACGATAAAAATTTAGTAATAAGGTTTTTAATAAAGGACCTAAATTCTCAAAAACGGCATTATGGATTTCGTTCAAATTTTAATGAAACGTGAACGATTATGTGAGCCAAACACGTGTGCAAAATCATAAGGCAAAATGATTATAGTTTAGGACAAACACATTCGAGTAGTTTTACGTTTGCGTCCGTTTTGAAATCTACTAGGTCCAGAAAAGTGGTTTAGGTTGTGGTGTCTGTCTGTCTGTACAGCACAAACGCGTTCCACGATTTTAATACAATTTAGTATATAAGAGTATATTATCATTCTGGAACTTTTTAAATTTTTTATTTTTCGTATTTCAAAATTAAGCTGCTCTAAGAATAAAAAAAAATCAACATTTTCTTAAAAACAACTTCAAAGATAATGATCAAATTTTTATTCAAGTGTTACTTATCAACAAGCATTGAAAAATAAAACAAAACAAATTCTACCGTAGGGCTGTTACAAAAGAGGTACTTTCTCAAAATCTGTTCTACCAATTACTTTTATATTTTAATGAAATGTAAACAATAACTACTCAAACACGTGTCAAAAATATTACAATTCTGGAATAATTGACAAACACACAAAAAAAGGAATATTTATCTCTATTAATAAAAGCTCTATTTCTTTCAATATTATTTAAACTGAGAACGTATATATGGGTATATAAATATGTTTTTGAAATACGCCGCCCATTGTTCAATTTTAATTTTCGAGTCACTAATTTTTCGGGTTTTAGTTTTGAAAATTGGTGAGTAAGATAGCCTGTACAATGATTTTGCACTTTTAATTATTGAAAATTTGTTATTAATACAGTTATTGCATATTTTCTTTTTCGTGACAAGTGTGTAACAATAACCTAACCTAACCTAACAGACTATTATTATTATTGATTTGCAACAATTTTAACAGTTTTCATTATTCTCTTCCGAGATGATGTATAAATGTAACAAAAGAGGGGGAAACCGTAAAATTAACACTCTACACCAAAACGTGTGACTCGCCCACATGATTCTAAATCCATTCCGGAAGTTTACACTTATTAATGCTTAGCCGCCATCACTTCCACCTGATTCTGGTCTGTGTTTGATCAACGGAAATAAATTATAAAATTAAAATCAGAAGAAATTTCCAAAGGAGGTACTTATATTCATAAAGCATCCTTAAAGCTGGCGTGTCTCCTGGAAGAGCTTTGTTAGGGACTCGAGGGTTGAGAGGTGAAAACAAAGCACTGTGGGGTCGCAAGAAAACCTTTTAGTCCTGTCATTAAGGTCTGATGGGAGGGGGGAGATATGTAAATCTTAGGACAAAGGATAAGCTTCTAGTGTATGTTTAGCAGGAAGGAGTGTGCTTAATGTCTTATCTATTTATTATTTAGAGATACGGTTAATAATGGTGTTATTTGGTGGACTAATTGCAGGATTGTTATCATCATTTTGTCAATGTATCTTTGTTTAATATTAAACATTTCCTTACACGTTGAGTAAAATAAAACGTCAAAACATTTAGTCAGGTAGAGGGAGGGGAGAGTGAAATGTTATTATTTTAATAGGTTCATAGAGATTTTATTTTATTTTATTATTTTCAATACTTTAAAAACTTCATGTGAAAAGAAATTTCAAGCTTTTATGATCTTTCGACTTATTTTTACAGTTCTCAAACAATTTAATGGAAAAAAATGGGGTTTTAGGTTATCTTTTAAATATTTTCACTGGAAATTTTGCATTGTTGTTGTCTCATCTCTTAACGTTTTATATTGTTCTAGTAATAATTTCTATTTTTTTAGGTGATTGTTTGAAATAACCAAACGTAAACTTTGAGGTTATGTAACAACCAACAGATTAAACCAATCGACTTGAAAGCTCATCTCAATTTTTGTAATTTAATAACGAGTAAATTTGTTATTAAATATTGTTTTCATTTACCTATAGAAACGGAGATATTTTAAATAAATGATGGAAAAATAATTGCACATAATAATTTTTTAAAAAAATATATGTTTGAAAAATAAACATAGGTCCGAAAACGTTTTCTTTTGTCATTTATCCGCCATTTTGTTTTTTTAAGTAAAATCTTTATATCTTTGGAGGTAGATAAGATGTTAAGTTCAAATTTGGTATATAGCCTTTTACCAGGGTACAAAGCCAGAACTTTCCCTTGTGTATTTACAAAATGGCGGCCGTTTAAATTTTTAACATTACATATCTCTAAAACGGTTTTACTTAAAAAAAAAAAATGGTTTTTGTATTTTTTCTGTAGGCCTACGTGAAAGTATAACTGAATTATCGACAGAAAACTAAATTGTAATTAAAGTCTCCAATAATATTAATAAATTATATTATCATAATACATTGAAAATGTAAATGTTGATTTAACCTTTTCAAAACATCGGCTGTTTAAAAAACTTGAAATTAAAAATACTCTCAAAAGGTTGGTTTCACACAAAATTGCCAAGAAAAATTAAAGGAATGATCATGCAAAGAGGAATTAGTCGAACAATAAAAGTATAATAATAATATATTAAGTTAATATTACGACTGTAATTAAATAGACGTGTTGCTAGGCGACTTTTGATTACATTTAAATAAATAAAAAGTTAGTAAATTAATAAATATCTATTGTACTTAATATTTAAAAGATTGCAACCATTTCATTCTATTTACTGCTGGAAATGACGGGAAAATGGTTGCACAACTTAAATTTATCAAGCATCGACCGCCCAATCAATCATTTTTGAATATTTTCATTTTAAAGTTTTTAAACAACCGCTAAAATAAACATTTTCATTTTCAAAACATTTCTGATAATATAATGTATTATTATTAATTACGTTACTTTTAATTCAGAAATAATTTGGTTGTAGACCAAATGTTGATGTAGTAGACAACTACCAAGATATTAAATTTTTAGATTTTTTCTGATAATTCGGTTATCCTTTAAAGTACAGAAAAAAAATGTGAAAACCAGTTCATTTTTCATTAAAAAAGTAATAATTTTGTTAATTGTAAATTTTTTGTAAAGTTAACCGTTTAGAGATATTTAACGTGAAAAACTTTGGGAGCCATTTTGAAAAACACAAGAAAACGTTCTGGTTTTTTTGTACCCTGGTAAAAAGTTACTTATTACCTTATCTACTTTCAAAAACATAAATTTTATCTAAATAAACTAAACAGTGGATATATGGGAAACGAAACAGTTTCTGAGATATGTTTATTGGAGCATTTATATAATTTTTACTTATGGAACTATTCTACAAAGCGGTTTCAGTAAGTTCCGGGACACCCTGTATATAACTATAACTATTGTATACCTTTACAAACAATATGACCGGAACGGAGTTTTATCAGCCGCGTACTACAGTAGTAAAGGTTTGAGGGACTGACCGTCCAGTGTAGTCACGTATAAAAAGTGTTTAATAAGTTTGAGCTCATCGGGCCTAGAGACGTTAAAAGAGCAGGAAAACCTGGATGAGAAGTTGTACAAACTGAAAGAAGCAATTATTCAAAACATAGCTGAGATAAGTGTCAACACTTTAAGAAATCCGGTGAATAGTACGTAACACTTCTGCTGCTCCAGGAATAGAATTGTGGACACTTCGAACAGCTGTTTTAATAACCCTAACAAGTAAGAATTTGGCTTAATTTGAAGTTCATTTGATTACATCCCATTTAATTCTCAAGAAATTTATGTACTTTATTTTGTTCTATATTAAACTACAGTCAATTAAGATTTTAACTTATTTATGAAAGAGCTGGTACATTCGTTGTTATTTATATCAGCGAGAAGTACCTTTACAAAATACATCGCTTACTAATCTTCCTATACAATCTTTTGTTCTAAGATTTGCATATGCTGTTCTACCCCATGATGGAGTTATGACCCCTGCAGTGTTTTTGTTTTTACTCCGCTTCACCCTCCCGCTTCTGTCTCTTCTGAACAAAGATCTTCAAGGGTAGCCTATACGTCTACATTCATAACTAACAAAGCATCATAAGTACCAGTCTCGTTTAGAGTGTCTATACCCCCATTTTTAATAATTAATTTTCGGGTATTGTATGCAGTAGTGAGTTTAAAAGCAGGTGCTTCATATTATTTTTATCTTAATATGTGTAGTACGTACAGTATTGTGATATTGAAATAAAATATTTCCGTTACGCCAGATAAATATAAAAACGTGTTTAGAAATAAATTTTCTGTGTAGGCTTATACTTTTCTAAAGAAATTGTTTTAATTTTGTTTCGGTTTTATGATTTATAACCTTTCATATTAAACATAATTATCGTAACACTGTTTTTAGTCATTCTTTCACAACTTAATAATGATTACATTTAGCATATTTTACTTTTTTCTCAACTTAATAATGATTACATTTAGCATATTTTACTTTTTTTTCACAACTTAATAATGATTACATTTAGCATATTTTACTTTTTTTTCACAACCTAATAATGATTACATTTAGCATATTTTACTTTTTTCTCAACTTAATAATGATTACATTTAGCATATTTTACTTTTTTCTCAACTTAATAATGATTACATTTAGCATATTTTACTTTTTTTTCACAACTTAATAATGATTACATTTAGCATATTTTACTTTTTTTCACAACCTAATAATGATTACATTTAGCATATTTTACTTTTTTCTCAACTTAATAATGATTACATTTAGCATATTTTACTTTTTTTCACAACTTAATAATGATTACATTTAGCATATTTTACTTTTTTTCACAACCTAATAATGATTACATTTAGCATATTTTACTTTTTTTTCACAACTTAATAATGATAACATTTAGCATATTTTACTTTTTTTTCACAACTTAATAATAATTACATTTAGCATATTTCACCTTTTTTCACAATTTAATAATAATTACATTTAACATATTTTACCTTTTCCCACAACTTAATAATGAATACATTTAGTATAATGAACGTTTTTTATAGCTTAATAATTATTACATTTTGCATATTTTACTTTTCCCACAGCTAAATAATGATTAAGTTTAGCATATTTAACTTTTTTTACATAATTAATTTAATACATTTAGCATATTTTACTTTTATCTCACCTTAATTATGATTACATTTAGGTTATTTGACTTTTTAAACTAATAATGATTACAATGAGCTAATTATACATTTTTCACAACTTTATAATTATTACATTTAGCTTATTTTACTTTTTTCACAACTTAATAATGATACATTTAGCATATTTTACTTGTTTCACAATTTAATAATTATTACATTTAGCATATTTTACAGTTTTCACAAGTTAATATAGATTGCATTTATCATATTTTAAATTTTTCACATAAACGTAGTAGAGACGAAGGGTCCAATGATACAAATCGAGGATTTCGCGAATCGTTTTTGAGGGCTTCACAGTCAAAATTTAGATTTTGAAATGACTGTATATCTTTTGCCGTAGGCTATGTGCAATGTATTACAGTTCAAAAGTCCGTTCCGATTTTAATCATGTTTGTATAAGGGAATAACCTAGTCTAACCCAAGACTATACAAATAAAGGTGTAGATTCAGCTAGGGTGTCTCGGGATTGCCGTACTCACTAAAATTTGAGGTTTACGATTCTGAGTACACCAGCAAAAGTTACATCTTTCGCACTTAGTTGAAGCGAATGTTCTAACAGAATCTGGAGTTCCAAAAAGTACCAACAGTTGAATAATATAATGGAATGTTCCTGCTGAGAAGAATTAATTTGTGTTTTTTGTTTTTTTGTCGAATAATAGTAATCTTGAAAACAAGATTCTTCTAGTGGGTTCCTATCGGATTGTGTTTATTGTCAGGAAAGATTTGTTACGTTGTTTATTATATTTTTCCGTCATGGGTTTACTGTAGTGAGTACAAGCAAGGACAAATCGAGGCCCCTATAACTGTATCTACAAAAAGTGCGGTTTCAAACTCAAAATAAGATATTAGTCTATCTCGGCGATTGTCAGCGTTTCTTTATTCATAATTTATTTCATAATAGAGTATTTTGAATTTCTTGTTGACTAGATTTGCTCAAAACAATGTAATATTCAAAAATAGTATCATTGACCTCTTAACTTCGATGGGTGTTTACTCAATATAATTCAATTTTTATTAGTTGTGGTTAGTCTTACCGCCTTGTTGACGTTTTTTTCCTCTTTAGTATTCAACACTACACGCGTTTCGCCTTAGTTGATGACGTCATTAAGTCAGGTGTTTGTGAAACTTTATCACCTATTGAATCATCGCATCAATAAAAAACTATTGACGTTTTATGAGATTACCCAAATAATTAACAATTTAGTTCAATATGTTAGCAAAATTCGTAAAAAGGCATGAAAGAGAGAGGGTTAAAGCAGTTGGCAGTTATAGGCCTACACTTGAAGGTCCTTTTAGTGGGATATTTAATAACAACACTGGAAGAAAATGATGAAAAAGTTGATTTTGTAATTTATTATTAGGCCTCGTTTGAAATATTTATACTTTATGAAGCCATGAACGATGACGAAACACTCGTAGAGTCCTAACTACAATAGAAAAAAATCATTAAAACGGCTGCAAGTCGATGAAAAATTATTTAATCAAATGCTTTTGTAGGTTACCCAAATAATTAACAATTGTATTGGTCTTTTATGACAAATACTCTTTTGTATAAGACAAGTTAACATACAAGTATAAACAATTCCATATTAAATACAACTTACTTTGGCCAAAAACCTAATAGAAACACTCTTTTAAATACATTACAATTTAAATTTAAAATTCTTATTAAATAGCTAAAAAGAATACATTAATAAAAAAAGTCAATAAGAATATACGATTAATAAATATATTTTATGAAAATTAAAAAAGTATGATAAAAGAATAACCGTAAAAAAAATTTGGTATAGAAAAAAGGAACAGAGGTAATGAATACTGGTGAATAAACTTAAATCAAAAAGTAAACTGACCTGTAGCACAAGTCATTGAAAAACTGACTGCCAATAATTCTGTAACTGCCTAGACCTGTTAGTGCTTTAAAGTGTAGTTTTAAAACAAATTTTTCTTTTATTTGCCGTTATCTTTGAATAATAAGGATAGGAGTTACAGAAGAAGGAAATTGTTTTGCGACCTAAATCATGTTTTAAAGTACTAAACATTAATATTAATGAATAAAATGACAAAAATAAATATAAATTAAATTGAGTGAATCTATGATATCGGTGATCACGTTTCTGAAACAACAAGGTCACACATTAAAAGAAATGCGTGCCAGAATTGTTTCTTTGATTCCAATTTACTCTATTTTCCTCCATAATTATGTAGTATATTTAAGGTTCTTCTAGAAATAGCTTGGAGGGAAAGATATCCGCTCTATCTTCTACTCTCACAGCTAAAGCGACACTAGTGTATAGCAATTCAAAAAAATATAAGTTGTCGCCAATTTTAAGTAAAAGGAGAAAGAACTGGTTAGTTTAGTATTACACATTAATCTTAACTCTGAAAGTTGAAACCCGTGAGGTGCTGACACGTAGCGGGAATAACTAAAACTAATTTCAGATAGTTAAACTTCAATGGCGTGGAAAGGCGTGGTCATAGTGTGAAAAGGGCGGAGTTTATATATTCAAACGGTTATAGTCCGTCATGTGGTGACATCTTGTGTAGTAAAATAGAACTATTACTAAAATTAACCAATAATATGTAATACAATACACGATGGAAAACAAAATGGAACGAAACTTAACTTTAGGTCGTATTTTAAGGCTTGGCAAGCTTAAATAAAATTTTAATAAAGCTTGAACTCTTTAAAAATACGTGGCTTTTTAATTTAAACGTATGAACATTTAAATCTGATATGTTCAACAATAAAGTACAGTACCCGCAGACTAAGAGTGTGTCTGGTATAATGGGCGTGTCCTCCTTCTACTTTTCCCTAACCTGACTAGACGGTACAACCCATTCCAAAAAAACTAGGTACACAAATTACTGCTTAGATATTTTAATTCTTAAAGTTTAAGTACAAGTTAACGCTTAAAAGTTTAACTTTGTAAACGTTTTATTCTTATTTACACCGATAAAAGAAACGAAAATAGGGTAGACAATTACACAGAAGCATTTGAGGTCTATATTTTTTTATTGGGGTTGTACCGATGAAAGCAAACGCAACAAACGAAGTGTGGGGGGCCCCTCTTTTCTTCTCCACCCCAGACACATTCCTACCTTGAGGATACTGTAGATTATTTAGTCGTATTTTATGCAATATTATAGAAAATAACGACTATAGAAAAGTAATTAAACGCAGAATTTGGACTAGATTTACATTTCTGATAAATTCATTACGTAAACGGCAAATAATCGCAACTTTATCTTATTTTCATATTGAACTAAATCAAAATATAAGTTAAAACTTTTGTTTAAAATTGAGAACTAGACCTCATTTGTGTTACTTATAACATTAAACATAATTATCGATTGAGTGATATGTTTATGTGTTTAACATTGTTCTTACGGGCATTGAATTCAAGATGGCGGTTAGGCCTTCAGAGCTCCTCTCCACTCGTCTCTGTCCTTCGCCAGTGCTCATCACCTCGACACCCCGAGACTCACCGCTATTCCAATAACCTGGTTCAGCCATCTTGTACGCGGTTTTTTTACCATTGGTACAAAATTAAATACAGTTTTTGCTGTTTTTCTAATATTCTCAGATGTCCGTACCATCGCAGTCCGTTAGAGTAAGAGGCAGCCGAATTGGCGGTACACGCTACTATTCATTTCACCTGCCTACTGTGTACTATCCTGCGTAAAAACATTGTATTACAACCTCTGTCTCTGTTTATATTCTCTGTCTAAGAATTAACGTATGAGAATAAATAATTTATAATAATGAATAGAGTTTTTATACAGTTGTTTATACCAATAACCAAATCATGTGTACATTTGAATATTATGTTAATTTTCATATTAAAGTAAGTTGTTATTAGACCTAACTATCTCTAACAATAAAACAGATTGTACAAACCCGACTCTAACATTTATGTAATGTTCAGAAACACTATGCTAATGTGATATTAATATATAGTAGATGAGATATAAAGTATAATATAGTCACTGTTAAATTGTCACTTTATTGGAACTACCATTAAAAAAACTGCAATCTTATATTATTTTTACACATAATAGTTAAGTTTTGTAGATAGAAATATTGTATTTCTTGATTGGAAAGCTCATTGTTGGATAGAAACATTTGTTTAAGTAAACTCCAAAATCCAAATACAGGATTTGTTTGTTTTTAGAAAAACCGAACTATGGCGTAATACCCGCAGAAGGATAGTAGTGGACTGTCTGCCGGCCCCGCCAACGTGCCTGCCTCTTACTCTAACTTGTATGTATTGTACTACCGGAACATCATTAACATGGCTACCTCTTACTCTAACCTGTATGTATTGTACTACTGGAACATCATTAACATGGCTGCCTCTTACTCTAACTTGTATGTATTGTACTACCGGAACATCATTAACGTGGCTGCCTCTTACTCTAACTTGTATGTATTGTACTACTGTAACATCATTAACTTGGCTGCCTCTTACTCTAACTTGTATGTATTGTACTACCGGAACATCATTAACATGGCTACCTCTTACTCTAACTTGTATGTATTGTACTACCGGAACATCATTAACATGGCTGCCTCTTACTCTAACTTGTATGTATTGTACTACCGGAACATCATTAACGTGGCTGCCTCTTACTCTAACTTGTATGTATTGTACTACTGTAACATCATTAACGTGGCTGCCTCTTACTCTAACTTGTATGTATTGTACTACTGGAACATCATTAACATGGCTGCCTCTTACTCTAACTTGTATGTATTGTACTACCGGAATATCATTAACATGGCTGCCTCTTACTCTAACTTGTATGTCTTGTACTACTGTAACATCATTAACTTGGCTGCCTCTTACTCTAACCTGTATGTATTGTACTACTGGAACATCATTAACATGGCTGCCTCTTACTCTAACTTGTATGTATTGTACTACCGGAATATCATTAACATGGCTGCCTCTTACTCTAACTTGTATGTCTTGTACTACCGGAACATCATTAACGTGGCTGCCCCTTACTATAACTTGTATGTATTGTACTACCGGAACATCATTAACATGGCTGCCTCTTACTCTAACCTGTATGTAATGTACTACCAGAACATCATTAACTTGGCTGCCTCTTACTCTAACCTGTATGTATTGTACTACCGGAACATCATTAACATGGCTACCTCTTACTCTAACTTGTATGTATTGTAAGGATTAGCCTAATCAGAGATTTTATAAAGCAGACTTTCTTTCCATTGTTTACCTTGTTTACCAGCTTATATTTAAAATGTTTAGTCAAAAGTATCCCTTATTGGCCGCTACTATTCTTTTTTCAATATTCTTTTAACAGTCATTTTATGAATTTAAATTTATGCAAGATATACAAGCCTACATGCATCACTGACGTCATTTTGAGTCATAAACAGTTAAGGTTATTGACTTTATTATAGTAACCGTTAAGGTTACTACCATTATTCAATTTTAAAACATAAAAAACGCTTTTGTAGTATGTGTCTACTTCCTCACTTCAAAAATAATTAAAAAGAAAAGTGTAAATAAATTGAAAATTGAATTTAAATTTCTACTGATTTTATTTCAAATTTAATCTGAATTTCCAGTAAATTAATAAGAAATCTCCACAGCACTGAGACCATTTTGGTTAAATCGTAATTTTGTGTTTTTTACGGCAGCTACATCAAATTTTGAGTTACAAAAAAAGATGAAAAAAGAATGTCCCTAGATATGTTTGCAATCGTTTCACAGTTTGGGCTGTAGAGCGCTGCACATTCGATAGACGACAAACTACAGAGGGATTTAATTACCCAAACCATGTTTTTGAAATCAGGGACCTCAAAATCGATATACCCCGAAATATTTTACATCGATTTTTACTTATACAGGGTGATTCACAAAGTTATCCCCACACTTATACAGCTCATTCTACTAGTAAAAATAATGAAAAAAGTACATATAAACATATGTCCTATATCGTTTCGTTTAGCGTCTGTCTGTATGTGTTTTTTAGAAAAAAATTTCTATCTTAAAAATGGTTTGATATATCAAGTTTATTTCTGTTACTACTTATCTTAGATCAATAAACCAGGTACCAAAATACTTGTATTAAAAGCGGCTATTTTTTATGTATCTTGCCTTTTTTTTGTAACTTCACTCGTTTTAAAGTTATTAGGATTTGAACATTTTAAACGACCGCCATTTTGTTTCTGTAAATGATATTATTTTGAAACTTTTATCTAAGATGCACACTAATAAGGTCATTAAATGTAAAAAGTTTCAACTTGATATCTCAAAGCATTTTTAAGATAGAAATTTATTTCTAAAAAACACATACAGACAAACAGACGCTAAACGAAACGAGATAGGACATATGTTTATATGAACTTTTTTCATTATTTTTACTAGTAGAATGAGCTGTATAAGTGTGGTGATAACTTCGTGAATCCTTCTGTATATACAAAGTATAAAGTGCATAATATAGTCTCCTAGTCCTCGAATTCTCTAATAGCGTCAAGGTCAGAAGAAAAGAAGAGTTGGTATCAAGAGAGGACGTGATATGAAATGAATCTAATCTAAGTCTACATTAAGAAAGTTTAGCAGAAGCGAGGATATCTCGGAAGTTCCACAACTGTACTCAATATACGTGAGTCCTCTACAAGTACAAATAAAATGATTATTAATTTATTTTATTTTTGTACAATAATTTTTATGTTAAAGGATAAAATTACAAATGAATTCGAAATAAATACTTCTATTTAACACGATTAAATAATTCATGCTAAAAGTTTACACGCAATGTCTATAAATGTATCTTAGCAGGAGTGTGATGAGATCATGTTCATGCCTCAAATAGAGGTGTGGCGTTATTGATTACATCTTACGCTCGAAGGTTTCCATCAAGAACAATAATTTCTTGACACATTGGTTTCTGTTATATATCTTGTTATTTTATAAAAATTGGATTAAAATGGGTTGCTCTGATTTTGAGATGTTCCGAAATTTACGACGACGCCTTTATTTTATTTAGTTTTTTTAATGAATCAGATTTTTTTATTGACTGGCACCATTAATTTTGTTCACTTTCTTCAAGGTTACCTTTTTGTTAAATTAGTAAAAACTCAAATTTTGAGTTATAGAAAATAAATATTTAAAACGACTAAATATATTGATATTTAATATTCAAAGTTTGATCAAAATCGATTGTTCATTTGTTCTGTACATTACGTCATAGACGACAGACAAAATAGCCACACAGTTATACTTCTAGAAACCGGTTTTTAAGGGCTTAGGCGACCTCAAAAGTGATATCATTTGAAAAACTCAAAATTTTGAGTTAGCCTTTTATTTTTTTTACATTCTAGAGATTGAACAAAATTTATTACACATTTACCTAAACCAAAATCGGTCCACTCGTTCTGTCTATAACGCACTTAAAGACAAGAGACAAATATAGACAGTCATCACAAAACGAGACTTCAAAATTTAACCTAATGAAAAAACAAACCGCGACAAGAAATAGTCAAAATATGATCACATTCTATATTTTATCAAAATATGAAAGTTGTTTCTGTAAAGCACAACAGCGACGATATAATATACAGATATATACTTTCTGTAGATAGAGAGTTAATTTCCGAAAAAGCAATATTTAGCTCAAGGGGCAAATAAACTGATATTACTAAAAAAGAGAACTTTAAGTATCTGACCAAATTTTTTTAAAAAACGGCAACAATTTGTCATAAAATATGATCATATATGAAATTTGAATAAAATCGTTTCCTGGTTTAGTTTTTAAAGTTCTATACAGACGAAAGATAAATATATGGAGAAATAATTTCTAAGGGGGGAGGGGGCTGGAGTAGGCTACCTCAAAATTAATATTTGGGTGAACAACTCGTAATTTTTAGTTAGTAAAAAAATAAAATAAACGGAAAACTGTCAATAAACAAATTTGGTCAAAATCGGAGAGGAAATATAATTTATGAGGTAGGGCCTATACAAAACAAATATAAACAGATTTTCTACTTGCTGAAAGCTAATATTTTTAGACTCGAAAGAGATTTTTAAACTCATTACATTATTGGCCTACTTGTATGTGAAAAAATAAAAACAAATTACTAAATTTTTGACATAATGCAATATTTCCCTTAAGTGGCTCATATTTATAGTTAGTTTGGGTTTAGATTTGATCTCTAACATTCATCTTTCCGGTTGGATCTCTCTTGACCAACACTTGTTCTTTTCCAACCCTGACGCTATTAGAGTATTCGAGGGCTAGGGGTCTTTATATTATGTTCTTTTTTTTTTAAGTTGATGATGAACGAAAAGTTTTTTCACCTTTAAAGAACAAGAAAAATGTACATTTATTTTCTCTCCTTGAGTCCTTATACAAAATATTGATAGAATTTTTATCATAATTTTAACCAATATTATGAAGGCATAGAAGATACAAATTATAAATCAGCGTCATTTGAACCTAACCTATTCGAATCGCGTTTTTATAATATTTTCAAAAAAAAACTTTAAAAAATCACTAAAAAAATTTCCAACTCGATTTAAACAAAATCCTTTAGATTATCACTACACTATATACACGCTTTAAAAGAAAATCAATTTTACCTCAAATTTAATTAATTAACGCATTAAAAGCATTCCATATGGGTTGTGCAGTTAATCCTTTATTGAACTGACTATAGACAAGTATGTGGAAAGCGCATGGCATTCGCAAGTAAAGTTTGGGAATTTATTATAAATCCAAGAGACCAGAGAGTAATAAATCTGTGGCAAGGCGCTCATAGATTGGTTCAATTAGAAACCAATATTTGAGGTATTCCGTGGGCGGAAGTGGGTGAGCAAGGATGGCTTAAGATGTCGTGGGTTGCTGAATAATTACTGGGGTTATATCCCATCTAGAAGGATTTGAGTTTCAGTTCTATAAATCTTGTTTTGATATATATTTGAATACATGGAGATAGAATTGATTTCTAATTTAGAATATATATTACAGTCTCTCTTGTAGTGATATGGAATGTGCACTGATCCTACGCATTATAGTAATTTTTTATTATTTTATTTTCCCATAAAAAAATTATGTATTATGAAGGAAAGAATGTGTATCAAGTTTTTTTCTGTAGAAAACATGTTCTACATGTCTACATTTCTGAATAAATGTAGACTAACAAGTTGATTGACACCATCATGGTACTTATCCACCCCTATAATACAGTCAGATTCTCTAAATTTAACGTCCAAAAGTTGGTATCTCTGGCCTTGTAGAAATTGTTAAATTGTATTATTAGAACCCTTAGGAAATCATGTTAGTGAGAATGAGCTTTGCAATCCCGTCGGACAAAGTTCGACCTACATATTTTTTATGTAGTCTTGGGTTAGATCCCTCTCTTTAAGCTCTCATAACTGGTCTTTATTGACCAACTTTTGTTATTTTCCAATCTGACGCTCGTAGCGTATCCGAGGACTACGAGTATTTATTTTATGTTTTTCTTCTTCTTTTTTATTATAAGGCCATGATGTTCCAAATGTTTTTTGTCTTAAAAAATTATTTCAATAAATTAACCTAACCTAACCTAACCTAACCTAACCTAACGTAACCTAACCTAACCTAACCTAACCTAACCTAACCTAACCTAACGTAACGTAACCTAACCTAACATAACCTAACATAACCTAACCTAACCTAATCTAACCTAACCTAACCTAACCTAACCTAACCTAACCTAACCTAACCTAACCTAACCTAACCTAACCTAACCTAACCTAACCTAACCTAACCTAACCTAACCTAACCTAACATAACCTAACACTTTTTCAAAAACGAGGAAACATGTGTTAACCTCATAAAAAGTGAAACGACTTACCCTTTGAAGTTTGGTGAAGGTTAGAAATATTCAGATCTACAAATTCAGAAATTACCTAGGGGTTACAAGATTTCCCCCCCCCCTACTGTATATACAAAACTTTAATACAAATCATTTCAAATAGGTTAGGTTAGGAACTACCTAACCTAACCTATTTGAAATGATTCTTGCTAACCCTAAGAACATCATTTTATGACAAATGAAAGTGATTCAATTAACAAAAAAAGAAGAGGGAAAATCGTGGGGTTGAAATTCTGAAAAAGGTAATTTTCTTTTTCTCGTAAGAATACATAGAAATGAAGAAAACGTATTAGTCGTTATCTCACTGAAAGTAGTGGTTAAAAGCTGCGGGTAAATATATTTTTTTAACTGAATGGGGCTGTTATAAGTGAGGTAATTTCTCAAAATTGCTCTACTGATTTAGTTAAAATTTTAATAAAATATGAATATTAATACCCGATCGATTGAAATATCAAACTCGTTAATTTGAATATCAAAGTCCGCTATGACATATAAAGGGAGTTAGACAAATAATAGCAACACAAAACTAAAACATAACTAGTTAAAAAAAAGAAATATAACATACTCAATATTACAAATAAACTTACAAAGCAAACAAACAAAATAAAGATACAATCACGTAAAATTAAAGAAATTACTAATTTATAAATTATTTGGAAATTAATAAGAAATGAGTTAAAACAAAGCTATAACATGTTAAGTTTTCTAATTTTAAATATTTGTACATAACTGAAAAATCTCATTTACCTTATTTAAATTGCCATTGCTTCGAAAACAAACAAACAAGTTTACAATCTTTTAGTTGTGTTATTCAAAGAAAACAAACCTAGAGTTGGCCAGTCTTGGATGGCGTGTATCGGATTAATAGACTCTTCGCTCTCACACGCCCAAGGACGGACCGCCAGACAATGGCTGGGCGAGCTACCTGTCGCTCACTCCAAGACGCCTAGTATGCTACTACGATTTTTTACAAATATTATATTTGTTTTGTTACGATTATACTATCGGCATGTACATGAAATTACAAGAAAAATAAGTCCAAACTCGACCATATTACTGCGTAAAGAATAAATATATAAAAGCGTTTGGAAACTTGTATTGGACCTATGTAGTTACTATGAAGTTTCATAAATGTAAAATGACAAAGTAAAAAAAATAAAGCACTTTTATGTGAAACAAAATAGAAACAGAACTTTTTTTATGTTTATAAAAGGTTATACCTCAAAAAGATGTTATAAAAGATGCTTGAAATGCTCTCCAATTACTTTTGACAATATGTCAGCCTATGGAAAAAACCTCCAGCACCACAGGTGTAATTTTACTTGACTTTTCCATTATTGGTTTATCAGGTTTCAGTATTTTATAAACATTTAGTTTTAAGACACTCCAGGAAAAAATTCTAATTGATTCATATCCGTCGACCGTGCCGGCGACTCAGTAGTTCCCCTGCGACCGATCCATTGGTTGGGAAACCCTTGGTCTAAGATTAAACATGTCACGAACTATAACAAAAAAATCATTATTGCCTTTAAGAATATAACCTCTTCAATTTTCATTCTAATCTGATAATTTTTTACGAAGTTATGCCTATTTTTCTAAATCTTCTTTTATCATTTTCCCCCTTTGCCGGTTTATATTCCTTTAGCTCGTCATCACTTTTCATAAAAAAGGATGAGAATATTACAAAATAAAAACGCCCGCCCTCTTATACTCTAATAGCATCCGGGTCGGGAGAGAACAAGGTTTGGTCAAAAGAGACTAGATAGGAAAGAGTGATATAAACCAGGACTACATGAAAAGTATGTAGATCCTTCAATATTACCACACCTGTATTCGCTATAAATAAGCGATTATTTAAATCGGTTGTAAAAGAATCGATATTTGTAGGATGGAGATTTGAGCGTATTTTGATGATGGTGATATTATAGAGACCAGTATTGCTGATGTAGGGCTTCACATTAGCAGGTGTAAAGCTAAACTCGTCACGACATTAGATATCGTAAAGTGGAAGCCATATCTTCCCCACTGGGCAAATAATCTCTAGCACCAGTGGTAACATAGCAACTGTGGCAATAACCTATGAATCGTCACCAAGACTTCTTGTTAAATTTGTTGGTGGTGTAGGGCTTCACATTAGCAGGTGTAAAGCTGAACTCGCCACGACATGAGATATCATAAAGTGGAAACCATACCTTCCACACTGGGCAAATAATCTCTAGCACTAGTGGTAACATAGAAACTGTGGCAATAACCTATGAATCGTCACCAAGACTTCTTGTTAAATTTGTTGGTGGTGTTCATGATATTGGCTACCATGTAATTCCACCACAGAATTACAGTGATGCCCAGGTGAGTGTTAGGTGTGTTTTTTGAGTAATCGGTTCCTGAGGTGCTTGAGTACTTTTTTTTTCTCGTAAAAAGAGAGTTATGTATGAGAGATTTAAAACATTTCATGAGTTTATATCATTTTTGAGGGACCTGAATTCAAAAATTCGTTGTTGGAATTATATCTGTAATCTCTCTAGTGCTTTACAGCCCAAACAACCCTACGATACGTTCTGTTGAGTACGTATTTGGCATATTGGATCTACACCCTCTTCCATGAAGTCTGAGTTATATCTGTCTCTTTCATTTTTCCTATCAGGTTTTTTCCCCCGACCCTGACGCTATTAAAATATTCGAGGACTAGGGAGGGGTTTCTATGTTATGTTCTATTTTGTTCTTCTCCGACCACAAATATTTTATTTTTATAATTTTCAAAATAGCGCCTGTTTAACATGTTTTTTAATGGTCAGAGTTTTGGAAATATTCGATGTTAAAATTTTCAAACGGCAGTCATTTTGAAATTTATAATAATAAATTTATTTCGTTTGGTAATTGTAAATCGTAACAAACAGTATGTTTACACCAAAGTTGAAATCTATATCTTATCTATTTCTGGAGTCACAGTGTAAAAAAAAAATGGCGAATTGTGAATAAACAAAAGCGAATTAGAGAAAAAGTTACTCAACAATTTCCGTTTATTTGGATATGTAGAATACAACCCAGTATAAAGTGTCATTTTACAGTATTATGATGTGTTACATCCTGTTCAACTTGAGGATGACTGAATAGCCGAAACGGTCGACGTTGAACGGTAAAAGCAGAATATTGAAGATGGTAAGTCACATTCATCATAGATTAGGGATAATAAATATTCGGAATGGCGACGACAAAATGTTACGATGTTTTTATTTTCCGAGGAAGAGGTTAAGACTTTCAAGTATTCCTTGTTACCTAACCTTAACTTAAAAAGACTCAGTCAGAAACTAATGTGTTCATTTTCCCTTCAGGGGTTCATTATAGTGTTTGGGGGCGTGGGAACCCCTATTTCATGTAGTCTTGGGTTAAATCGCTCTCCATAATATTTCCTATCAGGTCTATGTTGACCAATTTTTGTTCTTTTCCGACCCTGACGCCTATGAGTATTTCAGTATTAGAGATCTCTGATTTATCTTGTTTTTTTAATAAGGCGATAACGGTGGGATATTTGCCTTTAAAGAAGTAAACAATGTGTTGATGTAGCAATATCAGTGATACGATATATTATAAAAATCTAAACATTTTGTTTGAAAATATTCTTTCCATATTTAAACTCAACTTTAAATGTAAAGACAGATCAATGAACTACATCTTTGTAACAAACAACATGTAAAGAATTTTAGGAATTTGGAGAATTGCCAAGATGAAAATAATAACCTTGACTGGTGAATCAGTGATCATTTCTTCATGTTCATTGTACAAATTCAGCTTTAATACAATCATTATGAAAAAAATAACTTTTTTTTTTTTTGTAAAAAATAAATAATAATTAATAATGAATTTATTAAATGTTAAAACATTTTAACAAACGTAGAAATCGTTTGTTGTTTAATATAACAACCTAAAAAAAATTTGAACACAATTTCTCCCAAATTCGTTTATTAAATCAAAGGCGTTTCATCGAGAATGTCACCATTTTCAGTGATACAAGAGCTACAATAATCAAACTGTAAGTTATACATTATAACTAATTAACACAAAGTTATATTGGAAGTTTGATATTATTAGTAATCTAATACGGGAAGTTTTAAGAGTATAAATCAACTCTTTTTATCAAGTGCGAAACATAGATCAACAAAGAAAAATACAATAACATAACCTAGTAAACATTAACTAAAACTATAACCTAAAAAATGAACTCATCTTTAAAACTAAGCTTGAGCTGTCAAATCTAATACTAAATACAAAAGTTATCAAATAAAACCACACTACAAATGTAGAATTCGTGATTATAATTGGTAATTTAGAGCAAACTGGAAATGCTTTTTAAATAACTGTTTATTACCGTCACTTTTTAATTGAATGTTTTTAATCACCTGACGATGGACGAATAATGTCCGAAACACGTGTTTTATAATTAAGAATTTAATTTGAAGAAAACAAAAGGTTTGCTGACTGTAAGTGACAGTAATAACCAGTTAATCCATCATTATCAAATAATTTTAAAATCAGAAGAACATATACTTTGATAACAGTATTTCATCCATCACTGAAGATGGCGACATTGTCGTCGAAACGTTTGATTGAATAAAAGTATTTGTGGTTAACTGTGTTCAACTTATGTTTTAATTTAAAACATATCAAAAGTCAAACTTAATATTTATTTATTTAAAATGAAAACTATTTGAATTAATATTATTAAACTAATTCCAAATATTTGTCGTCTATTGTTTGTACGGGATGTCCCGCGAAGAGGTCTTTATTTTTGGACAAATTGATCACTCAAGAAACCTGACACTTTACAGTTATGTAAAAAAGTACCCTCGAGTTTGATGGTCGACTAAATTAAATTGCGGAGTAACAAAATAATGGTATGTGAAAAATGATTTTATTTGTATAACCAATACAAAGGACAGACCTTTAAACTCTCACTTTTCTAAGTCGGAAATACAGTAGTCCTTGGTGGTGTTCCCCAAAGTTAAATATTGAGACTTTTCCTAATTTATGTGAATAATCTGCCTCAAAATGTTGGACCCGTAAGAACAGTATTATTTGCTGATGATACTACTTTAACAGTGGTTGGCAGAACTGGTACAGATTTGGCTGATTCATCAGCGTTAGCCATGTCTATGGTGGAAGATTGGTTCTGTGTAAATAACTGACTGAACTTGAAAAAAACCAAATTAATTTATTTTAATCTAAAGTCTAATCCTAAAGTATAGGTAATGAAAGGTAGGGAAATAATCCAAAGCATAAATAATGTTAAATTTCTGGGCATTACCTTAGACGAAAATTTAAATTTGAAAATTCATTTTTCAGGTTTAGCTGAGTCACTGGCATCGGTTTGCTTTGCTCTTAAAATGATTTTCTCCTTAACTATTTTAAAAGTAATAAAAGCCGTTTATTTTTCCTAAGTTGGTTCTTGGCTAAGATATGGAGTGAGCTTCTGGAGGAACTCAGTTGAATCAATCAAAATATTCTGTTTACAAAAAAGATTTGTGTGTTCAATGTTCCATTTGAATTATAACCAATCTTGTATACTTTTTTTTTCAAAAAAAACATAATATTTAACTTTCCCTTGTATTTATATTTATGGAACTTTAATTTTTTTAAGAGCAATCAGAATAAATTTGAAATCAATCAGCACCACCACGAATACCCCATCCGTCAAAAACTTCTTCAATATTTGTCCACAGACTTAAATATTTTGAACACGAAATTTGCTATTGGTAAAAATTTTGTTCAACACATTTCCAGAAAATATGAAAAACTCTGTGCAGAGTTTCAAGAGATCACCCAGCTGCTACCTCTTGGAGAAAGCTTTTTACTCTGTCAAAGAATACCTTTACAGAAGTACCTAAACTCAGTCTGCAGATGTCAGGAAGAACTTATTGTTTGTAGATATTTTATATTGCTGTATTGTTTTGTAAAAACTGTAGATTTAGCTATGTGTTATTTTATGTATATGTACACTTTATTTTAGTACTTTCTATTATATAAGATATTTATGTAATCCATAATATGTCACATGTTTTATGTGTAGCAAAGCAAAATTGATGAAATAAATAAAACAAATAGTTGATTTGCAGATAAGATTAAAATGTGTAAAGCTTGACGAAGATGTCGAGTGGTGTGAAAGAATTGACTTCTCAGATAAGATTGCATTTTACCGAACAGGATCTGTAAACAGACATAACTGTAATTATTATAACACAAAATCTACATATTTTACACGAATAAGATTTGAAATCAAAGGGTATAAGTGTTTGGGCTGCCGTCACCAAGGTTGGTGTTTTATCGTATGACATATTCCATCAGACAATGGCTGGAGACGTGTAGTTCTTCATCTTACTCTGCCGGAAATTGTTTACAAACAAGATGGAGCTCCTCCTCTTTATGTTAATTTGGTCAAAGCAGTATTAGATCTATGTCTTCTCAACTGTTGGAGAGGTCGCGGTAGCAACTTGATGGACTGGCCCCCAAGATCCCTAAACTTGACTGCGATTTTTTCCAATGGGGGTTTCCGAAAGAAAAAGTTTATTTTCACTGTATAGCAACAAGTAATAAATTAATCAGGTTGATTGAAGAGGAGGCTGTTGATTGATCGGGAATGATGTGAAGATTTGGCAATCGCATTATTTATAATGCTGTACACCAGAAAAACAAGATACCATTTTCTTAATTTTCAAAATGGTGAACGTTTAAAATGTTTAATGTCGAATATCTTGAAAAGCAACTTTTTTAACGAAAAACAAAATGATAAAACATATATATTTGGAAATGGTCTACAACACCCAAGAATAAACTAAAATCAAAACATTTTTTAATTCCATAATTTTTACCTCCAAGTATTATTTTTAGGCCTGAGATACCAATTTTTATTTATATTTAACAAAAATTCTAACAGTAGCATAATATATGACTGTTTGACAACAAGATTGTAGAGAGATGAAGTGTGGTGTCTACACAGTCCACTTCTTTATGATTAGTCGTGTTGACATTATCCATACGACCTCTACACGTGTCATTCCTTCTATGAATAACTATCGAAACTATTACTTCATATCGATATTCAATGTCGTTCTATATACTTACACTATATCGTAAAACATTTGTAACAATGATGAATAAATAGCAAAATGATTACTAAGGATAATTTTATTTAAAACCCTAGAACTAGCAGTGCAGTGTCTTCGTTTAAAAAAAAATAGAAAATAGTAATTTTATATTGTAGCTCATGTATCACTGAAGATGTCGACTTAGTCGATGAAACGCTTTTGATTAAATAAAGGTAATTTTTGTGAGTTCTTGTGTCCGAGTTTTATTCCATCATGCCTATTTAGGTATACGTTTTCTTTTTTAAATGACAAACAAAATTATAAAAGTTCTCACATGAAAGTATATTTAAAACAAAGCGAAGTATTGGGTTTTTATACTACACCAGTTATGGTTTCAATATATTAACTAAGAAACTCCAGTCTGCCATTTGTATGACGACCCAGTTTATAACTTGTGTTAAGCACACGCAAGTCAAGTTTAAGTTATGATATTAGTTATCAAAGTGAAGGAGAGATGTTAAATTGATTAAATAATAAATAATATTCAACATTTTATTCATACCCAGACATGATAGGATCAGAGTTTCATTGTCTATTTTGTGTATTCTTACATTTGCCGACATCTACCTTGGGATTGAGTAGAAAGTGTGGAATATAATTTTAATATCAGCTTCTAGATGATACAGGAATGGCTTTTGAAAGCTCTGGTATAGGGCTATATAAAGCGTGCTCCTAAACTAAAATTCAATTAAAATGGGTGTTTCAAAAATTATAAAAAAATTTCTGAGAAATGTCAAATATAAGCATAGTAATATTTTTCCATATTGATTTTCCTCTCCACAAGACGGACGTTTTGCTTTAGAAACAAATTGTGTCATTGTTTTAGTTTTCAAGATATAAAAAAAAAAAAGTAATTGTACGTTTAAAATAAGACTGTTTGGATCTTAGATGATATTAAAAGGGAAAACGAACGGCTTTGGAAAGCTCTGATTTAGGGTTACGTACAGGATGGCCCCAAAACTACAATTCAAATATACCAAAATTATAAAATGAAATATCTGAGAGTTTTTAAATGTAGGCTAAGCATAGTAATATTTTTCCATATTCATTTTTATCTTCACAAGACGGGATTTTCCTTTAAAAACAAATTGTATAACTGTTTTGGTGTTCGAGATATTTAAAAAAAATGTAATTGTACATACAAATTCGACTCTTAGACATGTAATGGACTGGAAGTCTGGTATCTATTTTTATATTGAAACCTAGATGAATTTGAAAGGCAAAAAAAAGGCGGATTTGGAAAGCTCTGATCGAGAGTTATGGCCTACAGAGTGCTCTGAAACTAAAATTCAAATATACTGGCTGTTACAAAAATCATAAAATGTGTTTTTTTTCTAAGATATTTAATATAAGAATAGAAATATTTTTCCATATATTCATTTTCCTCTCTAGAAGGCGGGACTTTTGGTTTAAAAACAAATTGTATAACTGTTTTGGTGTTCGAGATATTTAAAAAATGTAATTGTACATTCAAATTCGACTCTTAGACATGTAATGGACTGGAAGTCTGGTATATATTTTTATATTGGATCCTAGAAGACATATAAAGGCAAAAAAGGCGGATTAGGAAAGCTCTGATCCAGAGTTATCTGAAGGGTGCTTCGAAACTAAAATTCAAATATATATAGGCTGTTACAAAAATTATAAAATGTGCTTTTCTTGAGAATTATTATTTGTAAAACGCTTTTACGATGTAGATTCCACAAATTAAAAAAAATCAGGCGGCAGACGGACAGACATCACAGTAAAAAAAATAAAAAATTAATGAATTCACAATGAAAAATTGATCTTTTTCAGAATTTTAACCACACGATATTTCTTAAAAAAAAAAAAATTAAATCCATTTTATTTGTCATAAAATGATATTCCCAATAACTAGGTTTAGCAAGAACCATCACAAATGGGTTGGGTTAGGTGGTAATATATAACGATGCATATCCGCGGATAAACGATAAGGTAAGTCAATATGCAGATAAGTAATGTCATAACAACTTTGTACTTTGTTCACTCCATTATTTATTTATTTCCTTATTATACAGTAAAGTCTTCCCCCCACCTTAAATTTTGTGTGACGTTAAATAGAGTCAAACCTTTTAGGGGATGTTGTTAACTTGCTCACCTGAAGTTTCTATTATTATACTTTGGAATAATACAACTTACCTTAATGAGGGTGGAATTTTGAGTGTTCTAAAAAATTTCAAATGAAAACACGCAACTTACGTTATGTCAATTTAAAGGTCATAAAATTATTAGGGCTCAAGAAATATTTTTTGGATGCCTCTAACCAAAATGGCGTTCAAAATGTATTTAAAACGTTTCAATTATAAAATCGCTAAATACGTGAAAAAAGAACACTGAACAATTTATGTAATGTTCCATAGGCTAATGTGAGAGAAGAATTCAACTTTGAACTGAATTTAACCTGTCCCCCAAAAGTGTGGTATTTTTGGGTACATTCAATATTAAAAAAGAACCACATCACGTAACATATAAAATTAAATTGCTTTTTAAGGCAAAACTAATGACAACAACAAATTTCTTTTGAACTTTATAAATGTTACTTCGAATTGTATAAAAAAATTGTATTATATTTTTACAGTTATTATGATATCTTATATAAATAATCACAACAAACCAATTGTGAATACGAAATGTAACTCTCGTACTAACTGTAAAAATACAATACAATAATTTAGATGTCCAAAAGTTTTCAGTTTCAAATCTTGAATTAAAAAAAAAAAAAAAAATTGTGTATGAAAATCGAAGCTACGTTGATCTCCTCATTCAACCAGTACAACAATATCCAAGGGAAATATCTTCTCTCATATTTATTTTGTTTGAATTATCCACTTCTCCAGGGTCAGATAAAACACAGGTTGTGATCATATCTGAACACTTTTGTAACAAACATATACGGAACTTCATGTAAAACTTTGCACCAACTTTCTCACAAAGCCAAATACTAAAGAAAAACAAGTAGACGGGAGTCATCATGGTACCTTCTTATTCCAATCAAACAATATCATATGAGCAGGATGGTCTTAATATAATGCTAAAATCTTAGTATTTTGATTCTCGTAGGAAATGTTAATTATATTGGTAGATGAAGGAGTAAACCGCGTAGTTGCGTACACACTACGTCGAGCTGGGCCTCATAGATGTGTATTTATTGACAAATCTTCACTCGCTTTGCTCGTGTCGGTGACGCGGCTTTATTGTATCTCATAACTATACGTATTACATTATCTTAGGAGATTAGGCTTCGAAATTACATTTCTGACAATAACTTCGCTATTTGTCGTCGGAGAGGTGCGAGGTTGGTACTAGGCTACTGTGTGTAGAATTGAAATCTGATACATTTATCTTGTTTAGTGTGTTATCATGAATAATACGCGAGATATGAAGGGAGTTTTTTTTAAATGGCCGCCATTTTGACATTTTTATTTAGATTTTTCATAATTTCAATAGAGTTTTATGTGAGCACATTATAGTCCCCCTATACCAAATTTCAAGGTATTTTATTAATATTTGTGGCCGATATCTTGCTTATCTAGAGATGAAAAACATGTCGGACGGTCGGCATATCGAAAAAAACTTTTCGGTTCCCAATTTTTAAAGATAATTAGGAATTTAAATAATTTATTTTAACCTTAATTTGCTATAATTATGCCAATAATTTAAACTAAGTTTATATATTATTTTAATAACTGCATTCAAGTGATATTTCCTATTTTGGATAATTTTTCACAATTTATATTCTTATATACACGTTGATTTGGTCTTTTAATTTGGACATTTCAACAAAATTGGTTTAATCAATTTTAAGAAATTCAGTCTTTGACGAGCTTGACATATAGCAAGAAACATATAATATAGTTTGACGAGCATGACATTTCTGCCGCAACGGCGAGAATAGCGTGCACGTAGGAGAAAGAAGGCAAAAAAATATAAACTTTTTGATTTATACTTATTGATTTACCATTACGTTATATAACTATTTATTTTTTATTTATTGTTTTTTTTATATTATATTCATTACATGCTGATATTACTTGGAAAAAAAATTCGTAACCGTAAAAATTAACAAACCGAAATTTTTGGAACTATGATAACTAAATTCGTTTAATTTGGTCCTTAGTAAGCTACATTTTACCAAAATGTTTGTGACGATTTTTATAAAATTGGAATTTTGTAATTTTCTCACCCAAATTTTGCGGTATTAAAAAATGATAAGTGTCGTGATATGGTGATAAAATGCTTTCCTATAAAATTCAATCAAAATAAAACGAACGAGTTGATGTAAACTTCTCACAAAAGTCTGACTACCCGGTCCATGAATTACTCCAGGACACTCTGTTTAAGAGATACCATTTTTGCCTAAGAAAAGCTTCCACATAACTATTCCATCCTAGAAACGGATATCATTAAAAAAAATTAGATTTTTGACCTTAAAGGAAAAGAAAATCGTATCAAGAGACAAATCTATTTTTCGTAACTTTCTATATAATCATGATATATTTTCCCATATATTCACATTGCTGAGCAAGAACTACAAGTTGACACTTTCTCGGCGTTTCTGCTTCGTGAAACGTTTTGCGTCACATCCGCTTGAAGACCAGTTAAATATAAATTGAAGGGGCGGACACGTGCTTATTTATTTTTCACGTTTTTAGTTTAAAAATGCATCGAACACATCGTTTCTAAAATCCCTGGCTCGCTATAAATAGTATAGAGAAAGAGTTGTGGTCGTGAAAATATCGATGATATTGCAGATGTTTACACTGTTTGTGTGAAAGTTTGTTAGTAAGATATTTATATGGGTTTTAGATTTGGCTGTTTCATTGTGTGCCGGATTTTACAAAATGGTTTACTTCATCGCTTATCCATTCGTAGTATAGGGAGAAAATTTTGTGCGTAGGACCAAATAATTGGTTTTTAAAATTTTGAACCTCAGTTATAGTTTGATTGGTGTAGCTCGTGTATCATTGAAGAGGACGACCTTGTCGCTGAAACGCGTCTGATACTTAGGCGTATTTTTTGTGAGAATTGTGTTCTGTGCGTTTGTTATACTGTATGAATAATCTGTTTTCTTCTGAATACAAAAAAGAGATATATCTGTCTCACAGTTTGAAATGTTTGAGAGATTTTTCATCAAGTTTCAAATGTGCCATATTTTGGGTCGTATTTTGAATAGTTCCATACCCCATTAAAAAATAAAATAAAATTAACGTTACTTTTTGGAATTTAAGTCAAAAATTAAATTTTGGTTTTATAAAATTTTGCACTAACAGTTTTAATCAAATTAATATCAAATATAGCCCTAAAGGACCCCAAACAAATTTACTGATCACCGCCTCGACAAAATTGTCGTAAAGAACGAAAATGTGTCGTAGAATTGTTATAAAAAAGCCCAATTGCATCAAAAAACGCTCTTCTGATTTCGTTCAAATTAATAAAACGTGATGGTTAGTGATATAAATCAGTGGTGCCAAATTGAAAGTATTAGAAAATTATGTTTTAAAATTAGTTTAAAAAACTTAAAAATGAACCAATGGCGCTACAACTTCAAGTTCAATCAATTAGTAGTAAGCTTTAATAGTGGCATAAACGATGTAAAGTTATGGAAGATTTAAAAAAAATATTTTAAATTTTAATAATTGCAACATGGATTGTCAATAATAAATTTTAAAGTAAATATTAAAACTACCTTTATATTCCGTCTAAAAATTCTTTTTGGTAATTAGAGATTACTGATTTCGGCGGTCTATGTCGCCTTCATCATGTCTGTACTTACATATATAATATAAGCTATGAAACCTTAAATAACTTAGGAAGTAAATTACAATCAAGGCTGTTGGTAAACATGGATAAATACAGACAAATATAAAATAAGTTTGGTCTCTTTGTCAAAAATTCCATATTGGACAGCCTCGTCTAACATTTTCAGAAAGTTTAGAGAACATTTACCTAAAAGGATACTAGATTAACAAAAATAAAATTTTAAGAAACTACACAATTATGCAAAATGGATGTTGCATAAATACACGAATGGTCAATTTTTAAATACCTTTGGAGGAGTTTGGAATTTACAGGCTTAACTACAGCCAGATAACGTCCTAAATTATCATAAGTTAGGATCAAATAATCTTCTAATGAAATATTTAACACAATAATCCCTCACCAAAAGTAAGCCTAAGTAAACAGCTGTGTATAGTGACTCAATAACTAAACATTTTACAATTGGAAACTTAACCTAGTGGAAGCAGCTTCCAATAAAATAAACTAGTCTATCATAAGTCGTCGTTGTTTTTGTGAATGTGTTTGTGTTTTTTAATCTTCAGTGTTGTTATTTTATTGAAAATGTGTCAAATAGGAAATATTAATTGTTTCTAGGTGGAAAAATTTAACTTGTGGTTTTATCGATTGTGCTTCTTCAGATTTTTATATGAATATACAGATCTGATGATGGCGGCATAGATATCCGAAACCACTATTCTGTGAATACCAAAAAGGATTGTTAGATGGAAAATAAAGGTAATTTCTACTATTTACGTTGCTTTTTAAATATCTTTCGAATATGTTTGTGTACAATGAATATGTCTCCCCTCCCCCCACAAAAAAAGGTGATACGTATGCCAACTTATTTTCTATTACAAAGAAAAATAGGTAACGATTTTTTTCTTCTAAGATATTGGTAATATTAGGATGTTTTTAGGTAGATAGTAACAGCATTTTGGTGATTAAATAGCTTTGTGTTTGTGATAAAGTTAGTAGTGTTTTCGATAACTTATTTATGAAGAGAGCTATCAATGCAGGAAGGGCGACCTATCTTTATAAGAAGGGCATACTAACGGTGTCTGTATGTCATAGTTAAATATAAAACAGAACAAAATGGCAACTCTTTTCAAATTGGGAAGTTAAGAAATTCATTGGTATGCTTGTTGTAAAGGAAAAATAATCTTATATTTCAATAGGCTTTAGTCAATTGCAAAGTTGCTAGAAATGAAAAGACTGCTTTTATTGCCGTAAAGGTCTGACATGCTTCGAGTGGACCTCTCAAAATACTACCTTATAAAATTACAGAAAATAGTTAACAAAACAATTAGAGAAAAGTGGATGGAGGATGAAATGCCGGGAGAAGTAAGCGCCTGGACAAAATCCAACGAGAACTAACTGAACCAAGTATGTGTCTGGGAAATTCTAGAGCAACTACGACATTCGGAGTAGGAGGCAGGATAGCCCACATCATTAAGCAAGAGTACTTCCATAGATTCCACCATACATTATAGGGTTTGTGTTATTCGTGTAGAAACAAAGTTGTACAAGAATTTATCCTGCTCAGATGCACCTACGCAAATCCAGTGGACACTGCAGCTGCAGGTTATAATGGACATCTGGCTACCATTACCACCTTACCCTGGATTGTTTTTTATTGTTGTTTAAAGGCGAAAAACCTTTCAGTCATCATCGCCTTATAATTATAGGAATAAAAGAACATATAAAAACATCTCGTTCTCTTATACAATGGGGTAAAGGTTGGGGAAAACAAGATTTGGTCAAGAGAAACCTGATAGGAAGGATACAACAGGAGGTTACAACAAAAGACTACATGAAACAATCTGTAGATCCAGCTGGGTTCTTCGGAATTTCCATGTATGGGACAATAAACCTCGAAGGTCCAGGTCCAGACACTTGAAGCCGGCCCTAAGATGTAAGAAATAAGTTAATGAAAAGTTAAAGATACCAGAAATCAGTGTGAAAAAACCTAACCTCAGTTGGGTTAATTTCAATATTTTTCTATTAAATAATAAATTTATTTATTCATTTATGACATTCATTTATTTGTACAAAACTTGTATAATGTTTCAATATACAAACCTCCACTTTGACAAAAACTGGATTAAATTACTTTGAAATATATTATTTTAAATGGTATCCATTCTTTAATATATTTTGTTTTTACTATATCCCCAAACCGAAATTTTTGTGGTATTATTACTAATAAATTTGGATTTATATACAGGGTGATCAGATATGTAATTCTAGTTAAATGGATTTACAGATATCAAATATTACAAATTTTAAACAGTCACAATTTCGACAATTTACAAAATAAAGTTTAGATCCTTGATATACTGATAATGAAAGTAGCGTTAAAAATGTGTATTTCAAATTTCCCTCGAAATCTAAATAATTTTAAAAGTTATAATTATTTTACAAACAAATTCAAAATGGCCGACAGATGGAAAACGAAACTTATTAATTTATTTTCACGCATAAAACCACCACTTAAAATTTGGCACGAAATATTTTGAACACTCTGTATGCGCATTGTTACTGCAGCGTTTATTTTTGATTCAGTCTTTACAATTACACAAACAATGGAAGGCGCAGAGTTCACTGCTTATAGAAAGAAGTAGATGCACATTATATCGTTGCACATCACAGGACATTATGAAGGGTTATATGGGACATTCTGCGAGTAATGTTTTGTCTGTTCCTACTCCTGCTGTGCATAGACAAGTATAATATAATACGTGATTCAATTCTTGTTCCCCTAGAGCAGAATATGTATATCCACCCACCAGATCCTTTTTAATTTCAGAGATGAAAGATATTTACAGCGTGGGTGTGTTTATTTTTGTTTCCTTGTTTATACCTATTACAGTATACATAAATTATAATTTATCAGGACATTGATAATCAATAATGTATATAAAATTAATAGACGACCTTTCGAGAGTGTGGATCAAAAACAGTTATCAAATGATAAACTAAGATCATACAATTATGACAAACTAAACAAAGGAACCAAGGGCTGAAAATAAGCCTAAGTGGCAAAACAACTGACTATATTCAAAGGTGGCATAACTACTTACTAACACAAGAAATGACCATCTAGATGAATTAATTGAGTACACTTGTTAATGAACAAAAGTGTTGTTTGCCAACGGAGTAATTATATAACGGTTTTTCAGGTTGTGGCTTTTTAGTTATTTCTTGCAAGGAATTAATCAGATTTTTAAACAATTATTTAATTAGGACGAATTTTGATTTTTAATTTAATTTTTATGGAACACATAATAGCGTTATTTCTGTACCGGTTTGACTGATTTTCTGTCAGCTTTTATACGGGGCTTTCGTTTATATAAGACCAGCTGATAACTAAAGAGCAATAGCCATCTGATAAAATTAAAACAAATCAACCTACATAAGATTAATAATAAAACTTTAAAGTCATGTAGGGCGAAGCCCTTAGGGAATTTTGCAAAAACCTTTTACCAAAACCACCCCCCAATTAAGACGAACAAAACAAAAAATAAATAATCCAAATCGGTCAAGCCGTTTTCGAGATTTTGCGAGACTAACGCACGGAAATTGATTTTTATATATAGAGATGTTACTTCTATATTGGTGTACCAATGAAATCTGTATTCTTTTATCTATATTATTTTCGTATTATTGTTTTATTATGTGTTTTTGTTTTGTATTTTATTTGTTACTATTATTTGATAATTTTCTGTTAACTTAGTTATTTTGTATTATTGTGTTTTGGTTCGGTCTAACTACACAGTCCTAACCTCGCCCCAAATATAAAGGCATCAATTTATTCAGTAACTCTCTCTCTCTCCCTCTCATTCTCTCCGTCCCCGTCCCTCCATCTATCTATCTCTGTAAATAACTTCTTATTTTTGAGGAATATAACCAAGAGATTAGTCCCATTTTAGGTGATTATTGATGATTTTCACAAACACTAATGAACCAATTGAAGAGGTTTAGTTCTCTTCAGCTGTTGTACTCCGTCAGTCTCGTTCATCATGCTTCTTATTTCAACGTGTTCATGCATGTTAATGATGCCTTTCCACGTGTTTCACTGCACTGTATTTATGACTCCGATGTAGGCCTATCCCATCTTGGCGAAGTTGATATATGGTTTAAACACTAATTGGAACTAAAAATGTTGTTTGAATCGGTGCAGTAGTTTTTAAATTTTAACATTTTTTTACTAGTGAGAGGAAATTCATATTCTCCAGTATATTTTCAACATTTCAACAACTTACATTTTATCAACAACGAAGTAAATATTTGAATGTTTTTGTAGAATTGAAAATTTTATTAAAATCGCTCCACAGGTTTCGAAGTTAAAGTTAGTGTTGGATGAACGCCGCCTTGAGAGGTGTCTCACACCATGTGAGATGTAGCCTGAGCTGGTAAACTGAGATACTGAATCTAATGGATGGTTTAAGCTTGTTGGCTATGGTTAGACCAAGCTTATCGTTCAGATTTAGGTACACAAGTAAGCATACAAGGAAGAACGCCGCTATGAGAAGCGTCTCACACTATGTGAGATGTAGCCTGAGCTGGTAAGCCGAGATACTGAGTCTAATGGATTGTTGTTAGGTTTGGTTATATTAGGTTTAGGTTAGGTTAGGTTAGGTTTATCGTTCTGATTTGGATACACAAGCAAGCATAAAATATTTACGGAACCAAACAAAAATAAAAAGGAAAAAGAAAACAAACATCCATGATGGCAGATGGTAAATTAATTATATTTATCGAAAGAAAAATTGCATAAGTTTTTAAGCCTTTTATTAAAGTAATAGATATAATATATATTAATGAATTTATGCATTTAGTAAATTTTTAACAAAATTAGGTATTCTGTGATTAATAATATAAAATTCCTTTACATTTGAAAGTTCAGACGTCCTCAAACCAGTACATTTATTTACATGGACGAGACTTAAGCCTACTTCAACATTAATCTATATGGATTCCATAGTTCTCTGAATAAACACCATACGCTATAATACGATTCTGTCCTGAACTAAAAAACTAAACTCTAGTAACACGCTCCGGCGGTATTAGGGTTAATTAATTTTACACACAAAGCCCGATTTCCACACTGACGCACCAGTATGAAATAAATATTAGAGATTGCATTTAAAATATGTTTTACATTCGTAGTGGTTCGACTTCGGTGCTTGCCATAATAATTAGATTTTACATTCCGTTCACGTGACGCTGAAGTACGACTTGACGATTTCCGGAGTTTGTCTCCGTTTTAAGTACCAATTGTATTCAAATATATAAGGTTTCGTGCCATATAATAGAGAAATAATAACTATAGCAATCATCGTTGAAACTATCGACGCCCTAAACCATGAAATGTGCACCGATCCTAATCATTAAAATAATTTAAATAAATAAAACACTTTTATTTTTTAGTATAAATACAAATTTAATGAAACTTGCCGACCATGGTTTCATTAAATTCGTGGTTATTCTAAAAAATAAAATTATATACAAGTATTGGTTCTTCTTGTATACCACAAAGTACCTACGGTCCTTAGTATAAATAGTTTGAAATAATTTGACATTATTTTTGACTGAACGGAGACATCTGTGTATCAATAAACGTTTGACAGATGGAAATTATAGTCTGATTAGTCTAAATGTAGTCTGTAGAAGAGCCGTGCGAGCAGGTTAACCGCCAGTCCCTTCCTGGTGTCGCTCCAGTTTGGTCGCTCGCGATAGCCATGGTTTCCCTTCTTTTTTAAAATTTATAATATTTTTTAAATGAGCGGTCGTAGGTTTTTCTTCTCGGAAAATTTAAATTTAATTAATTGTAAACACGTGTAAAATCGTTTTCGTATACTGTTCTTATTAACGTTTTAAATAGAAAATTAATTTGAAATTAAACTGCGTCGTTCTTGACTTGCGCCCAAAATCACAATCGCCGGTCCATCCTGACAGATTTTCGATGGACGTGATTACTAAACCTGCCAGTTGGCAATTCCTTGATCTATGCCGGGGAGTTTTCGAATGCTGCGTTACAGTTTGATGGTGCTGGGTCAGTACCATGACAGCGTCATCAATTTGTTTTAATAATGTCCTACAGTCCATGTCACCAATACGAGCGTAGCGAGTCAGTTCTTCACAAGGTCTGTATATAGCACGAGGCCCGCGATGGTTGAAACACTAAGAGCGATCCGAGTTGAGACTTTTTATGTATAGATGCCAGTTAGATCCTAGCTGTGGTCAAGAAAGTATAAATGGACATGTTTCATCTGAGCTGTGAGCTGCGCGTGGAGGGGAGGTACAAGTTTGTAGTTCGAGGCCGCGTAGGGACAGCGGCATTGTAGGGGAAACAGTCGGCGCCGACTACTGTCCCCGATCCAGCGGTCTTGCAGACATTGTTGTTAGTACCAACACCCAACACAGACTGAGGCGACCGCTTCCCCCACCTCCTCACTGCTGCTTAGACCCACTGCGCACCCAAACACCACAGCTCAGATGAAACCTGCCTATTTATAATGATAAAAATACAATTATGATGTTCAAAAAACCTGATTACAACTCTTTTAAAAGAGCTTATATTACTGGATAAGACCCTTGATCTATGAATACAAATTAACATTTCTCTAACGTCTATGAGAACAACTTTTGGCATTGCAATTAAAAGTATCTTCTTGTATTAAATTGTACGACTGGGCTGGGTTAGTACCATGATGGTGGTGTTTACTGTTATCCTTCGTAAAGTTATTTATTTAATAATAATAATGGAATATTTAGAATTTTAAATTTAAATAAAAGATTATAATTATAAAAATACTTGAAATATTTGTATCGCCTCTTAATAAATTTGAAAAGCAAACTTCGGATGTAATTTCGCACTCAGCTTCGCCTCAGCTATTCGAACAATGTGATTCAGATTTAGGGAAATATTTCACGGTAATTTCCCTGTCTAGTTGTGGTTAGGGAAGTATGCGGAAGAACAAGAAGCCATTTAGTGAAGTATTGATTAAAACCTGAGCACTGATTTACTGGGTGAGTGATACGTGATCAAAGGGGTGAGGTGGGAGAGTAATATATAGCAAGTATCCTACACCCTAATAAAGTGGGTAAATAAGGTTTCGTCAGAGACGTGTGTTGGGAGCAATGATCGCCAGTTAAACGTGGCTGGTAAATATTTCATCAATTGTAAATTCATACTGAAGGTTTTTCAGTGTTACCAATAATATATTACAAGGAATCAAGATTTATATTAGAATACAAAAAATATTTTAAGTAAATTAACTAATCCTCTAACGAGAATCAACCCTTTGCGTAACAACGTCCGTTTTGTATTATATTTTAAATCTCTCTTCGCTCGCTGGGGGCTTCTACAGTTTGGATTTTGACATCAAACCCAACTGCTCTGTGACTATTAATGAGGAATAACAATTTTATAGTTTGACCCATTGAAATGCGATTAAGTTAGTAAAAGTTGTTTTTTTTTGAGATATTGTTTTTAATTTTAAACTTCATGTCAACTTCAATATTTCTATATTGTAAAAAAAAAATAAGGTTTACTATCTTGTTAAGGCTATTTTTTACTTTCCCTTGTATATTGAAAAATGTGAACATAGTCGGTTTTATCAAGATACATCGATTAACGTTGTTTTTGGAATGATCTGTCATTTGTGCAGAAGCCTAAAAGAGGAGTTTAATAAATTTGCGGTATGTGAGTATATTTTATCATTGTCTAGGAGCATTTTTGTTGTTTTTTCAATAACTAAAATTTAGGGAATGCCCACCATAAGAAAGTCATAAAATTAAGATTTTCTCAATATCGACTTTAACCATTCTCTATGAACCGAAAAAACTTCCACAAATAGTTCCAGGGGTATGAATATTTTATCAAAAAAAAAAAAATTAAAAACCTAAAAACAGAAATAATAAAATAAAATAAGAACCAAAAAAATTTAAAAAAAACCAAAAAATATAAAAAAGAAGAAAAAACAAAAAATAAACCAAAATTTAGACTAAACTTAATTTATACTACATAAATAGTTTTTTTTCTTTTTCTTTTTTTTCTTCATTACAGAGCCCTATGGTTCATTTTTAACTTTTAATTGACAATTACAGAACTTACTTTTGTTTGATGTTTATTTTGTTTATTTCTTATTTTTTTTAATCAATTAAAATAACTTTTTATTTAACACAGATTTATTCATTATCTAATTCTCATTCAAATCAAATTATACCCAAAGGAGAAAGTTTTGAAATTGACTGTCAAAATAAATATGCTATTTAATAATATACGGATTTGACATTGATCAACAAAATGCCCATTGGCTTAAGATGGGAAATTACCTATAGAACGAAGCCCTTTACAAATATTCAAGGTATAATATTTTTATTGTCATAATTTGGGGATCAGGAATTCCTATTTAAAAGTTCCCGCGGTTGTCACACAGAAGTATACTCAAAAAACGAAGACACGGCTCATTTAGGGATTTTATAATATAGATTCCTGGTTTGATACTTTGACTAAGAAACTAATAAAGAAGCTTACAAAGGGTATCCTTTGATCATTTGTTACAGTAAGCCGTCAACGATAGGTCTATTTACATATCAAAGCTATCGGTTGCCATAGTAACCTCATCTATTGCAGATTGGACCGCACCAATATCAAGCTTTGATTTTAGTCTACAACATCTCACTCTGTTCTGTATTAATAGTCTCTAATTGGATTCTGTTCTTTGTATAACCTGTAGAGTATGACCAGGTGTTGTGTTTCTGTAGAATCATTATTAACGTAATTATTTCTTTTTAATTGCATTGTTTTGTTGTTACTTTGGAAGTGAAAACTAACAAATACTAACTTTAGACATTATGTAGTACTTTTGAAAAGTATATCTGCATTGTGATTACGTCTTCAGTATCCTGGTAGCACTTTTGTAATTAAAAAAAAATAACCCTATAGTTTTACTTTCCGTTAATCAATAACTCGTAGAAATTAGTACTTTAATAACCGAAATGTAGCATAGTATGGTTCAAACAGAAACCAAAATAATAGAAAAAGTACATAACATATTTTAATAAATTAACAACGTTTGTAAATAAATATCGAGCTACTGAGATAATATTAAATAGAGTAAAACTCCAACACAAGTTCTCACAAAAATTAGGTTACTTAATCAAACACGTTTCAACGACAAAGTCGCCATACTCAGTGATACATGAGCTACAATAACTAAACTAAATGACTAATTTATTCTATCTAACAACATTTGAATAGACTCCTAAAAAAGCTTCACTTGCACTTTTGAAACAAGAATCACGTGGTGCTCAAGTAGGAAGAGAGACGCGAGAATAAGATTAGTCGCTCGCGACAGCCATGATTTTTATTCCTTTTCCTTTTCAAACTTTATAATCTATAAATTTAAATTAGGGTTAAGTTTTTATTCTCTTAAAATATAAATTTTAATAAGGAAAACGGGGTTTTAAAAGATTTGTAGTTTGTAATTAATAACGATTTGTAAAAAAATGTAATTTTTATAACTGCGTTGTAATTGACTTTACGCTTGAAAATAACGATAGCCGGTCCATCCTGACAGATTTTCCGTCGCGTGGTACTCAACCTGCCAGCTGGGAATTCCTGGATCCATCTCAAGGGGTTTTCGACTGCAAAATTGCATGAGGCGTCACAAAATAAATCATTAACCCCTACTTTTTTTTCGAAATAAAAATTATATATATTAGAAATATTGATAAAAAAATCATAATCCAATATTTCAACATTCTATATTACCTTCAAAAATATCTAGATTTATATTTATTTGAAATTCGGAAATATTTTAAAATATTTATTAAAATAAATCTTTATTTTTATTATTTTTTCTTCACACAAATACCAAACTAATAAGTCGTATCAACTGTCACTTCGTTTTTTATTGCTATGTTCAGCTCGATATCATAAACCTCCGGTATTTCACGTATGAGCAGCTGTTTCTGGTTCAACAAATTTTTCACTCTCTCTTATTTATAATTCTTAACTTCTAATTGTTCTATACAATCATACGCATTCCATAAATCTGATATAATTTTATTTCCTAGTTCTACACAGACTACAATTAATGTCTACTTCGACCTTTCAGGAATTGCATACATAATTGACTTTTTTGATTCGCGGTATATTCCTCCAAATACCAACTGTTGTACTTTCATTTTGAGAACAAGGATTCATCAATTTCTACAGTAGTCCACCTATTTTTGATTGCAGTAATAATAATTTGAATGTAAATTGCTTCCAGTTGGTTATACTTCCAGACTTCATATTTAATTCTTTTATATAAAATGTATTAGTTGTATACTTTTGAGTCCAACAATAAATAAATAAAATAATGGTTTGTAAAGATAATTTTACAAATTATTTTTTGAGATTTATCGGCGAGCGGTACAAAACGTTAAAAAACTTTTATTTTATGAATCTTTAGGAATGTCAATTTATTTTCAGACACTCTCTATTTTGAGTGACTATATGAGTTTACATAAATGTTGTCCTAATTTCTGCCACTGGAAATCACTACCGCTTGTTTTGTGTTTAAAAAAAATCACTATCGATTGTACTTTTCTTTAGATATTTTCCGACATTCAGCAAAACCTTTCATTAAAGTCTCCAAGAAACGTGCAATTAAACGAATCCTTTTCCTTTGACAAAAAGGAAGTTGAAAAGGACTTATGACGTATTGAAAAGTTATCGCTCTAAATTGAAGAAAGAAAGTCTTTGCTGACAATAGATTGTAGAGATATTGAAATCAGAAGCAGGTACACTAGATTAATAGAGACGTTTTATTGTCTTTGACGTGAAGGGCGGGGGTGCAATAAATCTGGCGGCAATTCATTTTGTCTTTCAAACGTTTTTACGTTCAGTTTTATTATTGGGGCAAAGAATTAAAGAAAAATCAAGGAATTTATAGTGCTTCAATGAGATAAATTATACAATAAGTTCCATAAACGTTCCCTCAAATGTAAATTACAAATTCGTTTTCAAAATAGGCTCTTAAATGAGTTAGAGTTGTAAAGAGTAAAATAATTATAAATATACAAATTAGAAATACATTGTTAGAGCGATATCCGAGAAGATATGAGGGTGTCATGAAAATATTAAATATTGAACAATATTGCATAATGAAAGTACACATTATTAATTGCTTACATATACACAGTATAGCCAAATAGGTGTAAGGTTAGTTTAGGTTAGATTAGATACAATAAATATTGAACACATAGCAGTACACATTAGTAATTGCTTACTTATAGCCTATGTAGTATAACAAATTAGATGTAAGGTAAAGTTAGGTTAGATTAGATACAATAAATATTGAACACAAAGCAGTACACACTATTAGCCTAATTGCTTACGTATATGTAATTTAACGAAATAGATGTAAGTTAAAAAATCGGATTGAGGTCCTGTAAGCAAAAAAAAATTACACAAACCTTTCAACTAACCGATAGCCTAAACCAAATAAAACCCAATCAAAACTATTGCCACTAATATTAGTCCGGTAGTTGTCAGTTCAAATGTGAGTAATGTTGTATGAAAAATCAAAATATATAAGGCCAATAAATGATTCTCGTTTCACTTGTGCCAATAAACGGGTCATCATCATAAATCTTATTTGATTAAAATACAGGTTTACATCGGCTGTGTGATTTCAATTTGGTTATTGTCAATTGTTTTAGAATTTGTGATTTATTTTTACTTAGGACGATAAAAGCTAAATCACCAAAACATTTATCTTCACATTTCACTACAATTTGAACCAACTCCGATGAGAAGATTTTGAGAAATTATTATAAAAGCAATTCGATGAATTTTTTCTTCTTATGTACTGATAACTCACGGCACTCTTGAAGAGATGTTGACCAATACTAAAAGCTATAAATGAATAATTTTTGATAAAATCGTAATTTTATATTTTTCTAATAGCAGCTTCCCCCCCCACACTCACCAATTTTACGGAAATAATTGAAAGCAAAGTCTCGAGGTATGATCAAAGTAATCATATATAGACAATTTGATTAAAATTGGCTCATTAGTTTAGATTGTGGAAGACGGGTGTCATTATCAAAACTACTTGTTTTGGACATAGAGGTTATATATGTAGGCGTTTCTACTCACTTCGCTCGTGTCCTCGGGACGGTGACTGCCTCGTAACTAAGCAAATATTACATTGTAAATCTCAGGCTTTGTAGGAATAAATACCGTTGAAATATAATAATTTCACTAAAAGTATTTAAGTGGAAATCCTTTTACACCAATTAATGTCTTAAAAGTAATGTGTATGGACCGCATCACGGATTCACTATAAAAAGTACAGGTTTGACAATTTCGAGATAAATCAGGTGAATGTATACATTTCATTACTTGGTGTTGGGTTAGATCCCTCTCTTTCATCTTTCCTATTTGATCTATTTTGAGTAACTTTTGTTCTTTTCGGACCCTGATACTATTTGAGCATTCTAAGGCTAGAGGTCTTTCATTTAAACTCTTTCCTTCTTCATTTATATATATATATATATATATATATATATATATATATATATATATATATATAATGCAGTCATGAACGAGTGGGTTTTTTGTCTTTAAACAATAATGAGAGTACTTTTAAATATATTTTGTATTTAGCTTAGTTGGGCTGTCTAAAATAATCCTTACTGGAATGACGTCCGTTTCGTCTGCAAAGAGACATCATCATACTTGTCACAATTATAAAATCACACACAATAAATGCAAGAACAATTAAACACAATTTAAAATTCACCAAATTTGTAACTTTATCCAATATCAATGTAGATTTTTGATCCCTATACGCCGTACTATCGTCCTTGCTTTCAATCAGTTAACTGAATGATTTATTCTTGCTCAGAGAATTAAGCGTGTCCTATAATGTATTGGAAGCAAAGTTCAATTTGTTATTTAGTAGAATGTCAGGATTTCAATTATTGTGGGAATAAATTTGAAACTCTTTGCAGACGAAACGCACGTAACTAAATAACAATCCATTAAGGATTATTTTAGAGAGACCAATTAAGTTAATTACAAAATATATTAAAAATAATCAATCCAGAGGTTTAAATAAAATAAATTACAACTTTTAGTTACTTACCTTTATTTATTATAAAGACATTTCTGTTGAGATAACATTGAATATTATATTTGTATAATATTTAACTTTGAAAAGCAGCATATCAAAAACATATTGCAACTTTCTTACACTGTTTATTTATATAGTTTTGAAAATGTCACAAAAGTGTTCAGCGATGATCACAAGAATCCATTTGACCTCAGGGAAGTGGAAAAGCAAAATAAAATATAAGCCTACGAGAGAAGACATTTCCCTTGGGAGCTTTGCATGAAACGATGTATGTAACCTAGCTTTGTGCTTCATACAGATATAATTTATTTTTTAAATTAGAGATTTACATTAGAAAAGTTGTCTTTTGTATAATTCATTTCGATTTTCTTCTTTGAGAAAACCAACCTACTTCAGTTTTACTCCTTTATGTAAACTTTTTGGAATTATCGGAACTTTAAAGTGATTTGGATTGTTTTCCTTTGTGGTTTAATGGAAAAACCTTCTTGGTCGTAATAGCTATCAAAAAAACGACAAACAAAATGTAGAGAGGGATATAATACAATAAAAAGGTGAAGGTTCCTATAGAGTTACCAAATTCAAGGCTTCCTATTGTTAAAGTTAACAACTAAATAATCCTTACCCAACTACAGTCTGTTGGAAGGCTAAACCTATTAGAAGGCTATTGGTTGAGAGTCACTATCTACTTAATTATTTAATTAATTATCCGCCATTCTTTGCCTTCTTACTTCTTTTATTACTAGTTCCGTCATAGCTGGATATACATTTCTTCATGTAGTCTGAAGTTAGACCTCTCTATTTTGTCTTTCCTATCTGGTCTCTCTTGTTTCCTTCGACCTAACCTAACCTAACCCTACTTTCTAGACACTTTTTAATTAGTGGGCTTGGAGTCTTAATTTCAAATTATTTTCTTACTCCTATTTATAAGGTGATGAGATGTTTTTTCCCCTTCAAATGATAAGAAGAAAAAATCAGATTGTTACTACTTTACGCGTTTCGGAATATCTCCATCTTCAAAAACTACTTATCTACAAAAATCGGTACCTAGATAAACCAATGCTTTTTTAATTTATTGGTTTTTTTTCAAAAAATAAGAAAAAAAAACTATAAAAAAAAGTCCATAACTGGTCTAAAAGTTGCTCAATTGTGACGAAAATCATAGTTTGTAATTATTTTATAACTAACAACTTTGTTCTCTTGGTGTTTTATTTTAAAATGCGTTGGATAAAAATTTCGGACAGTTTTTCTGTTTTAAAACGATGTTGTCCCAAAGACAGGATCGATAGAAAGGATAGGATAATGTTTTTCCGAGTAGGTAGGAGGCACATGCTGCAAGCCTCGTTGTGCGACACGGTATCTATGTCCCCTGCACCCTCTTCTATTCTGTTGGTATTTTCCATAATACCTTTTATATCATTTCCTTAAGACTTTCTTTTAAATTTTGTAATTCTACTTTCGTTATTCCTTTCTATACTTTCTACACGTCTTGTCAATGTTTCTTCTTTCCTTTTTTTGTGTCTTCTTACTTCCATCCTTTTTTCTTCTTCCTTTCTTTTTGTTTCATCCATTTCTTTCTTCTTTTTGCCTTTAAAGTTGATCTTTTTCTCTTTCTATTTGTTTTTCTTCTGTATTTGATGAATATAGTTTACTATTTTCCGTAACTCAGACTCTTTTTCTTCTTACTATCCAGTGGATCCAAAGATCCTTTGGTGGTACCATTTTCTATTCTTTTTGTTTTTATTTGTTCAATTTAATTTTCTTATTTATTTGGTTTCGAATTTCTTATTATTATTTTATCATGTAACCACATTTTCAAACGTACAACTAATACGCATGTAATTACCATAGAATTTGGAAACTCTTGTTCGTATGGAACACTTTAAAACCAGTTTTTGAATTGATTTTATAAAAAAAAAAATTCAAAACTTTTTCACAGTGCCTCCACATTGTTGGGTGCCCATTGCAATGGCTGCTCGGAGCAACACTTTTGACGTTACGCGTGCCTACCTATCCTGACGGTCAATAAAGAAAATTTGTATATTCTTAATTTTATTTTCCCTATCAATTTAACTCCAGGCATATTCTATCAACCTGTTTATTTTTCTTTAATTTTCTAAATTTACTAGCTCACTTTTGTTTTGCTATTTCTATGTGAACAACCCTAAGATCGTACCGTGTGGAGGAGTTAGTTTTCCAAATTAAATGCGCAATTTAATTAAATTGTGAAATTTAAGAATTTTTATTCTTGAACCAAACACATATAAATATTTTTCCTGTAAACCTGTTGGTTTAGGATTTTGAATGTCGCTAGCATTATATTGAAATATATGCATGGTTTTCCCTTAGCAACAAATTCTTACATCTTCCTCCTTACATTGGATTTTCGTTATTTGCCTGAAATGCTGACTTCATATACCCCAATTTAATTTTTTTTTCATTTATGATAAACTTTTTATTAAATCTTACTTTATATTCTAAACTTCCTTAACCTAATTATGTACACATTTTTTACTATCTCTATCATTCTTCCATCTATTTTATTTCATAAATATTTAACTTAAGCTAACAAATTTATTATGCACTTTACACTTACTCTATCCTCAAGTCCTATTGTCCAAGTATTTCTAAACCAAAATTTAATGTATTATCTTAGTGTTTCCTGTCAAACAATCCTTGTTTTAGGTCATGCATTTATTCAATGATGGCTCTTTTAATTCAGTCATTTTGAAATGTATATTCAGCGGTTCGCGAACGTTGAAATGACTGAATGAAAACAGTTGAAATCATCATGGAATAAATGACCGACAACAAGGATTGTTCGACAGTTAAATCCAATCCAGTTAAGCTAACACAAACAAACTTTTTAATAACACTTCATAGTTTCACATCACTACACTTTCACAGATTAAAATATTTAAATTGTTCATTCTATTTCACAAAAACAAATAATCCCGCCTAATACTACAATTTTGTCTTTGGTTATTTTTACGTAAATCTAAATGATTGCTGGTCACAAGATAATTAATTATTATTTATTTAAAATATTTTACTGCTTGTACCATATTGTTGTAAACTTCCCTTCACCCCTCTTCCGGCTTGAGCTTGGTCCGACCTACATTCATCCCTTTAAACTTGTACTCTTACAAGTTACCAGTACTCTTACCTACTTCCAGTCAACACCCTGTGTTAAGCTTTATTTAATCGATCAGATGTATTCACGTAACTTTATTTTTGTTTGATTTCGTTTTTTCTCTCCCACTTTTTAATCGTACTTCTTCATTTTGTTTTTCCGCGATTCCTAAATTTCCATTCCATTTTTGTTGCCAATTTGTTTTTCCTTTTGGTTCATATCTTGGGATCTTAAACATTAGTTTTTTTAAGCTTTTGGTGGGATACCTTGATTTGACGGACCAGGTTTTTGACGTAAGTTTTTAGTTTGGTAGTTCCCATAGGATTTAGGGTTATGAGGTAAGGGTAGTCATTGAAAGTCCCTATACATCTTTCTCCGATCATAATAAGCATTGTCCTACCTTCCTCTTTCGTCCTTATTACTTACGCGTTCCTTCAATCCTTTCTATGGTTTGCAGAAATTCAATCGCTTCCTCGAAATTTTTACTTGCTTCCTCTAAGCAAGATAGATGTACCTTTTGATCAAAATGTCTCATTATTTTTAAAATTTAAAAAGAAATCTGAAAATTTAGGACTTAAGTATTCGTCTTTGTTTATCATCTTACAAAAATACTTGTCATACTTCCTTGCGAAAAACATTTGTTATTTTGATTTAATTAAACAAAAGTTGCTGAGTTTGGTGACACAATAATTTTCTAAAAATTTGTTTTTAAATTTATCATTATTTGTATAGCCAACAAGACGATAATTTGCATCATCATTCCTTGCTCCCCAACTAATGCAACTAGCATCATCCACTTTTTAATATTTATCAAGATATTGCTTGAACGCCAATGTTCCAAGATATCTGTTTATTTAGACCGTCAATGATGCTGCATGTCCAACTACCTCCCCGCCTGCTAAATTTTAAACTGACGGTAACGCTCATTTCTTCTTTAAAACTTAGCACTACTTTACAATTAGAACATGATAAATCTTTTGAAAATATTTGTAATGTAAATGGAATTAAATCTAAACGCAGATACAGTTTAATTACGACAAACCCAATTAACACATCAATTGGTATTGCAATCTAATTTCCAGCCGGATTAAATGTCCACTAATTATATTTTAAAAGGAACTTGATATTTATAAAGGAATTCTTTACTTTGTTACAACGTTGTTTCTAATTCATTTTTTCATTTTTTTTTAAATAAACTGTTTAATGTATTTAACATTCAGTCGTGTGTCTGTATATTTATAAACACGAGTTTTATTATCAATGATATTAAAAATGCATTTTATAAAAAAGCGAAATAACTAGGAACGATTTGTCTTTTATATTATTTTATAACTTAAAAATTCATGATAATGCAGTCACCCTTGTGAAAACGTCGAAATTTGTGACCACGAAGTGTGTGCTGACCCCACTCTTTAACATAGTTATTTAAATTCTATATTAACTTAAAGGCAAGATTCGACATAATGCAATATATTTAAAATCTAAATTATGTTATTTATATGGGTTAAAAAAAAATCATATAGGCCTAATACAGACTACCACATGTAAAAAAATCTATTTTCAACGAGAAAAGAAAGTCGAAACATTAGAAAAGTTTTAAAAATAGAAATGTTTTGGTCTTGTGTAAGATTTCATCAAATGTTTAGTTATCGAATAAATAATTTAAAAATTTCTGGAGGAATGACCAATATTAAAATATTATTACGCGGTTATTAATTTGAACTATAGAGCATTATGGAGGTTATGGGCGGACAGACAAAAATCATTCTAAAGTCCACTTGTTAAGGTTCAGAGTCTTTATAACGGATATATCCATGAAAAACATAATGTAGATATTTTGAACTATCACACAAACTTCTTTATATTAATATACGTGAATCTGTAACGAATTTGTAAAAAAATCGGCTGTTATAGTAGTTTTTATCCGCCATTTTAGTATGTAATTCATAATATTAGTATAGTTATAACCGGTTGAACTTCAAATTCAAGATTATAAAGATAAGGCTTTATTTTATGAATTATTCTAAATATCAGAACTCTCTCTGGCGGAAAACTTTATACTCGAAATGTTAACGATAGACTAAAGCATAAATACAAAATAAAGACACGTAAAAGTTTACTTTATTATCCACGTTTGACGCAAAGGAACACAGATTTCCTTAGTTTCCATTTTTAATTAATTGTTTTTAGCACTTAAAATAATTGTAACTGAAATTAAAACAAAGTTTGTTACTTCATGAATAAATAAAATTCAAAGTAGAAGAAGTAGTATAGAAAGCGTCTAATTGTGTTTAAAAGTTGAGATTACCATCGTTAAAATTTACCACTTTAGTACAAAACTATTAACGAAATTATTAAATTGGATGATTTTTATAAAAATTTCCGGAAAACATGTAATTATTTTATCATACGAGTATTCATATTAAATTATAAGCTTGACTTATGAGAAAAACTATACAGTATAACAAACACACAGTGATACTAGAGGTGGTTACTAGTGATAACTAGTTGTGGTTTGGTTGGTGTAGCTGGTGTATCACTGAAGAGGACGACCTTGTCGTTGAAACGCGTTTGATACTTAGGCGTATTTTTTTTGAAAATTGTGTTCTGTGTGTTAGTTATACTGCATACGAGTATTATTTTAAATAATTTTATAAATTTGTTTCACATTTAAAATATTCTGACACATTTATTTTTTGTGAGGATAGCTACCATAAGATCAAATCTAATTTAACTGTCTTACTCAAAATAGGTCATGATGATTTTTATAAAAATAAATTAAAATATTTATTTATATATATTTATTTATATATAACCTTTAAAGGACGTAAACAAAAGGATTTTTTCAACCTTGTCCTCAAAAAAGTCGTTCGGAAAAATGAAGCGTGAAGATTTGGATACCCTATACAAATCTAAATTGATAATTTCGAGTAAAATTGAGTGGAATGTATGGTTTAGAAACCAAACTAATGTTCCACACCGCAAGTAAGAGACAATATTCTTGTGAATAATTAAAAAAAAAAAAAGTTACTGTTTTCCGATCTACAAGAAAGTTAAAACTGCATTCCTACCACATCTGGATCGTTGATAAACTGTTAAACCAAACTGTGGCAACATTCACGGTTCCGTCGTATTTTCATGGACTTGTTTCAGCTAATGGAATTGAGATATTGGTTGGTATTTATTTTAGCGTACAATTTTGGTTTAACTTGTGCGGCAATTTAATGCTCGTTAAAAAGCAACAATGCTGCCTCGAGGCCCATTGAGGAGAGTTGAGAATATTGGGGAATTATTTGAGGTGAGGACCATTTCGACCCACCCGACTTAATACTCAAACATATGCCCTCGCTTCGTCCCCCACTTGACCAGCCATTTTAGGACGAGTCCCGAAATTTTTAACTATTAACTAATTAAACTATATAAATTAATATACCGTATATGTGACTAAATTAACTTACGTGACCTTCAAATTTCATGAAATCTAATGGTTTGCACTAGTTTAAATCACCTGGCCTAACTGACCATCGCGTTGGTTTTTCTTACGAAAATTTATTATTCTTAATATAATTTTGTGGGCGCGGCCGGGAAATTCACTAGGGGTTGTCTGACCCATTTCCCAAGTTCGAATAAGAGGTCATTTCTGCTATAGTAAATCACATGTTGAATTTAGATATAATGCACAGCTAAATCCACTGTCCCGTTCAAGATCGCGCACCAAGTGTGTCCGCTGTTAGAGGGGAAATATAGTTTGCCCTTAGTTTTGATAAACGCCAGCGGGTCGCTGGATAGGCAACTCATTATATTCAGGTGAAATGTGGGCACCATTTAGGATGGTTTTGCAAATAACGTAAATATATGAATATGGAGGTGTAAATATCACGATTTTGGTGAACTCGTGTTACATGGACATAGAATTGGTGCATGGTTTGAAATTCCCAATAGTCGTGTGATTGTCTTTATTTTTTAATACAACTGTCACGAACTTTATAACGTTTTAATCTCACAGTTTATTACTTCATTGGACGTTTATGAAAGACATTGTTGGTTTCAGCAGGACGGTGTAACCGCCCACAATGCAAAACAAATAATCATAATGATGCAGGCATTTTTTTGACGATCGTTTGATTTCAACAAATCTGTCACCCCGAGATCGGCATCCCATTTTTTCCGATTTTCAACTTTGGAGATATCTAAAAAATGTGGTGTTGAAAAAAAAAATCCCCGATTTATTGTAAATTTCATGAAACGAGTTCAATCCTGTATCTAGGTCAATGGAAATCATTTTCAGTACCTTTGTAAAGGTAACGTAAGTTTTGTATCTTTTATGAAGTATTTTTTATCAACCGGGTTGCGTTCTTTATAAAAAACCCGGCATAATTAAAACAAACCCTATTTCTTTACTTATATGACTTCAAATAGACTTTTCAATGAAAAAATCATAGATTTTTTCTACACATCAAATATCTTCAAGAAAGATAAAAACATGAATTTTATTATAAAGGGAATACAAAGTACACCATGCAGCTACAAAATTTTAATAGTTTTTTCGCGTTGTTTTCTCAACTGATTATTATGTAACTTTGTATGTCTGAAACCTTTCTTAAACTGAAACACATGCTGCCATTAGATCAGGCAGAAATGATCTAATAAAAGAAATTTAATAACCGTTCATAAATGCAGGAAAATTAGACATGAACCAAACAATAACAATGTAAACCCCATTATACAATGTAATTCAAGTATAATATACGAAAGTTGATTCATTGCATCTTGTGGGATATGTTAATTGTATTGATTGATCAAGGAGTCTTGTTCAGTAGAATAAGCTTCTTTAAAACAGTTGTTACACAGGTTTTCTGAACTTAGTAATTGTATATATCCTAGTTTATTGACGTCAGCTGTATAATTGCAATCTGGATTTTTATCTAATTTAGTGTGTTTTAACGCAAGAGATATGTTAAAAAACTCTTAAATCCCCACCATTTTAACATTTACAATTTGATTTTTATAAATTTCAGTAGGTCCTATTTACACTTTGAAATAAAAAATCCGGAAGTCCACTTGATTTTAGAGACATAAAATTGAATTAAAAAAGTTATTTCATGTAACTTTTTTCTATAATATAATTATTGATAAGTTTAGTAAGGTATTTTCCTATCCTTATAGATTTACCAAACTTACCTCATAGATTTACCTAACTTTCCTTATATATTTACCAAACTTACTTTATAGATTTACCAAACTTACCTTATAGATTTACCAAACTTGCCTTATAGATTTACCAAACTTACCTTATAGATTTACCAAACTTTCCTTACAGATTTACCAAACTTACTTTATAGATTTACCAAACTTTGTTACAGATTTACCAAACTTACTTTATAGATTTACCAAACTTTCCTTATAAATTTACCAAACTTACTTTATAGATTTAACAAAATTTCCTTATAGATTTACCAAACTTTCCTTATCGATTTACCAAACTTTCCTTATAGATTTACCAAACTTACCTTATAGATTTACCAAACTTTCCTTATAGATTTACCAAACTTTCCTTATAGATTTACCAAACTTACCTTATAGATTTACCAAACTTACCTTATAGATTTACCAAACTTTCCTTATAGATTTACCAAACTTTCCTTATAGATTTACCAAACTTACCTTATAGATTTACCAAACTTACCTTATAGATTTACCAAACTTTCCTTATGGATTTACCAAACTTACCTTATAGATACTTTTTATAATAGGTAAGTAAAACTCGAGCCTCAAAATATGTAAAGATGGTTAATAGTAAATCTACTTTAAGAATCAAAAGAAGATCATTAGATAGCCTACTTTACTCACGGGGTGGGAGTGGGTGATGAAAGATGTTACAGCGATTATTTGACTAATTTTCTGTAGTACTAAGCTGTTTTATATCTTATAGTAGACAAAGCATTTAAAGACAATACAATTTTTCATGTATAAAAATATGCATTTTAATTTGTGATAACTTAAGTTATAATTTATACAAAATAAAAGCGCTAGACGATGTTTTGCCTTAGGATGAAGCGAGCTTTCATTTTAGCGCAGTAACCATGAAACAGACACAAACGGGAGATGTATTTAAATAAAACAAAAGAGAAGTTTATTTGGTTTTCTTTGGAGCGTGAATAATGTGAGTATTAAGTCACGCTTTTGATTCATAGTTTAATGTCCCCAGCAAAATATAGGCTGTGCAAACATCCTTGTTCATGGCGAGAAAAATTATAGACACAAAAGAATATTCTATGTTTACGCATTGAGTAAAGTTATGAGTTAAAAATCAATATTGAGTTGGTGTGGAAATTTTAGTTCTCTTGAGCACCAAAACTTGAATTCAAAATTAATCCTGTTGTCTGTACAGCACTGTACAGCCTAAACAATTGGATTGTATTTACGAAATTTTGTTTATATTTGTTGTGGACATATTTATATCTTAACTCCTGAAGACCACAATCCAGATGTAACTTAGCTATATTGAAAACGTTCTTAATCTTACCTGGGGTTAGATCTCACTCTTTTTTCTTTCCTAACATGTCTCTGTTAACCATATCTTGTTATCTTCCAACCTTGACGCTATAAAAGAATTTCATGAGTAGGTTAGGTTAGGTTAGGTAAGGTTAGGTTAAAAGTGTTTCGCATTTAAACAACACCACCAACAATATTAAATTTATATTTCTACACATGAAACAACGTCTATCTGTGTGGTTATACCTAGAGAATAGTTGATGCAATTTCCATGCCAGTTTCTTTCCTGTGCAGATAAAATTCTGGTCAGGTCTTTGTTTGTTTAAAATTTATCCTCTAATTTCCAAGTTATAACGATGTTAGTCTTCACCGCCAATATGAAAACCAGTATTTTGAAACTCATAAAGTATGGATTATATGATGATAAATCATTGTTGTGAAGCAAATTATTTGTTAAAGTTTTGTATGTGAGAT